>CM035435.1:140135669-140318169 GCA_020310875.1 Ceratopteris richardii
AGATTTGGACATTAAGCTATACTCAGATGCAGATTGGGGGGTCGTAAGAATGACAGAAGGAGAACTTCTGGATAGCCCATTTCATGGTCTTCCAAGAAGCAACCTACTGTTGCTCTATCTTCAATAGAGGCTGAATATAGGGGATTAGCCAATGCTACACAAGAAGCTATTTGGATTAGATTGCTATATTCAGATTTGGGACTTCATACTCATTCACCTATGATTTTTGGTGACAATACAAGCTCTTTGCATCTTGCAGCCAATCCCATCTATCATGCAAGAACCAAGCATATAGAAGTACACTATCACTATGTTAGAGAGAAGCTATTGAACAAGGAGATTCGATTGGCATATGTATCTACAAACATGCAATGTGCAGTTTTGTTAACCAAAGCACTTGATGGTACTAAACTTTGTAGGTTCAAAGCTATGATTGGATTGCACGACATTCAAGAAGACTCATGAAGAAGTGCAAGCCAAGATGTTTGGCTTGAGGGGGAGATATTGGTGCAAAGGTCCAAGCCATCACACTTGGCTAGGCATGGAAGCAAATATGTGTAACTACTTGAAGAAGCATGAGAACCTTAGCTTGTAATTGTTTGATCAATAACCATTATAAAAGTGGTTTCTACTTGAGAGAATCTTGTAAAGTGATTCTCGTGGAGTTAGGAAGAACAAAGAGCTATGAATTTCAGTTGAGGTAATAAATCCTAACTTGGAGGGGCACTTTTAGGTGGAGCCTTGTTTGAATTTCAAATTCAAACTTGAAGAAAATCCTTATAAAAGGACTTGTAAAATTTGCGGTCCATTGTCGCCTTATTGATAGTTCTTTTCTGATCATTTGTAGTAGCTACGTGACTTACACCATAGCTCACTTAGACTACCTTCATTGTGCATCATTTCAATGCAAATGATTATGTATAATCATGTGTTATAATACATACATTTCATTGATCATCTCTGTTAACTTCTTTGCTATGAATACTCAAAACATTGAACTTTGCATGACCATATCTCAATGATTTCTCAACCATTTTGCATGATCTATAGCTTTTTGGAACAAGCTCAAGGTCTTCTTTATGCCTTCTGATTTCACTACATTTGCTTCAGCCAATTGGGAGAAATCTATGTCAAAATGCTCTCTGGTCAACAACTGTTCAATCCCTAAAAAGTCGGGGGTAAGCTCTTGATTGCTAAATTAATTTCGCATAGTATAATTCATCATTTTAGATGATTCCACTTGCAATCTTTAGCTATATAAGCTAATTGGATTCCCCCAAAGGGAATTTTATCGATTGCTACTGTACTGTGAGCACTGAGTAAAAGATCCAGTAGGTGTCAAGACCAAAATAACAAGTTTTGAGTGACTAGCTATTTGTGAAGTAATCTGTTTTGATTCAATTGTTTGAAGAATCAACTCCAAAGTATGTAAGTACTTATTTGGTGTCATTTGCAAGCTAAAAGGGCCTACTATCAAAATCGGAAGTGAAATAGGGCAGGTACAAAGGAGGTCTTAGCAGTACCAAATCATTGTCTTGAGGTATCCATCCATCTCTTCCAACAAGATACTCCTTGAGAAGATCTCCTTGATCACTCCTTGAATGATAGTTATATAATGAGACTTGCCTTCCTTATATAATATATTAGAAGCCTTGAAAAGCATGCTTATGACAAACAACTACGAAAAAATAAAGCAAAAATCTCATGCCAAACTATGATCGCTAGATTTAGCAATTTCGAATTTAAGCACCGTAATGAGCTTTTTCAAAAATATCTCGTTTTGATCTGCCATTGCTTCCTATGGGATTGGAATGCGGGTGGGCTTGAAGAAAGAAACTTCACCTTTCCACACTATTGAATGTGTTCTCTTAATCAAAGAACTCTAAAGACTAAAAGATATGTTTATTGAAGTTGTCTTTGGGACATTGTTTCCATTAATCCCCCCTTCAATGTCACAATGGTACATGGTTCAATAACCTAGAAAACTTCCAAGATATGAAAATATCTCTTAACTAATTTCCTCTCAATCTTGAGATGATTGTGCATGAACGTGGATACTTGAGAAATTGCAAACTGAATGTTCGGATGTGTATTACATAGATATATCAAGCAACCAACTACTTGACTATTATAATGTAGCATCAAATGGTTGTGAATTTGCTTTTGACTATAATAACACATTGACATCCATAGGTGTCTACATAGGCTTAGAATCTTTCATCTTAAACCTTTCCAATAATTTCTCAATGTATTTCTATTGTGTCATGTAGAGACACTCATCTTTGTACATGAATTCAATCTCAAGATAATAATGTAAAATACCTAAGTCATTTACATCAAATGTATGCTTAAGTTTTCCTTTAGACAACCCAAGGTCTGAATCTTTGGGACATCTGATAATTATATAACTTTTTAGTGCATTCTGAATACTAGCTAGTTCATTCTAAATAGAATTAAGAGCTAAACTATTAAAGATCCTCAAAATGTTATGCATAATTTACATGGTCTCCTTGTTCTCTCCTAGTCTAATATAGCCACTTTCACATATTCTTGAAAAGTGGTGGTATCCTTTTTGGTTCTTTAGTATCTCTTTCTTCTAGAACTTTGGGACCTTTTCCAACTTTCTAAGTTGGAACCTCAAGAGGTATTGATGATGGACTAGGTGCTGATGTAGGTAATAAAACTCTCTCTTCACCTGCATCTCTTAGGGTTTGAGTAGGTTCATCACCCCCCTTGTATGGCTGAATGTAAGAATCCAAAAAATGCATGATCATCTTCCTTAATGAAATCTAGAATCTCTTCCTTCTTATTGCAAATCTAACTTTCTTCAATATATGAATTGCATGAGAGTAGGATATCACATGTATCTAGAGCATAGAATCTGTATCCTTTGCTTTTAAATGAATAACCAATAAAGATGGCTTTACTGGCTTTTACATCAAGCTCACCATAATCTTTCTTCTCAATGTGAGCATAAGCCGGAGAATCAAAAACTTTAAAGTAACTCACATTGGGCTTCTTCCAATAATAAGCATTATAAGCTATGATGACCTTCAAATCTTTTGTGGAAGACCTATTCAGAATGTGATTAGCTATATGTACTTTATCAAACCAAAACTTGGGAGAAAGATTTTTGGATGACATCATACTACGCATCATCTCAAGTATCCTATTCTTTCTCTCTGCAACACCATTCTATTTTGGTGTATAAGCAATAGTGAGTTGATGAGAGATACCATTGTCTTCAAGAAAAGACTTAAAGTCTTTAGACATATTCTCTCCTTCTCTATCACTTCTCAAATTCTAGATCTTTGACTAACTTTCATTTTCAACCATAGCTAAGAAATTCTTGAAAGTAGGAAAAACCTCTAGCTTCACATTAGGGGAAAAAGTGAGCCTTGCATGGGCCTTGTAAGGTTCCCTAATTTTTAGGGATTAAAAAGCTTAATCTAGTTGATTAAAGAGACATACAAAACCACTAGTGGTATGTTCAAATAAAATATTATTTGATGAAGTTTTGTGTTTGAATTATCAAATGGGAAATTCTATAGCCCTTGGATGCAAGAATTGAATGGCTGAGATTCAAGTAGCTTGGACACTAGAGAGAGAGTGTCACTGACAATTCGCAGATCTTCGAGATTCCCCATGCATACTGGCACATAACTGTGCAGATTTTTGGCCGTTGGATGCTTCTTAATCTAAAGGTAGCCCGCATTTTGGGCTGATCTCGAAATGGGAGCACGCATGAGCCGTTAGATGCAAGTCCCATCCAACGATGGAGGCAAAAAGGCATAGGGAGAAGATGGATCCAAAGGTGGCATTACATCTGCACCGTATGATCCATGTGTGATCCAACAACTAGGAATTCGAAGCGCCAAAACTCATACGAATTTGATTTGAACCATCCGATCACAAAACTGATCCTATGGGCTATAATTAAAGGCGCTTTTTGGTGGACTTCTAGAATCTCAATCATACATATCAAATGAATCCAAGGGTGCATATGCAAGCCTTGTTGATATATTTAGGTAGTGATGTGTGTGAACACACTAGGACCACCGGGGCACTTTTTTCCCTCTTTAGGAGTTTTTTTTCCCCGGCTTGTATATATGCCTATTGCCCTAATGGGCTACTTATCTTTGTACATTCTGTAGTAATACATTCAATATTGTGTGTTGTGCTCCAAGCTTCTTCTTCTTCCTTGTGATGTTCGCGTGCTTCCGCAGACGTTTAACTCCAACAATTGGTATCAGAGCAAGTCGTCGCTTCATCTAGGGTGACGTCGACACTCCTCCGTTTGCAGTCTCAGATTCGCACGAAATTTGGTGAGCATACTTAGGGTGTTTTAGAGATCAACACGGCTTTGCTTTGTGGTGCCAAAATCGCGGTCTGAGCTCGTTTCGACCTCCAAATGCACTATCGTAGCACTTGTGCAGGCTATTTTGTCTTTTTGTGCCAAAGCTATATACCAGTTTCTGTTCGCCAATATAAGAGTCTCGAAGTCTGCTACAGGTCTAGCAGAATTTGTCTGGGCAGTTTTGTTCAACTTTTTAAGATACAATCAATTTTCTGCATCAAGGTATTTTAGTCACTGACCATGGCTGAAAGCAGTGATGTATTCCGTATGTTGGCTGTTGAGGATAAGTTGGATGGTACCAACTACCCATTGTGGGCTTATATGATGCAACATGTATTGGTTGCAAAAGGATTGTGGAACATTGTGCAGGGTGTTGAAAGACGTCCTGTTACACCTGTAACAACAGGTACTGCAAATAGAGGTGCTAGAGCTAATGGAGATTGTGTCGAAGATGATATTGTGCAGATTCTTGTTCGTGCTGCTGTTTCTACTGCACCTACTGCAGAGCAGATTCGTTGGGATGGCAGAGATGCCTAGACACATGCATTGATAGCTTCGTCTGTCAAACTTGCCATTATTCCTCATATTCGCTCTTGTAGAACAGCTAAGGATGCTTGGGATACACTTACCACATTGTACCAAGCTAGGAATGAGGCTCTTGTTGCTTACCTCCGAAAACAGTTGAAGAGTGAGCACATGAATGAAGGTGATTCTATGGACAGTTTCCTAACAAAGATCAAAGACTTGAAGGAACAGTTGATTTCTGCTGATGAGGTTATACCAGATAGCTCACTTGTTTAGAGCGTTGTGAATGGTCTTCTTGATTCATATCAGAGTTTTGCTTCTACTCTTAGGTTGATGATGAAAGGCAATCCAAATGCCTTGTCATTTGAGGAGTTAGTATCTATTATGTTGCGGGAAGATCAGTCCAGGCAAAACAGGTCCATTATGCGTGTTGCAGATCAAGCTTTCCTAGCTAGTCACAAGGGCAAAGGAAAATGGAGTTCTTCTACTAGTAAGCAGAAATCTGCAAATGCTGCACATTCGAAGAACCAAGACAAAGATGAGAAAAAATCAGAAAAGCAAAAATTATTTTGTAAGTACTGTAAAGGGAATGATCATATCATAAAGAACTGTCCAAAACTGGCTGCAAAAGAGGCAAAGAAGAAAGAGGCTGGAATGGTTGTTGCAGAATCCTCTACACCAAAAACAGAGTGTGCTAATCTTGTGCAGGAAGAAGAATGGGCGTTCACTACTGTTTGCAGTTTTGACCCATCTTCTCATGAGCAGTGCATGTCTATAGTAGACTTAATTGTTTGGTACTTTGACAGTGGGGCAACCAAACATATTACCTCGCAGCGCAGTTTCTTCTCTTCACTCGAGCCTGCCCCTACAGGGAATACTGTTACATGTTGACTACTCCTGATGGTAGTTCTTTCACTTTGTCAGATGCTTTATTTGTGCCAGAGATCAAGAAGAATCTATTCTCAATTTTTGTATTAGCCAAGATTGGCTTGGTTGTGAAATTTGTTGATGACAGATGTACATTTCATGATCTGTCAAATGGCGATGTTATTATCGCTTCTGGCATTTTATGTCGTGGGCTGTATAAGCTCATAGACTATGAAATATCTGAAAATAATTTGGCATGTGCAGTAAATGATTCTCAGGCTATGTTAGATGCAAAGCTTTGGCATGCACGCTTTGGTCATCTGAATTTTGCTAGTTTGCTATGCCTGTAGAAATCTGAAATGGTGTCCTCTTTGCCCAAACTTGAGGCACCTGTAAAACATGTTTGTGAAGGCTGTATTTTGGGCAAAATGCAACGTTCCTCCTTTCCAAAAGATGGTTCAGTTCGGGCTACACAAAAATTGCAGCTTGTACATAATGATGTCTGTGGTCCTATGTAGACACCCTCTTTTGGAAATTACCTTTACTTCGTGACTTTCATTGATGATTTTTCCAGGCATGCATGGGTATATCCACTCAAAGCAAAGTCCAAAGTGTTCATGTGCTTTAAACAGTTTTTGGTTTTGGCTGAGAATCTGTTAGCATGTAAAATGGGCACCCTCCGTTCTGATCGAGGGGGGGAATATATGTCTTCTGATTTTAATGCATTTTTGGCTGAACTTGGGATAAAACACAAGTGTACAGTGCCTTATACACCTCAACAGAATGGAGTTGCTGAACGAAAGAATAGGTCACTCATGGAGATGGCGAGGTGCATGGTCAAAAGTCAGGCTTTACCACATAGTTTCTAGCTTGAGGCTGTCATGTGTGCAGCATATGTACTGAACAGGTGTCCCACTAAAACGCTGCAGTCTATCACTCCATATGAGGCTTGGCATGACCGCAAGCCATCTGTTGCTCATCTGTGTGTTTTTGGTTGTTTGGCATATGCACTAGTGCCTGAACAACATCGCAGAAAATTGGACAGCCATTGCTTTCATGTACTAAGGAGACATCTGTTAGCTCCAAAGACATGTATGATACTTTGATGCCTCTTTTTACAGGTGGACAGTGTCATATGATATTTATTGGGTGTGACTCATCTCTTGACGAAGGATGCCACATGGCATCACCTGGGCACATACCACTTGGTAGAAGATATAAGAAGAGTTCTCATATATGATATAGATCTAAGTGAGATATGACTCTCATATTATTAAAATGGGAACCTCGGACGTGGCTGGGAGGTAGAACTTGGAATGCTCTCTGTGTGTGTGCTCGCGGATGCAGATCGAGGTAGTAGAGGAGCAAAAGAACATTCTGATAGTGGTATCAGAGCGCCTACGATCTCTGTGGGCTTCGTGCGCGTCGAATGGGGATTGAACCCACGACCTCATAAGAGGGAGAATGCTGATGTAGCCACGTTGCCACATAGCTTGGGTGTTCTACATACCGAGTTGGCGTTATATATCTATACTGACAGCCGACGGGCTCCATGAACTTTGAGTGGAACTACACAACACATGGTCTGATGATGAGTTCAAAAGTATAGAGCCTACAAATAAATACACATATATGTGGTAGCATCAAAGAGGCTTTTTCTCTTCCTTGGGTTTTGATTTCGAAGCCATACACGGTTGAAGGATTGGAGAAAAAGACAACCTTCAAATGAGGATTGAGAACAGATGAGAGAAGGAAATGGGATGCACCTGTTACATTTGAAGAGTCCGTGATCGAAGAGCATCCCTTCCATGAGCTTCTCGGTATTGTGGTTCCAAAGTGAAAGAAGATGGAGCTTCCTCTTAATCACAGGTAATATTATTTCAATTTTGAAAAGTTCTAGATTTGCGAGAAGCTACGAAGGCATTAGCGGGCCAAGATCTTGGAGGAAAATCATGTGTACGGAGAAGTATGGAGTATATACTCTCATCTAGGGTCAAGGATTTCCTCCAAATACATGAAGGCCAAGTTCCCGGTATCTCCAAAATGGCCATGTTCATGGTTTTCACATAAATTTCAGGGGCTATTTTTTATAAGTAGCCATTTTGGGAAGGGGAAATGAAGCAGGATTTTTCATGGATTTATGGAAAAAATCATGCACACCCATAGTGTAGTATATTGACTTCCATATACAATTAAGAAAACCAAAAGATACCTCAGTTTGATGTGAGTTTGAAGCTCCACAAAACCCCCTTCCATCACAGTTTGACAAAAAATTTCAGCACCTAAATCTAAGAAATTCCCATTTTGAAAGAGGGAAAAAGAGGTGCGGTAGCTACGGATGGATGGGAAAAAGTATATATACTGAGAGTATCAACCTCATAGGTGAATCATTAGATTCATCAAAATGATAAGTTAGGGAGGAATTTTACTTCCTCAAAAACCCCCTTCCCGCACTTTTTGGGAAAAATTTTAGAAGTTAACTTTTGCCAAACTCCACTTCTGGGAGTAAGGAAAAAGACAATTTAAGAGGCTTCCCTTGGGTTATTGTATAAAATCCAAGAGAAATCCACATTTAGAGTGGATTAGAAGCTTGCTAAGAGCTCCCATTTAAGTTTTTACATGAAAGTAAAAATCTTGATTTAGGCCTCTTTTGGGGAGCGAATTAGCATGCATGAAGGGAGGATTTGGAAAGGTAAAAATAGGCCCAAGCATCTTCATATACCACTCTCTGAGGTTATGGAGAGAATTTTAGGATTTGCATGATGGAAGAATGCTTTTGGGCACCCCAAAAATCACATTTTTACACTTTTTCCAGCCCCTCCAACAGTCCACTAGTTTGACATGTCCCACTTGGAATGGCCATATCTTGGGCTAGGAAACTCCAAATTGGACGTGCTATGGCTCGTTTCGAAGAGCAAAAGGTCTAATCTCAGTTTATGAGAAATTTTTTTGGAAAAAATGTATTTTTGCAGGTCTGAACAGCTCTGCAAAGTCTGAACAGTTTTTGGCAACTACCTTCCGGGAGCCATATCTTTCAAACCGGGAAGGCGATTTGAGTAATTTCACTTCGACTGTAATACTTCAGTTTATGAGCATTTGAAGGTCCTAAAGTGGTTTTTGCAGGTCTAAAGAAGGATTACTAATGCATTTTTTAACTAATTTTGCATTATTTTAGTAATCGTTTGACCATGCTTTATGTGTTGGGGAGTGCTCCGATGTTTTCGGACACTTCAAAGTTTATGTTAGGACCTGAAGAGGAAGGTGCAGAGGTCTCGAAGCTTATCGAGAGCAATTGGATGCATGCAATTCCAAAATCAGACTACTCAGGGACGTATATTTTATGCTTCAGGCATTTTATTTTATGTCATGGCATATTCAGCATGTACATGCATAGATTGGATTGCATACATCAAATTTTGATCATTATTTAAATTTTAAAAGTATGGATCAATGGGAGAGAAGCACACTTTTGATTGTTTGCAGGAAACAGGATTGCAGAAACTATATGGTTAGGCAACATAGAGAATGGTTGCCAACATTTGTTTTTATGTTTTTGCAGGTCATGGAATCCATATATGAGTTTATGGCGTGCATGCCATGGGCCTGTTAAGCCCTATGTTGTTGGGTGGCCTTTGTGCCACTGAGCTTATGGTAAAATTTTTTTGGGATTCCATTTCCTGGGGAAATGCTGTCGAGAATTTTCCCCTCTCATGGCATTATATACGCACTTGCCTTTAGGTAAGAATGATATGGCACAGTAACATGCCTGTTCTGCAAACATCATTAAGGTCTAGGCATGCTTCTAAGCATGTATTCGATGGACTTAGGACCATCATAGTAGTATAGATCAGGCAACTTCAGTAGCAATAGGATCCCTACTCATAATCCTTATGGATTTAGACTATAGGATTGCTAAGGGAAGGAGCTACACCTTCACCACTAGTAATGTGCACAAGCAATCCTATAAGTTATAGGAAGTTGCATACAAGTACGGAAGATACATATATGATATTCTCCAAAGAGGTGAAGATTTATTTATCTTCACAAGAGTCTCACAGTGTGATCAGGAGACTATGGGGTATCATGATGCATACCCAAAGAGTGACTAGCTTCGCTCATATACATCACTTGAGCAAGTAGTGAAGCATTTTTGCTACACTACTAAGGAAACCAAATAGACGGGATCACAGAGATGGGTTTCATGAGACAACATCGACGGGTGTTTATGTGATTCAAGTGATGGTTAGGAAGGCCAGAGGTATGCCACTAGCTCTATGATTCAGAGCATAGATTCCTTAATCAGGAATAATTGGGGTACCCAATACATATATATGTATATCGGGATCTACAGAGAGGTACCTAGACTTAGTCTTTGTACCTAGGAACAAGTTGGTTTGGAACGGAAGGGGATATCCATTGTCACATTGTTGACTAGAACCAAACTGACTAGTTCGAGGACATGGGACTCATTTGAGTCCACTGATATGATTCTAGGATATGGGATTCATTAGAGTCCACCTTCATATTCCATTACATATGTATGGAATATATATTCGGTTTAGTGTAGGTATGACAACATGAATTGGAAGAAGGTTCCACTGGTATGGGACGGTGGAAACGACTTCCCTTTGAGCACTCTTCTTCTATGGCCAGGGAGAAAAGGACTCATCATTCATGGCGTCATGTCTCACTAGATCAGAGGAGAGCTCTTAGTGGACATCTCCTACTAGGAATGGGAGTTATCCTTCACAGTATTGGGAAGATTTATTCTTCCAGTAGAGAATGTGATAGGTGATTTTATCACCATTGGTATCACATACTCATTTTTCAGTCTTTCAGGAACGATAATTCCATCAGTTTGAGTGGATCGTATAGATCCATGCATAGAGTATGGTTGGCAGAGATAGTTCTTTACTATGGATACACATGTGTTTACGGTATCATGTCATATCATTGCTGACCATTTTAGTAGAGGACTTTAACCCCTATTAGGAATTTATTTTCTCCACTCTTCACTACATACACCTTCATGAAGGATTATGCATTAGTTATGGAAGAGAGGACTAAATAAATTCATGAGTTTCTCTTTTAAGGAAAGGAGAAAGTGGGAATTAGCTTAGAGATCAAAGAGAGATCTCACTTTAGTTCAGTGGTCTCACTTTAGCTCCTACTCTTTGAGAGAGAAAGAAGGAAAGGAAAACATGATTTCTTCATAGGAGAAGAATAGAGTATGTTTTCCTTTAGTTGGAAGAGGTGTTTGGGAAACATCTTTATTTCAGAAGGAATTCATTTACTGTACTTTTCAGTGTATTTTTCTTTCACATGGGAGTATGATTCTCCACTACTTTGGAAGGAAAAATATGGAGAACTTATGTACATGTTCTCAATTATGAGCAGAGTAAATGGATTCAATAGAGTCTCTTTCAAAGGGAAAGGGAAAGTGGAATAGATTCCACTACCGGAGCTCTTTTCCTTGGAGGAGATTACAGAGATAGACATGGAGAGAGTTTCACTTTCTCATTTAGATTGTCTAGATAGGAGTGGCACTCTTCTATCAAAGACAAGAGGGAGATCAGTTAATCATGATGGTTAGATTGAGTCTCACATGGAGACTCTAGAGAGGAGTAGTTATGTCACTCCAGTAATGGTCCTTAACTAGATGAGATGATCTAGTTATTGACATTAGTTAGACTGGGAGTAGAGTTATGACTCTTCTCTTTAGGGTTTATAGTGAGATAGAGATATATCTAACTATTAGGGTACCGAACTCTTAGTTGGTGTTACATCATGAGTATGATGAGTAAACATCAGTTAGGAGGATGGGTACTTAGGGATTATCTGAATCTCAAAGGGAATGCTTTTTGCATTCATATGGCAAACTACAGGGAAGAGAAATATTACAGTTTGCACAAGTGCCTATAGATGCTCTTCCAATAGAACTTAGTCCAAAATGTAAAGGATGACAAACCACAGACTTCTTGGTAGGTGAAATGTAGAGATTGCATTTTACTACCGTGAGATGGATGATGGATTTGCATAGTTCACAAGGTAGTTTAGATTAAACTATGACTTGTGATTACACTTAAGGTTAGGAAGACCTAGAGTGGTATAAGGGCAATCTATCATTTAGTCTTAGATGGGTTTGAAGTCACTTTTTATGGGACTTTGTTCTATATTTCATAGGATTATATGGTTTATTATCTCCATTATGGTATGGTCGAGCCTATAAGCTTGGCACTTTTACACTTGCTTTACATGCTATTGCTCCATGGAGAATACATCATATGGACTTAGGTCATTTGGATGATGTTGTATGTTATGGGAGTATTAGTTTGGAGGGTGAGTGTACATGGGAGATAGTAGGCACCACTCAGACGGTTTCCCATCTTTGAGATGATCTCATATGAGACTTCTTAAGGGGAAGGATATGAGGAAACAACACACATAGAGATGACCATGTACATAGAGTACATGGGGTTTAGGGGAGTCCGAGCACTTTTTTCTACCAATACGGACATTTCATCTACATTTTTGAGGACGAAAATGTTTTCAAGGGGAAGGAAATGTCATATGATATTTATTGGGTGTGACTCATCTCTTGACGAAGGATGCCACATGGCATCACCTGGGCACATACCACTTGGTAGAAGATATAAGAAGAGTTCTCATATATGGTATAGATCTAAGTGAGATATGACTCTCATATTATTAAAATGGGAACCTCGGACGTGGCTGGGAGGTAGAACTTGGAACGCTCTCTGTGTGTGTGCTCGCGGATGCAGATCGAGGCAAAAGAGGAGCAAAAGAACATTCTGATAGACAGTCTAGTGCTAGTCCTAATGAGGCAACTTCTCAACCTTTGCAGGTTTCATATGATGACGTAGATCATTCCATTTCTGATGCAGATTTACATGATGCACTTGTTGATGAGAGAGCTGATATTGAGGAGACAAAAACTATACCAAAATGGTTGGTGCAGACTTTGCGTGATAACAAATTAGATGCACCTTTGTCATATCGTACTCGGTCAGGCTCTCATAGTGCCTCCTTTGCATCAGATTGCTATGCTATGGTTGCATCTAGTCTCTGTGATGAGAATGAGCCTGTTTCTTTTGATGAAGCACAAAATTCAAAAAATTGGATGGCTGCTATGCAATCTGAATATGATGCTATAATGAAGAATGGTACATGGTCTTTATGTGACTTGCCTCCTGGCAAGAAGGCCATTGGCACTAAGTGGGTATACAAGTTGAAGCGTAAACCTGATGGTACAGTTGACAGGTATAAGGCTAGGCTTGTTGCAAAGGGTTATGCGAAGGAAAGAGGCATTGATTTTGATGAGACCTTTGCACCTACATGCCGCATGACTACTATTCGGAGCATTTGTGCACTTTGAGCCCATCATGGTTGGAATCTACATCAGTTGGCCATTAAAAGAGCGCATTTCTAAATGGTGACTTGCATGAAGAAGTGTATGTTTTTCAGCCCCATGGCTTTGTGCAAAAACGGCATGAAAACCAGGTGTGCAGGTTAAAGAAGGCATTATATGGTTTAAAGCAAGCACCACGTGCTTGGTATGAGAAGATACATGCCTATCTGGTTGCACATGGTTTTGAGAACAGTCCAACTGAAAGCAACTTATATGTTAAGTGTGCTAATGATGTGCTTTTGATCATTGTTGTCTATGTTGACGACATGCTGCTCACTGGTCCTATTGAGAAGCATATTGTTGATCTCAAGGCTGATTGCATGCCTCATTTGAGATGTCTGATTTGGGGCATTTTCATCACTATTTGGGCATTCAGTTTATGCAAGTTGATGGTGGAATGGCTTTGTGTCAAACGAAATATATTGACACATTATTGTAGCGTTTTGGCCTTGAAGACTGTAAGCCTATTGCCACTCCTATGGAGACAGGTTTACGATTGAGTCTTCATGATGCTGGAGATGCATTTGATGCTGTTCTCTATCAGCAGCCTTATGCATTACTCGGCAAGATATTCAGTTTGCTATCTCACAGATGAGCAGGTTTATGCATTGCCCAGAAGTCTCGCATTGGAAGGCGGTTAAGCGCATCTTTCGCTACTTGAGTGTTACTCGACTACTTGGGTTGTTTTATCCCAAGGGGGGATCACTACCTCCAGATTTGCATGCTTTTTCTGACTCAGATTGGGCTAGTTGCTATGACACTCGTGTGTCCACCAGTGGTTTTTGCTTCATGCTTGGTAGCTCATGTATATCTTGGTTGAGCAAGAAGCAGCCTACTGTGGCCACTTCCAGTTGTGAGGCTGAGTATAGGGCAGCTTTCACAGCGACTGTTGAGTGTGTGTGGCTCAGACGCCTTATGGATGATTTGGGTGTTGGCCAGTCTTCTGCCACCACCATCTTCACTGACAGTTAGAGTGCATTGGCAGTTGCAAGGAACCCTGTGTTCCATGCTCGCACTAAGCACATTGAGGTGCATTATCACTATGTCAAGGAGAGGTTTTTTGCTGGGGACATTAGCTTGGCATATGTGCCCACGTAGGAGAACATAGCAGACCTTTTCACGAAGGCTCTGCCTAGGGAGAAGTTTGAAGCTTTCCGCAAAGCTTTGGGCTTACTTCCTTTTGTGGAGTGATTACCACATAGCTTGGCACTTCCTTATACATGAGTGCCAGCTCCTTGTTCACCGCATCACTCCCAGGGGGGATTCGTTGATATATTTAGGTAGTGATGTGTGTGAACACACTAGGACCATCGGGGCACTTTTTTCCGTCTTTAGGAGTTTTTTTCCCCTGGCTTGTATATACGTCTATTGCCCTAATGGGCTACTTATCTTTGCACATTCTCTAGTAATACATTCAGTATTGTGTGTTGTGCTCCAAGCTTCTTCTTCTTCCTTGTGCTATTCGCATGCTTCCGCAGATGTCTAACTCCAACAAGCCTTCCTTGACTTAAATCCATGAATATCTTGAGAAATCATCAATGAACATAACAAAGTACCCGAAACCTTGAATATAACCTGTTTTCAATGGACCATTCACATCTGAATGTATGATCTACAACTTCCTTGTGGTTGTGATGTAGCCATGCTTCTTGAAAGGTAGTTTGTGAAGCTTTCCTTCAAGACATCCTCCCCATGAATCTACATCATATGGTAAATCAAAAGTAGTAAAATTCTTCACCGTACCTTGATCTTTGATATGCTTGAGAGATATGTAACTGATATGACCAAATCTAGCATGCCATAACTTCATGTTCTCCGTAGGTGTCGTAGACTAGCAACATTAGCATGATTAACTTTGGAAAACATAAACATGTCACTTCTACTTTCACCTTGAAGTAGACAATTCTCCTCATTAAGTGAGAGGACTTGACATGAATCTTTCTTAAAAATAGCTTTATAACCATTTGATAAGAAAGTAGAGATAGAGAGAAAATTCTTATTCATGTCTAGAACATAAAGAACATTGGAAATTGTGAAATTTCCACATGCTCTAGATTTAAGGTTTGCTTCTCCAACACCTACAACATCAAAATCATGACCATCTGCAATGGTCACTCTTCTACTTGAAGAGTTAGAAAGGGAAGAAAATACCTTTCTGCAACCTGCCATATTCTACCTGATCAAAAGCTGCTTCTTCAATAGTAACACATGCATATGAATCTACCTTTGAAGTTTTAGGCTTTGGATCATCTTTAATGCTATTAGTTGATGCTTTCTTCTTCTCATTAAAATCCTTGCTTTACATTCCGCTATAAAATGACCTAGATTCTTACAATAATGGCATACTCCTTTCTTTGAATCAGATGTAGTTGAAAAATTTTCTTTGGGTATAGAGGAAGCATTAGGAGAACGACTCATAGAATTAGGATTCAAGACTTACTTTCCTTCTTGGATTGTTGAGTCTTCTTCTCCCGCTTTATCTTTCCCTTTGATGATGATAATTCATCAGTCTCTTTCGTACCCTTTTGTTGATCTTCATCTTGAAGTAATAAGAATTTTAGCTCTTCAAATGAAAGTTCTCTATCTATTTTAGAGAGAGATAAGGAAGTAACAAAAGCACAATATGTAGATGGAAGTGAGTTTAGAAGTGTGTTTGCCATCTCTTCATCTGAAATGTTGACTCCAACATCGAGTAATTGATCTCATAAATCTTTAAGCTTCAAAATATATGTTTGAACTGATTCACTAACTTTCATCCTTGTGTTGGTTAGTTGTCTCCTTAGATGAGCTTTCTCAACAGGGTTTCTGCTTTGATAGAGATTCTCTAACTCCAACCAAGCCCGGTGAGAGGTTTTGCATGACCTGATTTGGGGTATAATATGCCTCTTGAATCCCATAGCAATATATGAAAGTGCTAGTGCATCCTTTGAATCCCATCTGGATTGCTCTTTTGTAGGAAATAATCTGGTAGTAGTATGGGATCCTGATGATGAAGTGATTCCTTCTTCTTCACTAACCTCTTGTTGAGCAGAAATAGGAACAACAGGTCTTATAGAAGATGAAGCAACATCTTGTCCATTGTCTTGACCTTGGATAAGTGCCATTGATAATATTCCACAAGTCCTTTGATACTAAGAGGTTCATCATCATAAAACTCCACATTAGATAATTAGATATTCCATCAAGCTTGTCTTCGTTGTCAAGTCTATATTCACTCATCTTGTTAAGGGTGTATATCAACTATGCTCTGATACCAAATTTTGGAAGTGGGGTGGGCCACAAAAACAAAATATCACACGTTTATAGGATCTTCCAACAAATGAGCCCTAGCATACACACCTTAATACTAAAAAAGATGATGAGTGAGAGATAGAGAGAGAGTTGACAAGATTTTCAAAGTGTATGGTAAGCTAGGATGCTTACCTACACTATCTTATATTCCAATGTCAAATTACAACGTGTGATACGATAGAAATTGAGAATATTTGAATCTAGGTAGAAATAGGAACTAGATACAACAGATTGTGTGCCAAAGAGGTATGAATGCGTGCGTGTGTGAATATGGAGAATATGAACAATTTAGAACTATTTGACAGCAAACCTGAATTTTGACTATCTAAATCAGAAACTAGTGAAGAAACAAGTGGGGATAGATTTAGACTTGCTACTCATAGTATGTTGCTGACAAGAACTCCTCGAGATGTTTCTAGATGTAGGGCACACGTCCTCTAAGTGTATAAGAACACTCCCTCCAAGAGGGCCTCCAAGATCTCCTGCTTGTGTTGAGTAGATACTCCTTGCGAAGATCTCCTTGATCACTCCTTGAATGATACTCACATAATGAGCATTTCCCTCCTTATATAGTATTTTAGAAACCTTGAAAAGCATGTTTATGAAAAACACTTACAAAAAAATAAAGTAAAACTCTTATGCCAAACTGCGACCGCCAGATTTAACAATTTCAAATTTCAGTGCCACAAGGATCCTTTTCAAAAAATTTTCTTTTCAATCTGCCGCTGCTGCTCATGGGATTTGAACTCCGGTGGCCTTATAGAAAGCAACTTCACCTATCCACACTTCTCAATGTGTTCTCTTAATTAGAGAACTCTAAAGACTAAAACATATGTTTACTAAATTTGTCTTTGGGACATTGTTTCCAACAATTTCATGTTGTTCTCTATCAGTAGGCTATTGGATGCTTGGTTAACTTATACATTACTTGGCTAGATATTCAATTTGCTATCTCATAGATGAGCTAGTTTATGCATTACCCATGTATCAAGCATTGGCATGTGGTTAAGTGCATCTTTTGCTACTTGAGTGGTACCCAACTACTTGGATTGTTTTATCCCAACTGGGGATCACTACCGCCATATTTACATGCTTTTCTTGAATCTAACTAGTCTGGTTGCTATGACACTCGTGTGTCCACCAATGGTTTTTTCTTCATGCTTGGTAGCTCATGCATATCTTGATTGAACAAGAAGCAACCTACCATGGCCACAACTGAGTATAGGGCAACTTTCACAACAACTGAGTGTATGTGGTTCAGATGCCTTATGGCTGATTTGGGTGTTGATCAGTCTTTTTCCACCACCATGTTCACTGATAGTCAGAGCACATTCGCAGTTGCGAGGAACCCTATGTTCCATGCTCGCACTAAGCACATTGAAGTGCACTATCATTATGTCAGGGAGCGGTTCTCTACTGGAGAGATCAGTTTGGCATATGTGCACACATAGGAGAACATTGTAGACCTTTTCATAAAGGCTCTACCTAGGGAGAAATTTGGAGCTTTTTGCAAATATTTGGGCTTACTTTTGTGGATTGGTTCCACATAGATTAGCACTTCCTTATACATTAATTCCAGCTCCTTGTTCACCACATCACTCTTAGGGGGGATTTGTTGATATATTTTGATAGTGATGTGTGAAAACACACCAGGACCGCCATGGCAATTTTTTTCCTCTTTAGGAAGTTTTTTTGCCCGGCTTGTATATACGCATATAACCCTAATGGATCACTTATCTTTGTACATTCTCTTGGTAATACATTTAGTATTGTGTGTTGTGCTCCAAGCTTCTTCTTCTTCCTTGTGTTGTTTGTGTGCTTCCATAGACCTCAAACTCCAACATTTAGAGTATACAAGAAGGATTGGCCAATGACAAGAACCTTTATTTCAAACTCAAGGAATGATATAAAGGAATAAATATCACACATAAGGAAAATTATTTTTCATGTCAAAATTTCATGATTTTATGCAAAACCATATCCTAGGGTGATATTCATCCTTCAATTTGAAACAAAAGGAAGTGAACAAAAATCAAGCAATAGAGTTTAAGAGTATTGTCTCAAAATCTACAATTCCTTCCAAGGATCATTTAAGAGGTGCAAAGAATTAAAAAATGATTCCTTTGCTCATGTTGTTGATTACTTAGAAGCAGTAAAAGCTCAAGTACTTGACAAATAGAATTTTCCATAGCAGTAGGAAAATAAAACTTCTTCAAGGCAGTGAGACAAGTATTTCCTAAGAAAAACCCAAACAACTGGTAGTGATACCTAAGTCAAATGATTGATATAACCCAAAGGTGTATCAACCTTGAAGATATACTTGGCTTTGGAATATGAAAAACATCATTAGATGCTTAGTATTGAGTTGAAGGGAATGTCTCTCAAAAATCCCTAGGGTAAGCCAATGAGCTTAATAAATAGTGAAAGACATCTTAAGATAAAGAGTAAGAATTTATCTATCACAAGGTCAACAAGAATTGATCACGCTTGGAAAATCTTATCAAAGAATTTGCGATTGGAATTGCTAGAGATTTTGCCAAAGTGCTGGCACTAAGCTCATGTATGATTTATGAGATATCAAGACATAAAGAGGTACAAGGGTTTGGAGACACCCTAGATATTTAGCCTAAAAAATACTTTGCAAGAACTAGTAGGTGTGAAAAGAGGATATAACACCTTAGTCTTAGCTCTCACAATCGGTGTCAACAAGGATTAGACAAAGGATCATTAAAAATGATCATGAGAGCATTCTAAAGACATAAAAAGAAGGCCCAAAATAGGATGTATTTTTGTGGATTGGAGAAAGTATCCACTTGTATGGGATAGTGAAATGTCAAATCCCTTTGAGAAATTTTCCTTGATGGCTAGAATGAAAAGAGCTCATCATTGATAGAGATCATCATTCATAAAATTCATCAAACAAGTTATCCTTGTCTTGGGAAATTACATAGAACTAATGTACCTATATCGAAATACAAGATAAAGAAATGAAGGAGAGTTGTACCCTCACATCTAAACCATAAGTGAAGTCTATAAATATTCACAAATTCAAAGTTATGAATCAAGTTAAGGTTGTTCGAGTTCCTTTCAACCAAGGTTAGACATACTAAAGCTAGGCACCAACTTCATAGTGTAACTTGATGAAATCAATCTCTTCACTCAAACTAGTGCATAATAATTACATTCCAAGAAAGGAATTCTTAGAGAGATTGAATAAAGGACACCTAATCTTAGTTGAAGAATAAAAGTTTTGAGTAAAGAAATGCCATCACTAGAAGCTCGATGGGGCAACACACTAATGTTAATAGCACACTAGTATCTTGTGGTTCGTTGATGTTTAGTTTTACTCCAATAATCTATTTGAGAATTTCATTTACTTCTATTAAAGATAGAAAAAATACTCCAATAACTTGTTGAAACATATCTTTTAAAAGATAAGTCTTGAGTAACATAGAGCTTAAATCTCTTTCTTCTCACTTTCCCAAATCTTTGGATTTGACTCAAATAGAGTATGTGAATCATTTCAATAAAGTCTAGGGTTGGCCGGTTGGAATAAGTAATTGAAATAACATTTGAGATAGATTTTTGCACATAACCCATTTAATCTTCAAAGATGCTAAGTCTAAATTGACTTATCCATTTGAGTTCACTACAATGGATAAAGAAAGATTTTATATTTCTCTAAAAAGAGTTCAAAAAACTTTTGGAGAGGGAAGAGTTAGGAATTGTTCATCATATTGACAATTCCCAAGAACCTAAAGTCTTTGGGAAAAGTTTCAAAAATCGAGAAAATTTTGCTTATAATTTGCTTTGATCTAGCTCAAGTAAAGGTTGATGAAAAACATAAGGAAAACTTTCTCCTATAATTTATTTAGGATTTTCAAACCTAGTTGAACAAAGTAGTCCTTCAATCGGATGAAAAATCAAGTAAATGTTGGATAAAAATGAACCATGGTTCAAACATCTAAGCTAAAGGTTTGTAGTTCCAAACCAAATTCAAATTACAAGGATAAGAATCCCACCCTAGTTACTAGGTCCATGCACTAGTTATGCCCAGTAATGGACCACTATCGTGAATCCACCTAATTCACATGTTAGTGTCCATATGGTGCATAGTGAATCATTGAATTGGATAGGGATGTTTTTCTAATCCATTCTTATTGCTCATTCCCTAATTTGCACCAGGTTTAGCTTATCAAGTGCAAAGCCAATTGTGCAATGCATCATTTGGTCAAGGTTCAAAGAGTAGATTCCCCTCTATTCATTGGGAATAGGAGGATAATTGGACTACATTGATGAAACATGTTCTCCTAGATTAAAACATGAGGCTCAATATAAGTTTATGTACTCTCTAAACAAGCAAAGGTGCTCCACCTAGTAGTTAACTCATATGGATGGGCAAAAGGAGGTGTTGGGTTCAAGTCCTATGAGAGTCATAGGAAAGTGTTTTGCCCCAAGAACTTTAGAGCCTTCAAGAAGAATCTAATTGAGTTGACTCCAATTAAATAGGACACTTGGCACACATATAGTTACATGGCTGACACTTGGATGGTTAGTATCCACCTACCATAGAAGGAAGTCCCTTGGAGATAACTATATATAAAGGCATAAGGTTGGGAGGAGATTCATCTCTCTACCACGTGGTGGTCCTAATGCTCTTTGCACCATTGGTTAATTGGGATAAATGATCCACTCGGATGTGTGTGTTCCCTTTTCTCACTACTACATTGAAATTCTAGAGTCAATATTTTGGTTCTAACTCCAAGTCTAAATGTTGAAAAATAATCCAACATGCAAATAGAAACTCTTAGCTATCGACAACACTTTAAAACACTTAATTTGGATATTCCTACATGAAAAACTAACATCTACAAGATAGACTAGTTTTCCTTCCTGATGTCTACCTATGTGCAGAGACAAACCTGCACTGTTTGCAACCTCACATGGAGATTCCTCAGAGAAAAAAACATGAAATTTACTACAGATGTAATAGACTAGATTAAAAATAAAAAAGAAGTAGAATCACCTCAAATGGATAATGGAAGGAGTTACAATAAAAACAAGACTGTGCTAAAAACTAGCTCACTGCACAGAGAGGTAGTGAGCAATGCCTAATTACAGTAGAAGAACAATCAAAAAATGGCTAGCATAGAAGGGGAGCTGTGTAGTAGCTTCCCAAAACTTCCAACTAACTTACAAGGAAAGTAGAGGTCATGAAATTACACTCCAGGCTTGGATTCATACATATATATCCTATTAGAAAGGGTTGCTACAATTTTGCAGGAATCTTTTAATCACCCACTTAATTTTTTGGTAAGCTATGAATTAGGAAAGTGATTAAAACTCATTGGTAGTTGAAATTAGTGATATGAAGCCTCAAAATTATAGTTAAAAATTTCATCCATGGCCTTGAGTCTTGATCTGAGGTTTAAGGCTTGATTTTTAACACTCCCCCTCAAGCCTTGAAGTTAAACCTACTGTACCAATGCTTCTCTTGAATTTTAGTGGCTTTGTTCCTTCCAAACCTTTTCTAAACATGTCTGCAAAATGATCCTTGGTACTCACATGTACTTCCTTTGCATGATGTATATGTGTTCCTACTTCTAGATTACTTCTATGCCTAAGAAGTAAAATTCTTCAAGATCTGAGATCTTGAATTCTTCTCCAAGCTTGTTCTTGATCCCTCTAATTCTTGATTCATCATTCCCTATGAGAATAAGATAATCAACATAAGTGAAAATGTAGACATCAAGATCACCTTCCTTCTTCATGACAATCATGAGTCAACATCACTTTGTTTGTAGTCACATTTGGCTAAGTATTCCACTAGATCTTGGTTTGAAGCTCTTGGTTCTTGCTTAAGACCATAAAGAGCCTTCCTTAACCTAAAAATGATGAGGATATCTTTGATCTTCAAACCCTTTGGGATGATCCATCGAAACTATCTCTTCTAGGTCACCATTCAAGAAAGAATTCTTGACATCTAATTAGTGAATCTTCCAACTCTTTGAGGATACAATTGTAATGAGAGTTATTTCTTTAGTCATCCTTGCAATAGGAATAAAAGTATACTCAAATTCAATGCCATAGTTTTTTGCAAAACCCCTAGAAACCAGCCTCACTTAAAATCTGGATAAGCTACCATCCAAATTCCTCTTTACCTTGTATACCCATTTGTTGTCTATCACCTTCATGTTCTTGGTCTTAGGCACCAATGACCAAGTGTGGTTCTCCTTAAGTGTCTTCACTTCTTCTTGCATGAATTTGTTCCATTCTGCATGCTTGCTTGCATCTTCAAAAGAATTAGGCTCTTCACATGTGACTACTTGACTCATGTATGCATAATCTATGGCAATGAAAGAGCCATAAGTTAATTGCTAAATTGGATATCTTTATCTTGTTAAAATTCTTCTCTCTTAAGGACTTTAATAAAAAATTTCCCCCTTGTTTTTTATGTCCTCATACCTGGATTTTCTATCTTTTTTTAACTCTCCTTCACTGTTAATATCCATCTCTAGCAATGGATTGTCTGGATCATATTCTTCCTCCTTGCTTTTGCTTGAACTTTGTTAACTTGAATTAGGTTTTCTTCTCAATCTCCCTTTCTATGGAGATGTGTGGCTGCCCTTTGATGTCGCCCTTGAAGTTGAAAGTCTAGAAATCTACATGTTTTCTTGGTCTTCTACATGTCTTCTCTCAGCATCATGTATGTCTTCAACCCGCAATGACTCTTTCATACCATACCATCATAGAAATTCATCAATGATAACATCTCTAGACACCTTCATATCTTTATATTTCGGATCATAGCACCTAAACCTTTTGATCACTTGAATACCCAATAAATATACACCTTTCAACCTTTGCTTCAAGTTTTTGCCTTAATTCATAAGGCACATGCACATAACATATTCGGTTTCTTACCATACCATGCTACATATGGAATTAAAGCATGTACACCTAAAGCACGTTCATCTCATCGAGCATCAATCTTGGCACTTCAGCTATGTGCTTGTTCTTCCTCTCTACAACCTGATTTTGTTGGACTATATATCTGCACGTATATTGCCTTTTGATGCCATTATGAATTAAAAATTCAAAAAAATCATTGGAGAAGTATCATCCCCCTCAATAAGATTTAAGAATCTTTATGTACTTGCCCACCTCTTTTTTGCCAAGTGCTTTGAAAACTTCAAAATGACTAAATAGTTGAACTTTTGACTTCATACAATACAACCATGTCATTCTTGTATGATCATCAATGAAGATAAGAAAATATATATTCCCATGGAATGAGGTCTCCTTAGCTGGTCCCCATACATTGATGTGAATGAGGTCGAATGGAAATCTACTCCTTCGTGTACTCTTCTTGAATGGAATCCTTCCTTGCTTCCCGAATTGACACACTTCACACAAATGTTGCATACTTTGAGAGTGGACATTTGGAAGACCACTTATCACACCTATCCTTTGCATATCCTTTTGCTTTTGAAGGTTCATGTGGCCAATCCTCTTGTGCCACAAATCTACGTGAACTATTTGCTTGCTTTCAAATGTCAAATAGACCATATGTGATGAGCATGGTCTTAAATCTATGGTAAGTGGCCTTCCTTGTTGCCTTTAGCTATCAGCTTGTAGCCTTTCCTTGGATCTTCCACAAAGCATCATTTGTTGTTGAACTTGACTACATACCCTCTTTCAACCATCTATCCAATTGATACTAGATTCTACATGATTGTGGGTGATGTAGCACATATTTGAGAAACTCTGCATTTTGATTTTGATCCAAAGGAACATCACCTATATGTGTGATCCTATGCTCAATTTCATCCCTAATTTCTACATGCTCTTGTGTGCTTGGTTCATGAAAATTGTAAAAACATTTTCGTATTGAAGCTCACGTGACTTGAACATCCACTATCAATCTACCATGTGGTGTCTATGCCTTCCTTCCTACCATTTCTATGCATCATGGTTAAGATATTATCATTCTCTCATGTATTTGAATTATTTAAAAAGTTACCTTGATTCTTCTTGTAGCCTCCTTGGTTTTCCTTTGAGTAACAATCCCTTGCAAAGTGGCATGACTTGCCACAATTGTACCATTCCATTGTGTACTCGATTACTTGAGGTTGAATTTCTCTTTTTATAGATCTCCCTCTCCTTCCTTAAGTTGTTCAAATAATTCTTGAGTTGAATCGTTTAAGACTTTGTGGAAGTGCAGTACAATCTCCCCAAAGAATCCCACACCTTTCTAGATGAGTCCAAGTCTTGGATGTGGCCGATCATGTGGTTGCTAATCTATTGAGATAAGATGAATATGACTCTCATATACCTTTCAATCCACTTATTCACTTGCCTTGCTAATGCTTGAGTGAATGTCTCTTCATATCAAAGCCTAGGATAAACTTCACGTATTAATCCCCATAGTCCCTTGCCCATGAGGATATTGCTAACTCAAAATATCCAAGGTTGGTAGTTTCCTTTCTCCAACTTCACTATTGGGAGCATATTCAGCCATTGGTTAAAATTCTATTCTTCGTAAGCTTACTTGAGTGTGATGGAATAGCCAAAGACAAACAAAGATTACCTTCTTATAGCTCCCTCCCTTGATATGTGTTGAGGTGTTTGCCCTTGGAAAACCTTTAATTGGTGCATAAAAGGCTTCCTAACATCATCTCATAGTTTCTAGTCTCTCCAAACTGATAGATAGCTAGCATATGCTCAAAGTTTAGTCCAAAATTAGAGAGTACAATCCCTTTCATAGTTTGAGAAGATGCTTTATGTGCTTGGATCAATCCTAACTCCTACTTCCGAGTCTACTATGCATTTAATTGTGTAATCATTGTAGAGGATGCATAAACAATTGTTACACTCATCCCCTTCACTATAATCTCTAATTTTCCCAATAGAATTTGTTTTACACAAGAGATAGATTGAGTGGAAGCAGATTCTAGGTTTCCATCTTTCTGGGAACTTATCCCAAAGATGAGGTTTCACTTTTAACAAATCATCTAAAATGAGTGTGCATCATTTATTTCTCTTTCTAAGTTCTTCTATAGTTGATGGCTTCAACTCACTATCTTTGATATATCTTCTTATCGGCATCGGTGCTTTTTGAATTCTTTTTTGGCTTCATATTCTCACATGTAGTTAGGAAGAGTGTGAAGACTTATTGTATATTCATCATGAACACTAAGGTTTTGAGAAGCATCATAACAACATCTTCAAAGTCATCTACATCACCTTTAATAGTTGTATTTGCACAACCCTTTTGCTAGCAATACATGATGCATCATATATGCCCAAAATGGATAATACTACCATCCAACTTATCCTCAATAGACAACATATAGAATACATCATTGCTTTCAACCATGTCGAGTGGCTAAATACCCTTATAAAAAAAATTATTGTATCTCAAAAAGTTGAACAAAAACACCCTTCTTGAGCTTTGCTTAAGCCCCTAATATGCTTCAAGGTGCTTGAATTAGGGAGCCAAAACCTGTATATATGTTTGACACAAAAGGAAATTTTTTTTTGAATAGTCATTGTGATGGTGTTTTCGAAGGCCAAAAAGACCTCAAATCGAAGTTTCAATACCAAATAGCAAATCTATTTTGAAATCCTACTTGCTCTAAGTATGCTCACCAATTTTTGTGTGATTCTGAGACTCTGATTAGAGGGGTCTTGACAATGCCCTAGAGGAAGTAGCAATCTTCTCTAATACCAATTATTGGAGTTCGAGGTTTGTGGAAGCACATGAACAACAGAATGAAGGGGAAGATGCTTGGAACACTACATAACATAGATTGTAATACCAAGCAAATGTACAAAGATACGTGACTCATTAGGGTTATAGGCATATATAGAAGCCCCAAAAAGACAAAAACCCCTAAACAGGGAGAAAATTACCTTGGTGGTCCTAAGTGTGTTCACACACATCACAACCAAAATATATCAAAAGCAAAAGATCTTGCAAGAACTTGACATAAACAAATGTGTATAGTTCACCACTAAGAAAGCCATCCAACAAGTGGGAAATCCACTTTTCTTGGGAAGGAAGCTCCTTGATAACACATGTATCTACATGTTGGTTGAATCTAGAAGAAATTAGTTTTACAGTTTGATGGCTATGTTGCTTGAAGTTATGGATCAAAGAAGAGGTATCATGTTTGAATTTTTTTTCTTTGCAAACTCACCAATAAAATCATTTAAAAGATGTCCAATATCTTTAAATGTTTCTCCATCTTGTACTCAAAACAAGTCAATGCCGTTCCTACCAATGTGAGTCCAAAAGCTTCATATTGAGTGAAAAAATCACTCACTGGCTTAGATCTAAGCACTTGCTTAAATTCCACCACATGATCATACGAATCTATAGTTCCACCATAGTGATTTTTTCATGCACTTTGCAAATTGGGAAGGTCAAATCCTTCTCCCTAAATCGTGGTTTTACAAGTGAAAAGACATTTTGTTGGATGACTTGAGGACTAGGAGATCTTTGCCCCATTAGAAGTCTAAACTGAGGAGTAGGACTTTTTTCATTCTAAATATGCTCCTTTTACAATGTCTAACATAGCTAGGAATTTAAGATTGCTCTCCATCCAATTTCTTTTCTCTTATGATTCTCCACTAATCTTGGCTCTTTTCTAAATTTTTTGCTCTGACTTCTTTGGAGAGAAGACAAGTTGTCTTAGGTATGTGTATTTTTCTTTCTGCTCTTTAGTTATTTTCCAATATTCTTTTTGTTCTCTATCTATATAGGTCATCAAAACTATAATCGAATACATTATTGTGACTATTAGTGTCCATCTGAAAGGGAAAATGACCACCAAACACTTTTCTATATGTTCTTTAATAAAACATATAGTGGCCTAGTGAACCACAGACTGTAAGTTTGATTGCATTTGTAACACCGAAGAAGTCTGTGTTCATGCTCCTTGTGTACTGTGTTTTTTTGTGTATTATGCAAATTTTGTGCGGAGTACCTTGTGTGGTGCTAGGAGCTCCATTTTCTACTTTGAGGATATCATCGTGGATAAGGAGAGTGCATTGCGGTGCATCACCATTGAAATATTTCACTTGTATCAAAGCATTTTGACTAAAAAGCTTTGTTCCTTTTGTGCGAGTGAAGCGAGCACCTACCCACCCACCCAAGGCTTATGACTACGGTGGTGACCAAGGCATAGACCTTGTCATACCTTATCATTGGAGTCACTGAAGTCATTGTTGGCACCATTGGCTACGCATGAGGGAGGACCTCAAAGATCAAGGAAGATGGAGGTTCCTGTACTTCCTGGGAGGTCACCCAAAACCTATTTTCGAAGTATTTTTGGGGTTATTTTTGGAGCCATTTTAGAGTACTTTCGTGCATAGTTTTCTTCAGAGAGGTCCAAGAAAATCAAGAAGAGTGTTCTTTGTACTTCTTTGATAAAAAATGTTCAACTTTTTGGGTCTGTGTTTTCAGCCACACTACTTAATCTACATGTTTCTTGAAAGGTTTTAGTTGTGGTGGGAGCAACCACCACAAGTCTATGGATGTTTTTTGAGCATAAAGAACAGAGTTGATAGACACTTGCAAGTGTTGTTGGCTAGTGTTTGGGCATCGAATCGAGCCTTTGAGTGCCATTTTACTACATATGTTGAGCACATACACACTATGTATGCTTTTTTCGGTACCGCTTATGTACGTCCATGTGGTTATTGATATCGCTATTACATTTTTGCATAAAACTTTTTTACATTTGATAAAGAGGGTTGTGGTGCTGTTTTCTTAACTAGGAGACACCCTAATGTCGGGGTCTCTTTGGTGATGTAGGTGAAAGACTTACCCAACCTTGCCATAGGAGATGTATGATAGTTGTTCATAGGTGCTCGAGAAGTCTAGTTGGCCTCTTTTGGGTAACTGACTACATGCAGTGGATTCAGTGATTCACTATGTAGGTAAACATGTTAGTACTTGCAATTTTATGAGATTTTGACACTAGTCATATGCTCATTTTGCAAAGGATACTTTGGCAAGATTTTTTCAGATTTTTGGTTTTGTCAATTATATAGTGGTCGATTTACTCCTTGATACACTTATTGGTGTGAGCACATTTATTCTCACATAATCCTTTTGGTTGGTCATTACTGTTCATTAATTCATTTTTCTGGGAAGACTAATGGAACAATACATGGATCAACAAAAAGTATGTATACTGCTTCTATGTTCATCAACACATAGTTTACAATGTGATGTATCATTATATAGACTCTTTGGTAGCATTCACGACTCTTACAAGTATCTGATTTCAAATTATCCCATTGATTTTGGTGGTTGAAATTAGTTGTGATTGAAGGAGTTACTTTTCCTACAATCTAGGAAGTCATTGTTCTCCTCTTCATCAAATATCTGAACCTTTGATTTACCTTTCTTTTGATTCACAACTTCTTCATCACCTGCATAAATATTGATTGTACCTGCATACCAAGTACCTTATTCATCAAATGTAAGATCCTTTGATACTAGGAATTGTTTTGTGGATGGACTCCACAACCTATATCCCATCTGCTTATCATCATATCCAATGAACACATACTTTTCAGCCTTAGGTTCCAATTTGTGCCTTAATTGTGATGGCACATATGCATATGCCAAACACCCAAATACTTTGCAATGGTCTAGGGTAGGTTGCTTACTCCACCATGCCTCATATGGTGTCATACCCTGCAAAGCTTTACATGGTAATCTATTGACCAAATATGTAGCTATGTTTACAGCCTTAGCCCACAAATAATTTGGGCAATTTTTCTCCTTCATCATGGACCTTGCAAACTCAACAAGAGTTGTATTCCTCCTTTCTGCTACACCATTTTGTTGAGGAGAGTACCTGCAAGTAATTTCCCTTTTTATACCTGCATTCCACAAGTAATCACTGAACTCATTAGAGAAATACTCTCCCCCTCCGTCTGACCTTAGTCTCTTCAACTTATGACCTGTAATTCTCTCTGCATACACATGATAATGTTTGAATGTATTGAATACTTCTGACTTATCTTTAATCACATAGATAGTGATCCATCTGGTAGCATCATCAACATAAATCACATAATACCTTGAACCATTGATACTGAAATCTTTTGATGGTCCCCACACATCTGTGTGTACCAATTCAAGCTTCTCTGAATACATAAAACCATGCTTGGAATAAGATTGCTTATGAGCCTTACCTAATTGACATGCCTCACATCTGTATGTCATATGTTGACCTGCAACATTAGGCAATCCAAGCACTGAACCATTGTTAATCATATCTTTGATACCTCTTTCATTGAAATGTCCAAGCCTTTTGTGCCAAAGATCTAACTCAGAGATCTTATGTCCTCCATAAGTGAACAAAGCATGACCAACATTACCTTGAATCTTCAATGTGAACAATCTTCCTTCTTTCTTCCCTGAAACAATTTGTTTATACCCATTGCTAGGGTCTTCCACAAACACTCCTTCATTAGTGAACCTAACTTCATAACCTTTTTTAACAATTTGTCCTACACTTATCAGATTCTTAGGAATTGTTGGAACATACAAAACCTTACTCAAGAGAGTACTACCATCCTTGGTCTTCACTTATCCAATTGACTTCACATTGTGCTTTGTATTGTCACCTATTTGAACAACATGATTAGTTATCTTATTCTCCAAATCAGTCATCAAAGCTATGTTGCCACTCAGGTGATTGCTACACCCTGAGTCAATGTAGAAGATTCTTTGGTCTTCACTTTGCCTTTCACAAGTTGCATTCATTATCAATGTTGAATCCTCCTTCTGATCTGAAGCATAATTGTAGTAGGTATTGTTGTATTGTTGACTTTGAAATCCTCTACCTGCATTTCTTCCAAAGTAACCTCTACATACCTCTACCTCTGAAATTACGTCTTTGATTTCTGCCACCTCTTCCTCTTGAATTAAAGTTCTGATTATATCCACCATTATTCTGAGTATTATGCCAACAATCATTAGCTAAGTGATTTGTCTTACCACAAATCCAGCAAGCCTTGAGTCCATCTTTATTACTCCTGCCTCTTCCTCTACCTTTGCCACCTCCTCTACCTCTTAGGAAGTTGGCTTGGCTAGTTGTACCTTCATCTTCATTTGTTTGTTGCTTCCCTTTGATATTCTTCTTCTTATCCTTTGAATACATTGCTTGACCTGCACTTTTATCACTATCACCTTTGACATCCTGCTCAAAGGTTAACATGTGTCCTAGCAACTGATTTAAGTCAGGAGTAAAATGATCAAGTGATAATTTAGTAGACAAAATGAATGGCTTCCATTTGTCATCACCTCTCAAACCTGTGAGGATTTTCCTTACCAATTTATCCTCCTCAATATCTTCATCAACTACTCCTAATGCATCTGCAATGTCCTTCATTCTTGTTACATAATCTGAGATGGATTGAGAGGCCTTCTCCTTGAATGTGGTAAATCCTGCCCGCAAGGATGCCTTCCTAGACTTTGTGGTATTTTGGAAATGCTCTTCCAAAGCATTCCATATATCACTTGCACTTTCAAGACCTCTAATGTGAGGTAGCAGGTAGTCATTAACTGCCATGTAAATAATGCTCCTAGCTTGAGCATCTTTCTTCATCCAAGTCTTCAAATCTGATAATTCCTCCCTAGTTGGAGCACTAGGATCTCTAAACTGAGGCTTTTCTTCTTCACCTGTAATATAACCTATCAAATCTTTTCTCATAAGATGAGCTTCCATCCTCATTGACCATGCTGGATAGTTCTCTCTATCCAATTTCTCTATCTGAAGAGAATCTCCCATCCTTTCTTCGCCTGTGTATTAAATTCTTCAAGCTTTATGAGTAATAGATGTACCTTTACTTTGAATGAAGTTCCTTTTGACTTCTTTGATGTTGTATGGCCTCCTTCTCAAGCTTTTCTCTCAAGCTTTCACCTTTTGAATCTTCAGATGTTGAATTCTTTATGACTGCAACAGTCGGGGTCCTCCTTTCTTCAATTTTGATGCTTCCTACTCTGATACCACTGATGGAGAGTGTTAATCTCCAAAAGAACAAGCTACTCTTGAAGTTAGAGCACCTCTATATCAAGAGTAACTCAAAACCTTATGCAATACAGGTAGATTAGTAAGATGGTTTCTATTACTAATGGAATATGATTTTGAGGTTGTGGTAAGGAAAGGTAGGACTCATTTGAGAGCAGATCATCTCTCTAGGCTCACATCTGGAGAAGCCCCACAAGGAGTGTCAGATGACCTTCCTGATGCTTACTTGTTTAATTTGGAAGTGGTGCCACAGTGGGCTAAGCCATTGGTGCCAGTATTAACATATGGACCTAACCACCCAGTAATAGCCACACAGAATAGAGAGGTAGTAAAAGCCCAAAAGTACCACATCATGGCTGGAAATATGTACAAGCACACAGATCAAGGGATCTTGGCTTGTTGTGTAGAAGAGGACGAGTATGCGAAGTGGTTGCAATTAGCACATGTAGGTGTAGAGCAACACTACTCAAACCAACGAACCCTACAGACACTAAGGAGACTCGGAGTGCATTGGCCTACTATGGAGGCTGATGTCCAAAGGTTGTGCAAGGAATGCCCAATCTGCTGCACTAAACCACCTGTGGAACATGCCACTCTTTATCAAGTGTCCATAGTGCCAGATTGGAGTGAACCACTAGTATCCTTCCTGAGGACGAAAACATGCCCTCCAGACATGACTCTGGCAAGGAAAAGGAGTTTAGAACAAGAGGCCCAGGATTACTCTCTCATTGGCGATAATCTATACAAACGTGGTAAAGACGGTTACTTGAGACTATGTGTCCATGAGAGTGAGTATCTCAGGATCTTGGAAACTGCTCACCAAGGTGTAGCAGGAGGACACTTTGGACTAGATCGGGTGATCAAGGCAATACTATTTGCAGGCTTCTGGTGGCCGACCCTTCACATGGATGCACATACCTATGTGAAACGCTGTGATGTCTGTCAGAGAACTCAATATCCTATACGTAAAGATGAGATGCCACTGAAACCTATGATGGGTGGACGTGCATTCTCTAAGTGGGGAATAGACTTCGTAGGTCCTATTAATCCCCCAGCTAAGGGTTCTCATGCAGAATATATCATTGTTGCAACACACTATTTAACAAAGTGGGTAGAGGTAAAAGCCACAACGAAAAACGATGCTCAAACAACAGCTAAGTTTTTATTTGAGAATGTGTTCACTAGATACGGGCTACCTATAGAGCTAGTTAGTGATAGAGGCACTCACTTCTTGAATGAAGTGATTGAAAATCTGCTCCAAGAATTCTTGGTAATACATAAGAAGTCTGCTCCCTATCACCCTCAAGCAAATGGCCAGGCTGAGAGCACCAACAAGATCTTATGCAATGTACTGACGAAACTAGTGAACGATAAACGCTCTGATTGGGACAAACAGCTACACCATGTTGTTTGGGCATACCGAGTCGCCTACAAAACGGTACTCCAAGCCACCCCCTTTCAGATGGTATTTGGCCAAAACGCCGTGCTACCTTTGGACTTCTTAATACCTACATTGAAAGTAGCACAAGAGCACGAATGGACGGGTCATGAACTCTCCTCTAGACTTTTTGACCTTGAACGATTAGGAGAAACAAGACTGAGGGCAGCTGCAGGGATATATGCAGCTAAGAAACGACAGAAGGCATACTTTGATGCCCATGTTAAGGATAAAGGTTTAAAGGCAGGCGACTTAGTTTTAGTCTACACATTGAAGCAACATGCGAGGAAACTGGAGAAGAGAGGCTACGAACCTATGATCATCAATAGGATCTCCACGAGTGGAGCAGTACAACTAGCCACTTTGGAGGGTGATGTTCTCCCAAACTATATTAGCGGATGTAGAGTCAAGTTGTATTAGGAACCTCTCACAGAGGAAATGCTAAGTCGACTCAACACTGCTAAGAAACGCAAAGAGGAAGAAAAGCGAATTCGAGAAGAAGCTCAAGCAGAAGCCCTAGAGCGCATACGGAGATTGAAATTAAGAAGACAAGGTAGAGAGCACCCTAGGCAAGATGCATATGAAGATCAAGGATATGACGTAGCTATGTGTGAAGTTTCAGGTATTAGCTCACATAGGATAACTGATCAACGTCCTTTCATAACCTTAGATATAGGACAAGGAAAGAGTGCAAGGACTGTAAGAGCCTTGATTGACTCAGGCGCAGCCACTAGTGCTGTTAAATTGTCTTACTGTCAAGAGTTGCAGTTAACTGTCAATCCTGTGGAAGCATATCTCATAGGATTGGGAGGCGTGGAAACCCCTTGCATGGGCGAGGTGGAACTTCCCCTCTATATTCATGATGAGGCAATGACAGTTAAAGTGCTAGTATGTCAAGATGAGGACCTCACTGAACCCCTTGTCCTAGGTCAAGACTGGATTTATGACCAAGCAGTCAACTTAAACCTAAGAAGTGGACTTCTTCAGGTATGGGTGAATCAGACTAGAATTACAATGGAGTTAAATAATGGTGCACTCAAGGAACTAGGAAAGGCACAGACTCCTGGTCCCTCCAGGGGTGCACATGAAGTTGACCATGCTGTTCTTGTCCAAGGCTATGTGATGCAGAAGAATGAAGATCTCAAAAAAGGAGTCAGAACCACAACGGAACTCCCTTCTTTTCCAAAGGCCAGAGGGAGGCAGCAACCAAAGGTGGATCAAAGGCAGAAGAAGCAGAGTACTACCTATGTCGGAGATCAAAAGTACCTGCGCAGCAAAATGTCTCAGCTAGTGAAACAAGTGTGGGTGCGGAAAGGCAAACACCCGGTTGCACTCAAGCCAACCACACGGGCAAAGCCTCTTATTAGTAACCAACAACACGACACTAATAAGAAGTCTTTTCGAAGTTCTTCTGCTAACGTGAAGTCTATTTGGGTGCCCAAGAAGTCGATGAAGGCTAGCCCACAATCAAGACAAATTTGGGTGCCTAAGGCTTGTTGGCGGGCTCAAATAGCTACACCAAGACCACACCCTAGACAGCATGATCCATTCACTCGCACAGCCGGCATCCACTCGTTTTCAACACTCAGGAACACACTAAGGCCCATGAGCACGAACAGAATCACTTGTAAATGGGTCTCTAAAAGGCCTCATTTTCAAGCCGACACACCTATAAAGCTCTCGAGAGTCTCTACGAAACCAAGAGCAAAACCCATCCACCGCATTTGGCAGCCTAAGACGTGTAACAAACCCCCGGACCCCATTTGTAAATCCATGACAACCTACTAACCACATCACTATCACATTACATCATTCCACTTAGCTCTTAGGTCTACCGAACTCCTAACCACACACACACTCGCACCGAGCACTTACTAACCCATTATTCGCTCCCGACCCTCATGTTAATGTTGTAATGGGAACAACAACGGTTCTCTCTTATCCTGTACAATGTTAACACATGTTTGTATATTCTCACAGAGACAGGCAGCAAGAAGTAACATGGCAGATATGGTAGGAACTAGCTCCCAGGCAGGCACCAGCCCCCAAGTTGTGGACATTGAAAGCCTTCCGGTCGAGGAGGAATTAAAGGAACGACCAGCGGCATTGAGGGCATTACATGCCATACCGGTTCAGAACCCTCCACAGGGGCACACAATGCCAGTCAGCAAAAACTCTCATTGGTTCAGTGATGTGGCAGGACCCCTAGGTGAAGGCAATTATATGTGGGAGGCAGAGATAGAATTCAATGGGCGCTGGGGCAGGTATCACTTTTTTACCAGGGAATTTGAGAGATTGCAGAATAATGAAGGATTGAAACCCATATGGAAGAAGGCAGGACTCTACGAGTATTTCAAATTCCAATTGCCAAAGCCGGATTTTCTAAGATGCTCGTATCTGATTAGCACCCTTACTCCGAGCAAAGACAAAAAGGGATACAGCTCCTTTGTCCTCCTATCTCTCACAAGGGGCAATGAGCTCAAGCGTTTCAGATTGACTATCAACTTGGTAAGGGAAGCTTTGGACATGAAAGGTATGCACATTCCTATGGAGAAAGAGACTATGGTTCCAGACAATATGAAGAACAGAAATTTGACAAAATTAAAGGACATGGTCGCGATGACACCTACGATCGCCATTCACTTACGCATGGTCATGCAACATTTCGCATTCCCCGCGCAGGAAAGGTTCACAATGCCTCCCAAAAAGATCTGGTTTAGCCTCTACTTAGAAGATGCTTTTGATTTGACAATCAATATGCCCCACTATATTATCGACCAAATCCATTTGGCTCATCAAAGGTGGTATAAGAAACAAAAATCTGCACTGTATGGATGCTGTGTGCTTACAAGAATTGTGTATAGATGTTGTTGGCGAAAACTTCAGCTCTAATACCAGTGGTGCGGAATTACTTTCGCCCTGAAGGTGGATTTCGCGACAAAGCTTGAACTCTGTCAGGCCTACGGAAATTGCCACGCCACCGTAGTAGAATGCTAAACTAGAGTGATTTAGAACACCTCTGTAATCAACAGTAGCTCAGCCTAATTAACGTCGCCTTAACTGTGTTATCCTGCGACACAAGTTCCACCGGAACTTCACCAGACTGTCACTGGACTGACACCGTAATCGTACCGGAACTTCACCGAAATGAACTGCTACTTTGGTTATAATTACTTCAAGTGAACATACAAGAAGTAAGAAAGTGATTCGTGAGCTTTCTCCACTTAATGAACTCTTCTGAAGTTTAAGAAAAAACTTTCACAGTTCTGAAGTGCTACTTTCCGGTTAGATTTTGTACTGCATGCACATCTCCTTTTCACCGGAAACTGTGATCAGCTTAGAGTAGAGACGTCTAGCTACAAGATGAGCTATCTCTCATATAAAACTTTAAACTCTACTGCAAGTTATACTTCGTTGTTCTACCGAAAAAACTTGTTTTCTGAGAAACTGTAACTGACCGGAAATTACTGAAATATGTTTACTGAGTAAACTGTTATTCGCTGAGACATGCGTTTACAGAGAAGGTACTGAAGCACGTTTAGTAACGAGTCGTGACAGTTGACGATAAACGGAACTTCCTACCGTAACACGAAATAGCTTCAGATTCTTTACAAGTAAAGATTATGCGCAGACATCCACATGAACATATGTTTTCGATTAGAGAAGATGTGTACAAGTAAGCTTGGCCTCTTCTCGCTCAAGCTACAGAAACTCTCCTACAGTGAGTAGTTTCTTATTACCATCTCTCTTCAGATGAAAAGAACCCGACACTTCAGGCTTGTGTTATTCATCTATACATACGCGATCTATGGCGTCTTCTGAGAACTTCTAACTCTCTCTTCACTCATACGCGCATCTCACACGCATCATCTTCACGCGTCTCTTCCTGAGTCTTCTCTCTCTCTCTCTCTCGTTCTTCAAATCTTGCTGTATATATATATACACTTTCCTTTGGCGCTCCTCTGCGCTGTTACTCTTCAATTTACGTTATGCGCGCCTTACGCGCCCGCCGCGGTTAATTGCTCTGTTATGCGCACACCGTGCACTGACATCGCATACTGTACAATTATGATTCTGATTTGACGGACTGATTCCGCGCGCTGATTTCGTTTCCTTTTCTTTTCTTTTGTCTGTTTGTCAAATTCGTGAGTGTTTCCTCAACAGCTCCCCCTCAATCACTAATTTGACCTCTTCCGGTTCTTTCATATATCTTTCTTTCTTTCATTCCTGCCATCTCTTTGAATCTGTTTGTCTTTGTTCCATCCAAGATCTTAGTCAGAATGTCTGCAATCTGATCTTTCGTAGGAGCGTAGACTATTTCTATTTCTTTCTCCATTACTTTTTCCCTTAGGAAATGATACTGAATCTCTATGTGTTTTGTTCTTGCATGAAACACAGGATTCGCTGCAAGGTACAGCGAGCTCATATTGTCTCCATGTATAATTGGTATGCCTTGGTCAATACTCATGCTTTTAAGTAAAGTCTCCATCCATATTACTTCTTTCGCTGCTTCTACCAGTCCTTTGTATTCTGCTTCTGTTGACGATAAGGCTACTGTGTGTTGCTTCTTCGAACACCAGCTTACCAGCTTATCTCCTAGGTATATCATATACCTGTGCATTGATCTTCGGTCATCTTGACTTCCTGCCCAATCTGAGTCACTATATGCTCTGAGCTTTATATCTGACGTAAAAGGATAATATAATCCTTCCTTTATAGTTCTTTTGATATATCTGAGAACTCTTTGTCCTGCAACCCAATGTTGCTCTGTCGGACAATGCATAAACTGTGAGAGAACTCCCACCGGAAAACTGAGATCCGATCTTGTTAGCGTAGCATATATTAAGCTTCCTACTAACGATTGATACTTCTTCATATCTTTAAACTCTGTTCCATCATATTTACTAAGTTTATGGTTTACTTCAAGCGGTGTTGAAGCTTCTCTGCAATTTTCCATATTGAACTTCTTCAGTAAGTTCAGGAGATACCTTTCTTGTGTGACATATACACCATGATCTGTATATGTGATTTCCATACCTAGAAAGGATGATAACTTTCCCAGGTCACTGATCTTGGATTCCTTTTCTAGCAGTTTCTTTACCTCTGTGATTCCTGCATCTGAGGTACCTGTAATTATTATGTCATCTACATAGATACAAATGTAGATCATTCCTTCTTTTGTCCTTTTGATGAGTAGACTTGCATCTGCCTTCGAACTTTGGTATCCAAGTTCATTGAGATATTTCACAAGTCTGTAATTCCAAGCTCTTGGGGCTTGCTTTAGTCCATAAAGTGCTTTTCTTAACCTGCAAACAAAATTTGGGTATCTGGAGCTTATAAAACCTTCCGGTTGTTCCATATAAACTTCATCTGATATATATCCATTCAGGAATGCATTCTTTATATCTAGCTGACTTAGCTTCCATCCTTTTGATGCTGCTATAGCAATCACTATTCTTATGGTTGACATCTTTGCCACCGGACTGAACGTCTCGTCATAGTCTATGCCATGCGTCTGAGCATAGCCCTTGATAACCAGTCTCGCTTTATGTCTGGCTATCCTTCCATCTGCAAGTTTCTTTATTTTGAACACCCATTTATTTCTAGTTACTTTCTTACCGTTCGGTTTAGGAACAAGCTCCCATGTCTTGTTTTCTTCCAGTGCGGTGAGTTCTTCTTTCATTGCTTCTCGCCATTGCTTCTTGCCTTTGGCTTCGTCATAGCTCTGAGGCTCATCCTCTTCTTTAACCATATATGCATAATCTTGTTGAGTTATATACGATGTATCATACGAGTATCTTTCCGGTTGTCTTCTTACTCTGTTTGACCTTCTTAGCTCATATTCTTCGTGTGTGTCTGAGTACCCGTCTTCATCTTCGTTCCTTCTACCAGATCCGGTCCTAGACGTATTTGCCTCTTCATCTTTGTTTACCTGTACAATTGATTTTCCTTTCTCTCTTCTTTTTATCTCTTCTTCAAATTCTTCAGCTGTATGGCTCTGATCTGCATACGAGCTTTTCTGTTCATCAAATGTTACATCTCTGGAAACTGTAAAATGTTTGGTTAGAGGACTCCATAACCTGTAACCCATCTGCTTTTCATCATATCCGACGAATACATATTTTTCCGCTTTCGGTTCAAGCTTATGTCTGAGTTGAGACGGTACATAAGCATACGCTACTGATCCAAACACTTTGCAGTGATCAAGTGTTGGCTTCTTTCCCCACCAAGCTTCATAAGGGGTCATTCCTTCTAAGGCTGTACATGGTAATCTGTTTACCAAGTATGTCGCTGTGTTCACGGCTTCAGCCCAAAGATAATCTGGGCAATTTTTTTCTTTTATCATAGCTCGTGCAAACTCGACTAGAGTTCGGTTTCTCCTTTCTGCTACACCATTCTATTGTGGTGTATACCTGCAGGTTATTTCTCTCTTAATACCTGCATTCCAAAGATAGTCATTGAATTCTCGGGAGAAGTATTCTCCCCCTCCATCAGACCTCAGTCTTTTAAGTTTTCGTCCAGTGAGTCTTTCAGCATATGCATGAAAATGCCTGAAAGCTCCAAACACTTCTGACTTTTCCTCAAAACGTAAAGAGTTATCCACCTTGTTGCATCATCAATGAATAAAACATAGTACCTTGATCCGCTGATTGATCCTTCTTTCGTTGGTCCCCATACATCTGTATGTATGAGTTCCAGCACACTGTCATGTTTGAATCCTTTCTTCTGGAAAGGTAACCTGTGGGCTTTTCCCATCTGACAGGCTTCGCATTTGTGAATCATATGTTGGTTCTGTACGTTCGGTAATCCTAGTACAGACTGATTCGCTATCATAGCTTTGATTCCTTTTTCGTGAAAATGACCTAATCTCTTGTGCCAGAGATCAAGTTCTGTAATTACCTTTTCATCATATGTGAGCAGCGCTTGGCCAATGTTCCCTTGTACTCTTAACGTAAAGAGTCTCCCTTCTTTCTTACCAGAGACGATCTGATAATATCCGTTCCTGGGATCTTCTACAAATACTCCTTTGTTTGTAAATCTGACCTGAAAAACTTTTTCGACTATCTGTCCTACACTGATCAGATTTTTCGGTATGGTTGGAACATACAGAACATTGGTTAGCAAATCTGCTCCACTTTTGCATTTCACTTTTCCGATTGATTGTACTTTGTGTCTTGTATTGTCACTTGTTTGAACAGTGTGACAGGAGCTTCCTTTTTCGAGTTCTGACATCAGCTCTATGTTTCCTGACAAGTGATTTGAACATCCAGAGTCAATATAAAATACCTTTAGATCTTCGTTATCAGATGTGCTGATTGAGTTCATCATCAATGATGTATGACTTTCATTCTGTGTGTCATTTGCGTAGTTGTTGTAGGTGGTGTAGGATTGGCTCTGTCCCCAACTTCTTGTTCTACCTCTACCATAGCCTCCTCTTTGATTTTGTCTTCCTCTTTGGAAGTTACTTTGATATCTTCCGCTTCTGCCTCTGCTATTACTGTTCTGGCTTTGATTTGATCCTTGTTGATTGTGCCAACAGTCATGCGCCAGATGATTACTTAGTCCGCAAATCCAGCAGACTTTCTTGTTAATATTCTGACTACTTCTTCCTCTTGCTCTTCCTCTGCCAGTGCCTTTACCTGTTGCGTAATAGGCCTGAGAGCTCGACTCTTCTTCGTCTTTTGACTTACCTTTGTCTTTCTTCTTGTTCTTCATGTACATTGCAGAGCTTTGTCCTTTATTTGCATCTCCTTTCAGGTCTTGCTCATATGTGAGCATCAAACCAAGCAACTGATTTAAATCTGGCACAAAATGATTTAAGGAGAGTTCAATTGATAGTACGAAAGGTTTCCACCTTTCATCTCCTCTCAAGCCTGTGAGCACTTGCGCTATCAATCTATGATCTTCGACTTCTTCATTTATGGATCCAAGACTATCTGCTAGATCCTTCATTTTAGTGACGTAGTCACTTATGCTTTGACTCGACTTCTTTTTGAATGTCGTAAATTCGGACCATAAGCTAGCCTTCCTGGCTTTCGTAGTATTTTGGAAATGATCTTCCAATGCACTCCATATGTCCTCCGCTTTCTCTAGACCTCTAATGTGCGGTAGCAGATGATCTGAAACAGTGTTATAGATGTAGGCTCTTGCCGTTGCATCTTTCTTTTGCCACAGCTTCAAAGCTTCTATCTCTTCCTTTTCTGGTTGGCTATCATCTTCAAAGGTCGGTTTCTTTTCTTCTCCGGTCACGTACATCATTAAGTCCTTACTCATAAGTAAGGCTTCCATGCGCATTACCCATGCGGGATAATTATCTCTGTCCAGTTTATCAATTTGGACGTGATCTGTCATGATAGGTAATACTCTGGCTCTTATACCAATTTTTGGGAAACTAACCTGCTCTGATAGCAATTGTTGGTGAAAACTTCAGCTCTAATACCACTGGTGCGGAATTACTTTCGCCCTGAAGGTGGATTTCGCGACAAAGCTTGAACTCTGTCAGGCCTGCGGAAATTGCCGCGCCACCGTAGTAGAATGCTAAACTAGAGTGATTTAGAACACCTCTGTAATCAACAGTAGCTCAGCCTAATTAACGTCGCCTTAACTGTGTTATCCTGCGACACAAGTTCCACCGGAACTTCACCAGACTGTCACTGGACTGACACTGTAATCGTACCGGAACTTCACCGAAATGAACTGCTACTTTGGTTATAATTACTTCAAGTGAACATACAAGAAGTAAGAAAGTGATTCGTGAGCTTTCTCCACTTAATGAACTCTTCTGAAGTTTAAGAAAAAACTTTCACAGTTCTGAAGTGCTACTTTCCGGTTAGATTTTGTACTGCATGCACATCTCCTTTTCACCGGAAACTGTGATCAGCTTAGAGTAGAGACGTCTAGCTACAAGATGAGCTATCTCTCATATAAAACTTTAAACTCTGCTGCAAGTTATACTTCGTTGTTCTACCGAAAAACTTGTTTTCTGAGAAACTGTAACTGACCGGAAATTACTGAAATATGTTTACTGAGTAAACTGTTATTCGCTGAGACATGCGTTTACAGAGAAGGTACTGAAGCACGTTTAGTAACGAGTCATGACAGTTGACGATAAACGGAACTTCCTACCGTAACACGAAATAGCTTCAGATTCTTTACAAGTAAAGATTACGCGCAGACATCCACATGAACATGTGTTTTCGATTAGAGAAGATGTGTACAAGTAAGCTTGGCCTCTTCTCGCTCAAGCTACAGAAACTCTCCTACAGTGAGTAGTTTCTTATTACCATCTCTCTTCAGATGAAAAGAACCCGACACTTCAAGCTTGTGTTATTCATCTGTACATACGCGATCTATGGCGTCTTCTGAGAACTTCTAACTCTCTCTTCACTCATACGCGCATCTCACACGCATCATCTTCACGTGTCTCTTCCTGAGTCTTCTCTCTCTCTCTCTCTCGTTCTTCAAATCTTGCTGTATATATATATACACTTTCCTTTGGCGCTCCTCTGCGCTGTTACTCTTCAATTTACGTTATGCGCGCCTTACGCGCCCGCCGCGGTTAATTGCTCTGTTATGTGCACACCGTGCACTGACATCGCATACTGTACAATTATGATTCTGATTTGACGGACTGATTCCGCGCGCTGATTTCGTTTCCTTTTCTTTTCTTTTGTCTGTTTGTCAAATTCGTGAGTGTTTCCTCAACAGATGTCTCGCATATGATGTACCGGTGCAAAGGGCTCTCATTCGGACCAGAGCACAGGAGTTTCAACGCAGACTGTCAGCCGCAGGGCCTCCCTCAAAGAAGATGAGAGGCGTCGTCCAGATGCCTTGTGCACAAGCCCGCGGTGCAACCCTAACACCTGAAACAACTCCAAGGCTTCCCAGACGAGTGCAACCATTTACTATCAGGTTACCCAGGCACAGCACAGATGGCCCTAACCTTGTGTTTCCACCAGTACCTACTGATCTGGAATTTCCTCACGGATTCACTTTGGAAGATCTAACGGATGAAGAAGTTGCCAGAATCATTGAAGCTGTTAATGCGGAAGTCGAAGCAGAGCAGGGTAGTGGACAACAAACGGCTACAGAACAACCCCAGCCAAGACAACCAGAAGTGGTGGAAGTGGAGGATGAAGAAGAAGAAGAACAAGAGGATGAACAGGGAGGATTTCTGATGAGGAGGCGCATGACTATGAGCAAGGAGTTATACAGGAGTTAGAGGGTGCCCCAGCATATACAAAGGAGTTGAAAAAGCTCTACGATACCATCAACAGGGTCCAACAACAACATAAGTTATCCCTTGCAGCAGGAAAGGCTATCATGCACCAAATCCTTGAGGAGGAAGGAGTCGACGAACAATATCGTGCAACACTGGATATGATATCTGATGCTTTAGGAGTACCTGAGACAGTGCATATTGCCCTGGCACAATCACGCAGAACGGAAAGAAGATACGAAAGACGTCCCCCACGAGCAAGGAAACAAATGAATGTCTTAGTATCCGAAACACAAGGGACAGCCACGACCACGGGCACAGCACACACTGTGCACAATACTGAAGAGACCCATGTGTCCAGTGCACCCCCATCACCCCCCTTGCCACCCCCGCCTCCCACTCCACCACATTCACCTCCCCTTACCAATGTAACAACCACCGTTACCGCCTCCGAGTCCACCGCCATGACTGAAGTACAAACCGCCAATCAACCCACACACCCTCTCAACACCTCCCGTGTATACACCTCCACTAACACTGTAATCCTAACGGCAGCTACTGACATCCCCATTCCTCCACTCACACTTTCGGGCAGTTCACATTCACAACTGCACACACCACTGTACACATTCACCACAATCACTGCACCCACAATTCCACTATTCACAATCACTCCCACTACTGCTTCCACCATGGATTTTATGGACATATCACCCTCCACTGCACCTCTCCCTCCCCCCATACGGCCACAATCTCCCATTCCCCCACCACCCACTTCACCATTTTCCAGCACCGCATTCACACTTCCCTTCCCCTTTCCCTTTCCTTCTGCATTTAACACCCTTCCTGCATCCACCCCCATTAATAATGTATTTAATAACATGTATCAGTGCATGTCTCAGTTACAACAACACTATCAGCACCTCGATGCTCAGCATACAAGTTTGTTCAGGAGTCATGAAGCATTACAAGGAAGATTCATTGACTTAGAGCAAGAGAAGAAACAATTACAACAGCAGTTTAGTGCATTGCAAGAACAACATGAGCAATTAGTGGCAAATCCACCGCAGCCAGATGCCGAAGAAAGACAACAAATGGATGATCTGCTACACTCCCAAATCACAGAGAACCTCAAGCTCCGCCGCAACATGGCTCTATTACGAAAGCATATGTCTGCAGCCCTAGAAGAAAATAGACGGCTTCAGACACAAAACGAAGAGAGCTTGGAAGTAGCCATGGACGGTTCCCCACAAGAAATTGACCCGGAGACGTTTAAGGCCATTCCCTCGGACAATATGCAAATCATATTAGAAACCCATGCTGATCTCCTCGAAGCCCATGCAGCCTTAGAAAAGGAAAGAGACGAACTACTAAGGCAATTGGCAGCTCAACCAGCACCACCCAAAGAAGTCCCAACCACAGCTGACACAACTGACGAAGTAGCAGCGCTCAAAGCACAACTCGAAGAATTACAAAAGAAAGTGCTTGTGTATGAACGCCAACCCTCCCCCTTGGTAGAACTAGAACCTGAAGACCTAGTACCAATCAAAGTAGAGGAAACCTTTGAGGACCCATACGTTCCGATGCCAGCACCTGGAGGCAAGCAAACAGATGAGGGCATGGACACCCTTGAAATAGAGGCTCCTGAATGGATGCAGAAATTGGAAAAAGTGGCCACAACACATGATGATAGGGTGGCAGTCCAGATAGCATCGATGTCACGCTTGGAAGAGGTGGTCATAAAATCGGGCTATTTTAGGAACCTCTCTCATCACAGGTGGATCGGCACCTCCGACGACTTGTATGTTCCTTTTTGTGTCTTAATGGCGGATTATAATGCTGAAATCAAGCACCATACCTCACGGGAACCAACCTCTGCCACACAGTTTGCACCAGACAACATCCCAGAAAGTGCCAAGCAGGGAAATATTCGCCAACTCACTTGGAGAATTTGGCTGCTTGAAACCTACCCGGAAATGAATCGCACATGGAATAACATGCCCCTGTATATCAAGTTCAATCCCTGCTACTGTCTTGTTTTCCGAAGAAGGTCGTGGCCGGAATACACAAAGATGGTGCTGACAACCAAAGGATGTGAGAAATGGCTCAACTATGTCTACTTAGCACCACCTAAAGGTCAACCTACCGTAGGGTATATGATATCGACAATTCGGCATTGGGGTGTCAGGTTCAAAAACGTACCAGATGTCATGACACAGATGTGCCTTAAAATTTTTGAACTCATGATAGTCACCTTCCGGACCTTCAAGAATGTTAAGGAACCTCACCTCTCTGCGCTCGGATTTAATGAAGGCAATCAGGATCTTGTTTATGACATGAGCACAACGCCCTCTATTAATGTTTTTTATGCATGGCATGCCCGCATAAAGTACCTACCGGCCTGCTTCAAACAGACATTTGAAGAGATGTTTGTCATCGGGTTCTGGGAATATCACTCAGAGATCTTCATTCCCAGGCCCTCACATTTATTACGATTGTTTGTAGTAGAACAAGCTCTCCATTCAGAAAAGTTACGAATGCTAGATCCAGAGGTTCCCGGGCCGATAGATTGGGATGCTTTACTCACGGACTTGGCAAAGGGGTTGCGGATTGCAGAACATCACTTAGCACAAGATGTCGTTGAGTACTACATCCAAAAACCCACACAACAAGGGTCCGTCAGGGACGACAGACGCGAGAGAGGGGGGGGTGTTAGCAGCAGACAAGGAACTGAAGGACTGACAAGGCATGGCAGTCAGAGAAGAGAGTCAGAAGGGAGAGAAGGCACAAGCAGACAAGGGAGTCAATGACGATCTGGCAAGTAGGCCAATAATTTTCTTCATGAAGAAGCAAGTACGAGCATTCACGCAGATCTAGCACTAAGGCAACCCTTTAATTTTTCAAAATCCTTACACAAATTAAAAGTGATTCTCATCACTAACAACCCCTGTAAATACCATGTTCACCTTTTTGTAGCTCCATTTTGTGCAAACCGAGGAGTCCTCAAGCTTGAGGAGCCTTAGAAGTAGTTGCTTACCAATTTTCGTATTTTTTAGATCTCGTTTGAGCCCTCAAATAAGCCCTGGAACCTAATTTTTAACTAGGCTGGACACTAGGTCTGAACAGGGCCAAAGCTAGTCAAAAACTATAAAAGGAGCTAGAGAGCTCATTTTTGAGGTTGGATTGTAATTGAAATGAACTTGTAAGAGCTTTTTGAAAGCAATCTAAGAACTTCATTGCTTCTCACTCTTTGTCTTGCCGTGTGTGCACGTGTGTGTGTATGTGTGTGCATGCTTGTGTGCTTCTCACTCACGCACTTGTGCCTCCACTTGCTCGAGGTCTTCATACCATCCTCACGTCTTCCCGGATTGACATTAAAGGAGGTGCTACTCATCACTGAGCTACAGCTTCCCTCACCAAGTTGTTCGTCAATTTGAAACGCTTTAATTCATTACCTCTGGTAAGTGATGGTAGAACAAAGGGACTATATCCCTTTTTCTCTTTACTAGGTGTCAGAGTGCTAATTAAGTAGGAACACCGTAGAAAATATGGCTTGAGTAACTGAGCCTTGAAATAGTCGTAGAGTCCAGCCTTCTTCCAGATGGGTTTCAGACCTTCATCATTTTGAAGCCTCTCAAATTCCCTGGTGAAAAAATGGTATCTGCCCCATCGCCCGTTGAATTCTATCTCGGCCTCCCACATGTAAGTGCCTTCACCCAGAGATCCGGCCACATCACTGAACCAAGGTGAGTTTTTGCTGACCGGCATTGTGTGCCCCTGTGGAGGATTCTGAATTGGTATGGCGTGTAATGCCCTCAATGCCACTGGGCATTCCTTCAATTCCTCTTCAATGGGAAGACTTTCAATGTCCATGATTTGGGGGCTGGTGCCTACCTGGGAGCTAGTTCCTGCCTCGGCCATGGTGAAGAGACTGATCACCGGTTCTGTGAGAATAGACAAATGAATGTTAACATTGCAAAAGGACACCAAGCATTCATGCGTCCCCATTACAACATTAACATGATTTTAGTGAGAGGTTAGTAGGTCAATAAGTGCTTGGGGATCGTGTGTGTAGTTAGTGAATGGATATTCCTAAGAGCTAAATGGAAAGATGCGGAGTATGAGTGATGTAGTGAGTAAGTGGATATGAATTTACAAATGAGGGTCGGGGGGTTTAGTACTTCCAAACAAACTGATTTGCTGTTGGTCTTGATTTTGTGGAGACTCTGGAGGGCTTTTCAGGAGTGTCTACTTGGAAATGAGGCTTTTTAAGGACCCATTTACAAGTGATTCTGCTTGTGCTCATGGACCAATGTGTGTCCGTGCGTGTTGTACAAGAAAGGGTATCAGATGTTTGAGTGAGTGAACCATGTTGTACAGGGTGTGGCCTCGGTGTAACTATTTGAGCCTGCAAGCAAGCCTTAGGCACCCAAATTTGTCGTGATTGTGGGATGGCCTTCATCGACTTCTTGGGTACCCAAATAGACTTTACTTTCACAGAAGAATTTTTGAAAGACTTCTTATTAGTGTCATGTTGTTGATTATTAATAAGAAGTTTTGCCCGTGTGGTTGGCTTGATCGCAACAGGGTGTTCGCCTTTCCGCACCCACACTTGTTTCAATGGCTGAGACATTCTGCTTCGCACGTTCTTTTGACCTTCCACATAGGTATTACTCTGCTCCTTCTGTATTTGATCTGCCTTTGGTTGCTGCATCCCTCTGGTCTCTAGAAAAGAAGGGAGTTCCGTTGCACCCCTGACTTCTTGATTGAAATCATCATTCCTCTGCATCACACAGTTTTGGACAAGAACAACATGGTCATCTTCATGTGTACCCCTATGCCTTCTGTCATTTCTTAGCTGCATATATCCCCGTAGCCGCCCTCAGTCTTGTTTCTCCTAACCGTTCAAGGTCAAAGAGTCTAGAGGAGAGTTCATGACCCGTCCATTCATGCTCTTGTGCTACTTTTAATGTAGGTATCAAGAAGTCCAATGGTAGCACTGCATTTTGGCCAAATACCATCTGAAAGGGGGTGGCTTGGAGTACCATTTTATAGGCAACTCGGTATGCCCAAACAGCATGGTGTAGCTGTTTGTCCCAATCAGAGCGTTTATTATTCACTAGTTTGGTCAACACATTGCACAGGATCTTGTTTGTGCTTTCGGCTTGTCCATTAGCTTGTGGGTGATAGGGGGCAGACTTCTTGTGTACAACCAAGAACTCTTGGAGCAGATTTTCAATAACTTCATTCAAGAAGTGAGTGCCTCTATCACTTACCAGCTCTATAGGTAGCCCGTATCTTGTGAACACATTCTCAAACAGGAACTTAGCAGTTGTCTGAGCATCATTCTTTGTCGTAGCTTTTACCTCTACCCACTTTGTTAGATAGTCTGTGGCAACAATGATGTATTCAGCATGTGAACCCTTAGCTGGGGGATTAATAAGACCTACGAAGTCTATTCCCCACTTAGAGAATGCACGTCCACCCATCATAGGTTTCAGTGGCATCTCATCCTTGCGTATAGGGTACTGAGTTCTCTGACAGACATCACACCGTTTCACATAGGTATGTGCATCCATGTGAAGGGTCGGCCACCAGAAGCCCGCAATAGTATTGCCTTGATCACCCGATCTGGTCCAGAATGTCCTCCTGCTACACCTTGGTGAGCTGCTTCCAAGATCTTGAGATATTCGCTCTCATGGACACATAGTCTCAGGTAACCATCTTTACCACGCTTGTATAGATTATCACCAATGAGTGAGTAATCTAGGGCTTCTTGTTCTAGACTTCTTTGTCTGGCCAGTGTCATATCTTTAGGGAATGTTCTCATCCTCAGGAAATCTATTAATGGCTCACTCCAACCTGGCACTATGGACACTTGATAAAGAGTGGCATGCTCCACAGGTGGTTTAGTGCAACAGATTGGGCATTCCTTGCACAACTTGTGGACATCAGCCTCCATAGTCGGCCAATGCACTCCGAGTCTCCTTAGAGTATGTAGGGTTTGTTGCTTTGAGTAGTGTTGCTCTAATGCACCTACATGTGACAATTGCAACCATTTAGTGTACTCATCCTCTTCCACACAACAAGCTAGGATCCCTTGATCTGTGTGCTTGTACATACTTCCTGCCATGATCTGGTATTTTTGGGCTTTTATTATCTCCCTATCTTGAGTGTTTATGACTGGGTGATTGGACCCGTATGTCAATACTGGCACTAATGGCTTAGCCCACTGAGGTACAACTTCCAAATTAAACAAGTAAGCATCAGGAAGGTCATCTGACACTCCTTGTGGGGCCTCTCCAGAAGTGAGCCTAGAGAGATGGTCTGCTCTCAAGTGAGTCCTCCCTTTCCTTACCACAACTTCAAAATCATATTCCATTAGTAAGAGAAACCATCTCACTAATCGGCCTGTATTGCATGGTTTGTTTACCAAGTACAATAATGCCTGATGATCGGTAAAAAATTTAAACTTATTTGCAAGCAAATAGTGTCTAAACTTTTTAACTGCATATACCATGCCTAATCCTTCTCGTTCGGTGGTGGTATGGTTCCGTTCAGCTACATTCAACTGTCTACTAGCATAGGCAATTGGAAGGTCCATATTACCTTCGCCAGTAGGTTGTGCGAGTACACACCCAATAGCATAATTGGATGCATCTACATGAACATGAAAAGGCTTATTCCAATCTGGTGTGGTCAAGATTGGTGCTGAACATAATCATCGTTTAAGCTCATTGAAGGAATTCTCACATTCATCAGTCCACTCAAAGTTGGTCAAAAGTCTGTACAGAGGCTTTGCTATGATGGCATACATGTGTATAAACCATCGGTAATAACCACAATGCCCCATGAAAACTTGTACTTCCTTGACATTCTTTGGCTTAGGTAGCTCGGCAATGGCTCTTACTTTCTCTTCATCGGTGGATATGCCATTCTTTGACACTATGTGTCTTAGAATCTTGCCTTGCCTGACCATGAAAACACACTTTTCTGGGTTCAAGCAGACTTGATACTCTCGACATTTGTCAAAGATTTGTCTGAGTTCAAGGATATGGGTTTGTCTAATGTTGGAATGAGCACAGAGGTCATCAACATAGACTTCCAAATTCTTCCTCAAGAACTCTTTAAACACGTGGCACATCAGTCTCTGAAAGGTTGCAAGAGCATTGGTAAGCCCAAATGGCATTACTCGAAAGGCAAATATACCCCACTCTGTGGCAAAAGCCGTTTTATGCTGATCTTCTGGGGCTATGACTACCTGATTGTAGCCCGAAAATCCATCAAGGAAGCTGTACACTTCCTTGCTTGCTACTCTTTCTAAGAGGTGTTCAGTGATAGGAAGCGGATAGTTATCTCGAATAGTGGCAACATTAACCTTTTTCAAGTTAATGCACACAGGTAACTTTCCATTTTTCTTGGGCACCACTACGATGGGGGATACCCACTCAGTGTGCTCAATTTCATAGATGAATCCAGCTTCCACCAGTCTATCTATCTCCTCTTTTATCTTGGCAGCATAATTATCATTATATGTGTATGGCTTCTGCTTAGAGGGTTTTGCATCTGAGGTCATGGGAATCGTGTGCGAGCATATGTCAGGGTCTACACCTTTCAGGTCCTTGTAGCTCCAAGCGAATACATCTCTGTATTCTCTTAGCAAGGCGATCAATTCGTGCTCTTCTTCTTCCGTCAGGTCATGTCCTATGTAAGTGCATCTCTCGTCTCCTTCTTCCAGAGCTACCACTATTTTCTTGGTGGTTTCTTTGTTATCATAGGCCTCTCTTGATTGTGCCTCTCGTTTAGCCATTCTAATCATGACTCTCCTATCATCTATCTCATATTTTTTAAAATTTTCCGGGACCTCAAACAAAGATTCTTCCTCTTCTGGTGTGACTTCTCTCTTCTTTCTTTTCTTTCCCTGATCCTTAGGTGTCACTTGTGTGGTTAATCTCACATCATTTGTAAGCTCTCCATGTCTCTGGGGCTGAAATTCTATTTCATAGAAGTATTCTTCATCTGACGCAAAAGGTGGGTCCATAATGATTGAGTCTAGATCGGAGTCACTTGCATCCTCAAATGCATCAGGGCTAGGTTCGCACTCTTCTAAAATTGCATCTCCCATGATTGGCTCTATGGAGAAAACTGATATGTCATAGCCATCCTCATCACAGTGTGGTGTCCATTGTTCTTCATTGATGGCTACATCCATGGTTGCTAGGATCTCTGCCTAGCCGTGGGGTTCAAATTCTTCATCAGGAAATACTACAGGTGCATAGGCTGGGTCTTGAATGAATCTATGGGTTTCTTTTGCACCTATCTCTCTGGCCTTTTCTCTCTTCTCTTCTTCCACTGCCACTTTACACATCCATAAGTGACTGTCTTCATGCATCCATGAGGATTCTGATCCTATGGAGTGCACTGACTCTGTATCATCTTTGGCTCTATGAATAGGATTCCATTGGATAGGAGGGACATCGGTATGAGAGTAATCTTTGAGATTAACCTTGGTCGTGACACCTAGGTGTTGCAAATACAAGGAATTGGTTCCCCAATCTTGTACCACTTGCAACTGGCACATAAATGGTCTTCCCAAAATCATCTCATAGGCATGGTTCTTGCTAAAATCACAGATAGCAAACGTGTGCTCAAACTCTACACCACATGTAGTGAGAGTTATTCCTTCTAGTAAACCAAGGGGTCTTTCTATGTGACCATCAACCATCTGCAATTTCATTCTTGTTGGCCTGAGTGCTGGCTTGCCCCAACGCTTCCATAGGGAAGTGGTAGCAATTGCGACTCCTGCACCTGAGTCGAGAATTGCCTTGGTTGTGTATCCTTGATGGGTGATGGGGAGGTATGTGTTTCCTTCTTCTCCTTCACTCATGTCTCCTACCTTATCTAGAGGAATTTCTGGCACTGTCCTATGAGAACCTACCTGGGAATGAGGTTTTGCTATCTCTGGTACTTGTTTGGCTACATGCTTCCATAGCTCTGGCCTTACTTTGAGTAGCTCTTCTAAAATGAGGTTGCACTGCACATTCCTATTCTTTACTACCTCCGTATTCCTAGGTATTATCGAGTCTTCGTTTCTGACCATGACTGTGGGTGCTCTCATACAAGTGGACTTAGCTTCCCATGGGCCTGTGAAGTGGGGTAATTCATGTAAAGAATTAGACTCAAAGTCTAATCTCTCTTGAGACTGGGTGCTCTCCTGCTCTCCATAAATGGAGGGAATATCTTGTGGGAATTGATCATGTGCATCATCCACAAGTTCAATGGGAGGAGGGACTTCACTTTCTTTAGCCCATTTGTCTTCTTGAATCTCTCGTAGGAATTCAGGTGTGAACCGATTCATAGAAGAAGAGGCGTCTGGCTCCGTGGAGTTAGGCACATAAGCTTCCTGGGGAGGAGGCTTACTCTCTTACTTGTCTTGCCTTTACTTGGAGGGGTGGGTTCCTTTTCTGATTGTGCAATCAATCTTTCCAATCTTTCTAGCAGTCCCTCAAAGTGCAACTGCATCTTAGCTGAACTAGAGATGTTAAAGAGGCGATTGGCTTCAAACATGGTTTGAGCCAATTCCACCATCTTAGCACAAATTTTGGTTCATTCAAGCTCTAGTTCTACTCTAGGGTAACACTTTTCATGATCGGTTACATTTGGCCCTTCTTGGATTCTGGCCTGATATGCCTTAAGCATCATATTTAGGTCCCCAAGAGTGGGATCGGCTAGGACTGATCCTACTCCAGGGGGTGGTGGGTTTGTGTGAGGAGGGTTGGAAGGTGTTGGATCGGATGATGATGGGAATGGTAGGGGTGGGGTAGTGTGAGAGGGAGTTTGAGATGTGAGTTCAATTATCCTGGCTTTTGTTTCCCTTAGGCTTTCCTCGAGTTCACTCATCTTCTTAGCCCATTGCCTCTTCATTCTTTCTCTACTATCTCTCTAGGCTCTAGTTCTCTTCTTGGTTATGCTCTCAGTTTCACTAACATCTGAGCTCTTTTCCTGGCCTACCCCTTGGTTTTGTTGCAATGCCTGAGCTCTAGTGACTACCTGTACTGGTGCAGTGGACGTCACACTTCCTGTAGAGTCTACTACTAACCCAATAACATTGATAGGAGTAATTTTTGGCATATTATTGGGGTTCTTTGGACAATCTCGTAAGAGATGCTCCTTTCCACAATATTGGCAAAAGCCTTGAATTGTCACTAACTTGGGTTGTGGAGGTGGAGGTAAGGGGCAATCACGAATGAGGTGATCTCCCTGACATCTGTAGCATGGTCCTCTAGGGAATGGGGGTCTTACCTGCCTAGGTTGGGGTCTAGAGTTAGGGTTTGTGTACATTACATTTGTGTACTCTGGCTCCCAACTAGGTTCACTTGGTTCCTCACTGTAGTAGGACTCACCATGTTCAGGAGATTGCATGTAGTAAGCTTGGGGACTATCAATATGTGTAGAATCAAAGCTATGGTCACTGGGATCACTTTCTGAAAGCAATGGTGTTACTGGCACTATAGCTCTATTCAAATTCTCTTCTGCAACTGCATACTTTACCGGAATAACATTAGCTGGGGCAGGGGGTTGTTGTGCTAACACAGGCTGAGGCCTTTGTTGGTTTTGGTATTGTGGTTGGTAGGTTTGTTGAGGCCTAGCATACTGTTGAGGTGGGTACTGGTTCTGGTATCTTCCTTGTTGAGGGTATGGTTGTGGGTACGTATGCCTAACTGCTTGCTTATTGTAGGGGCAATCTTGCGCGATGTGATTGGTGTACCTCCGTTCTATGGTGCAGTACTGGCTACTAGGACTTACTTGGGGTTGAGCCATAATGGGACATACATTCGCCATGTGGTCACCACCGCAAGTATATCATCTCTTTACTGGGGCAAATCTTGGAATTTGTTTGCTAGAGACACCTAGTTTTTGAGCTACCTTTTCTGCGAGTTCCTCAATAGATGTAGATTGTGTGGAAGAAAAGCTAGAGGCACTATCTGAATCTTTATAGATTTTGGAAAGCTCGAACTCTTCCCCTAGGTTATCCTCTATGTCAATGCACATGCGTACGCACTCTTCAATGGTCCTAGGGTCCTTCAAGTACACATATGACCTCAATTTGGTACTTAGCAATCCATCCAAGAATAATGCCACCTGTTTGGCTGGTGTGGGTAACTCTGGAACAGGGCATCTCTCTAGGTATTGCCTAAATCTTCTTCCTGCAAGTCTCACGGTCTCTTGAGGGGTCTACTTGAAGCTATGTATCAATGAGGAATTATTATGCCTTATGCCACTTTTAGAGAATTCAGTGATGAAAGCCTCTAAGAGTTGGTCTATGCTCCTGAACTGTCTCTCATTCAATGGTTGAAACCATGTAAGGGCTGTGTTCCTAAGGGTTAAACCAAAGGCATTATACTGTGTGAAGAGGTCTTCAACTTGTTCAGCTCTCAAAACTTGCCTAAACTCAGCCACATGATCATATGGATCTCCTGTGCCATCGAAGTAGTTCTTCATGGACTTAACTAGCTGGGTCAGTCTCAAAGTCCTCGTGTGCTCTCTAGGTCTTGGTAGAGGGAATTCATCCGCATTCCTTTGGTTCCTTGGGGCTCTAAGTCCCTCAGGTTCCACTCTATTTGTTTCTGTTCTCGTTCTTTCTCTTCCCACTGGGTTGGCAAAGCTTACCTCAGGTCTATCTCTATGTCTGTCTCTTTGAGCTCCATGAGCTTGGGATGTTCCAGCTCCTGGGTGACCAAAGGACACATTCGATCTTGGTTGGGGGAAAATAAATTCACCTTTCCAAGTGTAAGCATGCCTATCATTTTCTGTAACCACAAAGATCCTCTCTGAAGCATGATCTAAGTAGGTCACTCTGCGTGGGCTATTTGAACTCATGTATCATGATTGTTCCTACCTCATTCGGCTGATCAGATCTATACATCCAAAAGGCTTCATCAGTCTCTCAGTTCAGGAGTAGATCTATGCTCTTATTGTCCTAGGGAACCCACCCGGGATGGAGGATTCTAGTAAGAACCGATTTTCCTCGAGGGGTCCTAGGCTCTCCTCCTATGTTCCCTTGCTATAGGTCACCTATGTCCACCTCAGGGATCACATTCCTGAATTCATCGGTCCTGTCTGGGTGACTAGTGACTACATATATAGTTCCTTCTTTGTCCAAATATGCTCCGTTTTCAGACTTGACTATTGGATGTTCCAGTCCAATGGATTGGTCAAGGTTTTTGATTTGGACCACAGATCTTCTTAGGGCCGTCCTCATAGATGCTAGCACCTAATCGATTGGTCCTAAGGTATTCCAGTGCGTCTTGTAGGGGCCTTCCACCCTATGCAAATATGGCACACCTGAACTACCTATAGGTCTTTCCATACCGTGGGACATCTCTGACTCACTAGTTTCAGAGCTAGGGTAGTGCGAATAATGGCTCAACTACTGGGCCCAAGACCTAGCAGTATGATTGACACTAGCCTCTGAAGATCTAAGACTCTGTCTATCTCTTCCTAGGTGTCGTCCTCATCTAAGGTTCATATGCCTATGTAAGTAGCCCCAATGTTTGCCCAAAGTACAACCTCGCTGCCAATCAATTTGTATCAATCACTTGGTTCTTTTTAGTTGATTATCGTGTTTATGATCTTGTTTGATGTCGCGTTATCGGGAATGCTTGAGTTAATTTCCGCACTTGAAATTGATCGCTCCCCGTTAAGTTCTTTTCCTTTAAAGTTATCGGTCACACACACGTTATCTCTTGAACTTGATTTCTTAGATAGTCTTTGACTTGTTTCGTGCCTATCATTGCCCTGACTTACTTCTAGCACTATTCGTACTTAGCCTAAGCTAAGAATTGACAAAGGGTGTTGAGAATATTCCAACCTCGCTTGCCGATTCCTTGCCCTTTGGTGATCAAGAACCCGGTTCTCAAGCTTGCCAAAAAACCGTTGCTTTGGATGCCCTCAAGTGCTCTCAATGGACCTGTAAAAGTCCCAAGATTAGCTCAAGACTTAGATTCAAGGGACATAAAAACTCACTTCCATTCATGCATACTAGATATCAATTTGCCCTCTGTTTTTATGGCCAACAAGTCTAGAGATCCCTTGGTTTTGTGCCCCCTAGATATGGTCAACTTCAAAATAGTATATCTAATGATCCTGATACTAAATTTACCATAACTAGTGGGAGTTTTGGTTGTACTCCCCACGAGCTTTCCAACAAAACAAGAATCACAGCAAATGGATTTCGTATGAGAAAGTTATGACTGTTCAGGGTTTCGAAGTTAAAACAGGGTTCAAACAGGCTGACAGTTCACAGGGTTTTTCTCAAAACATGCGTGTAGGGATCTCACAACTCACTAATTGCTTGATGGGTATGCCTAAAAATTACCCCAATAACTTGGAACAAAAAACCCCTAGAATTTGGCCGAAAAAGCCTGTCAATCGCGATCGACAGGTCTGTCAATCGCGATTGACAGAGGTGTCCGTCGGGGCCTGTCGGTCGCGATTGACAGTGTCAATCGCGATCGACAAAGTCGGTCGTGGGTCCTGTCAATCACGATCGATGGTGTCAATCGCGATCGACACGTTTTCCGAGATTTTTGTCGTAATTTCAGTCGATCGGGGATGTGTCCATCGTGATGGACACGTGGCAATATGAGAAATTCAGTCAATCGTCAAACTTCAGTCGGTCGCGATTGACGGTGTCAATCGCGATCGACAGAGGTGTCGGTCGTGGCTGTCGATCGTGATCTACGGTGTCAGACGCGACTGACAGGGTCAGTCGGTCGTCTCTATCGGTCGCGATCGACAGAATCTATCGATCATGGCTGTCGATCGCGATCGATGGTGTCAATCGCGATTGACAAAAAAACACGGAATTTTTTAGTTCTTTTTAGTGATTTGGAATGTGCTCCTTGTGCATATCATGGTGGTGCACTTTGTTTTACCAAAAGGCGAAATTCTCTGTCGATCGCGATCGACAGAGGTTTGCGACACAGAGACAGTTCCGAGTTCGTCCGTACCTGCACAGCGTGCTGGAGGGGTTGATACAGCTATACTTGCAAGATCACTCAGAAAACAGGCAAAAAGCAATGCACACAATTCACTCTCTCTCTCACACAAGTGAAATGAGGGACATGGAAGGAAGAGGGTGATAAGATCAAAAACTGAAATTTTTCACGAAGGTGGAGATGGAGGTGGGAGGTGGTGAGGATGATGATGGTGATGATGATGATGAAGTAAGGAAGAGAAAAATAAAGAAGAGTAAAGAAATTACCTACAACGCCAACATCTCAAATCTACGTCTTACCATCACACGCTCCTCCTCAAAGCTTGATTCCCCGGCAACGGCTCCAAAATTTGGTGTAGCTCAGTGATGAGTAGCACCTCCTTTAATGTCAATCCGGGAAGACGTGAGGATGGTATGATGACCTCGAGCAAGTGAAGGCACAAGTGCGTGAGTGAGAAGCACACAAACATGCACACACATACACACACACGTGCACACATGGTAAGACAAAGAGAGAGAAGCAATGGAGTTCTTTAGATTACTTCCAAAATGCTCATACAAGTTCAAATCAATTATAAGCGAACCCCAAAAATGAGCTCTCTAGCTCTATTTATAGTTTTTGACTAGGTTTTGGCCGTGTCCAGACCTAGTGTCCGGCCTAGTTAAAAATCAGGTTCTAGGCCCCATTTGAAGGCTCAAATGGAGTCTAAAAATTATGAAAACTGGTAGGTAGCTACTTCTAATGCTCCTCAATCTCAAGGACTCCTTGGCTTGCACAAAATGGAGCTACAAAAATATGAAATCGTATTTACAATGGCTTTTAGTGATGAAAGTCACTATTTTTGTAGGGGTTTCCTCTAACGATTTGACATACACATCTTCGAGCTTCCTACTTGCTCCTTCTCCTTATGTGTCCACCTCTTTGATATGCTTTAGCTTCCTAAAAAAATAATGGCCTACTTGCCCGATCTTCTTTGACTACTCGGTCTGCTTGTACCTTCTCTTCGCTCCGACTCCCTTCGTTGGCTTCCTTGTCTTGTTAGTCCTTCAGTTCCTTGACTACTGCTAACACTAATTCTTCTAAATTCTTGTATTCTACACTCTCTCATATTTGCCCCGACATTTGTCCTTGTATATATAGGCAAATATTTACAAGCTCATGACTGTACAAAAGTATAAGTGAACTATCTCTGAATTAATGTACATATGTGTACACATCTTCATCTTCTGGATATGCACTTCCTTCATGCTCCATAACTTGATCTTTTCTTCAGTCCTTGACTTCAATTCTTTGTTAAAATATCAATTGTTGATTGCCTTGCACCAACATTTGACACCTCATAAGATGAGGGATCCTCATAATTTAAGTCCTTTGCTAAATAGATAAAGTGTTTAGTCACTAGAGATGTATCATAGCCATACCTTTTTGGCTTCCTCTTCTCCCTATTAGATCTTCTTATGGTTTGTTGAGAGGATTTTGTAGCATCCCTCAACTCTTGTACCTTCACTTTGTCTTTGGAGTTCCATGATTTAATTTCTCTTCTTGGAGTCTTCTCTTCATCTTTAGAATCACTTGATGCTTCAAGTGTATGTCTATTCTCTCTTGAAAGATTTGGGAAGTCTTTCTCTAGATCATATGGTAGCTTGATCTTCCTACAATCATCTTCAAACCATAATTTGTTCTCATAAAAAAAAACATCTCAACTGACTATAAAACCTTTCTTGCTAAGGTTAATAGTAGTATGTAACCTTTTTTATTAAGGTCGTAGCCTATAAATACACACTTCTATGCCTTAGAATGAGGGTTTTGCATCAAGTGCCATAGATTTTATGGGGAACAAATTTGAGGGTGAACACACTCTAATTCTCTATAAGTTCAAGAAGAACTATCTCTATATTGCTAGAAACTCTTTCAATTGAGTCTCTTACATTTTGGATACATCACTCCCAACATATGTGCAACTTTTTCTCAATCTTCTATATTGAGAAACACCTTCTTCTTAATTTCTTGGTTGTCATATGACTCACTTGTGCTTGCTTCTCTCTTAGGTCTCAATTCTACTACCTTTTCAATTTCCAGCTTGTGCTTCTTGAAATGTTTGAGAGGCTCAAATTCATATGGAACATATTGTAGATCTTCAATAGATTTTTTTTTTATTATTAAATTTGTAGGATTCCTTTGTGTTAATCTTTGCTCTTCTTTGTTTGATTTGTTTGAAGGAAAATCATTTGTGTCTTTGTGCACATTATTCCACTAGATGGGAGAGATATCCGTATGCTCAAATATGTGGAGATTGATTCTAGTCTTTATCTTGAGTGACACAAGTATAAAGTGTTGATACCCCAATCTTACACCACTTTCAATTGATGCATGAATTTTCTTCCTAGAAACATATTCTAATTACTTGCTTGGCTGAAATTAATGGCTAGAATGTGGTCAAAATCCACTCCACGTGTTAAATTTTACATTCTCTAGCAAACCAATAGGTCTCTCTATGTTTCCATTAACCAATTGTAAATTTAGATGTAATGTGTTGCACAGTGGAGGTTTCAACCACTTTTCCAATAGGAATTTAGTGGCTATTTCTATGCTTGTTCCATTTTCTAAAATAGCCTTACTAGTATGCACATTGAACAAGATAGGTAGGCAAGTGTTTCCCTCATCTCCTTCACTATATTCTCCTACTGTTTCCATCCATTGGCACCTATTTCACATGCAAATTATCTCAAACAGGTTTAGGCTCTAAGTGTTTGATTTTAGTGGCATTGTGGTCCACATATTTGGCCATCCTCTATCATAAGTGTGGATGTTGTGTGAGAGCTCCATAGCCTCCACAACTGAACATCTAATCAACTAAGAAGACTAACTAGCCTAGCTCACACTAGGAGAGAGAGAGAGAGAGATGTGTTTCCACCCAACCAACCCTCCAATATATAGCTCCAAGTCCAAGGGGGTAAGTCCCTCTCAAGGGGACATGTGTACCTTCCATCACATGGGTCCTTAAGGTGGTCACATGGTTTCCAAGCTTAGGATATCACATGAAATCATATGACTTCTAAAAGAAGACTCTCCAAGCTCTCACGTACAAGCCAAGTGGCTAGGAGAAGCTTCCAATTAAGCATAAGGTGCTCAACCTTAGAGAATTAGCCCTAAGGTTCAAGATCCATCTAAAAGGGGTAAATAAACCATAAATCCCAAGGGTTTCACACCTACAAACCCAAGGGTTCTCCCCCTTAGACCCATGTAGTTATACAACATTCTCCCCCCCTTAAAAGCATTTTCGTCCTCGGAAATGAGTCGAGATATATACCTTGGGGTATTCCCCCGTGCACCATGATCAATCTCAAGCATCATGGCTTTCATCTCTCTAAGTTCGCCTCTTAATTCGAAAGGGGAATTATACCCCGACTGAATCTTAAAAGAGGAGAATCCATGTGTGGTCTAATTCCCTATCCCAATCATTCAAAGTTCCATCTAGTTTGCATACGAAAAAGAACTGAGTCGAATGCAAAACATGGAAAGAATGAAAAGGGTGGAAGAGAAAATCCTTGCCTATTTCCTTTGTTTAAGCCATGTGTCATCTGGGTCTCCAAAGCTCAAACATGTGGATTAGGTGGAGTCAAAGTGACTTCAGCTAAATTGCTACCTTGGTCCATCTCTTTGCACCACTAGTGCATGAACCTAGCAAAATAGATGAATGCTTCTTAAGGTTTCTTTATCAGATTCATCTCTCAAGTTAGAATCCAACTTGTTTTGAAAGGAAGATGAATCTTTTATAATCCCTGCCCAAATTTTGAGAATCCACTTTAAGGGACTAGAATCCATAGGGATTAATCTAACTATTGTAGACTCCAATTTATTGAAACCTCTACTTGTTCTTCCAAAAAGATTAAGATCTTTATAACTACGTCCCAAGATGGGAACTCATAGTGTAAAAGATCGTGTTATCTTTAAGGTCATAAGTAGAAATAGATTATTCCAATCATTTTTTCACTGCTTAATCCTTACGGATCTTTAGTTGGATCTCAAACCTTAAAGGTCTTCTTGATCCTTCCAAAGTTCTCTCCCTTAAATTCTAGATCTATTAAAGATGTCCTATGTTGACATCATCATTGGATCTTTCCTATTCTTTAGTTAACTTGAATTATCAAGTATCAAAAAGATTATCTTTCTGAGATTTCTTTCAAGCTTGATCTAAGATCATCTTTATGATCCTTAAATATCAAGTCATTCTTTGGGATGAAGCTTTTTAGAGCTTCATTTTTTGGAGTTTACCTTCAAACTCAAAAAATTTGATCCTCTCCTTATTTCCAATTCTTTATGAAAGATAGATCCTTTCATATTTTGTTGGAAGAATTCTTCTTCCCTTTGAGAGGATAATTGAAGAAGATACTCATTCCTAGACATTATCTTCTTGATGTATTCCATTGGATCATGAGTCCCTTTTTCTTCTGGCCATCAAGAAAAAGTACTCAATGGGAATTAGTACCCACTGTCCCATACTAGTGGGTTCTTCATCCAATCCACATAACTATGTCTCTATATCTTTTTCACCTTCTCTGTCCTTTTAAATGCCCTTCATACTATGGTACCAAATTATAAGAGCAAGGACTAAGGTGCTTAGATACACCACTACTAATCTTACTTAAATATTTGGTTAACCATTTAATGTGGTGTGACTTATCTTATCAAACTTTAAGTTTGACTTGATCTTTACCCTACTTGGGTCTTTTAGCTTTCTTCTCTTCTTTTATCAAAATAAGAGATAAACTAGGTCTTTCTCAAATAGATCCCTTCATGTTCAAAGCTTTACCCATGGGTTTTACTTGGGGATCTAGCTATTATGCTTCATACAAGAAGTCATATTCCTTAGGTCTATATTACTGGAATCCATAACGTATGTTATTTATCCCTATGAAGCATCAAAATACCTTTAGGTTTATCCTTTATAGCTCATCCAACTTCTTTTCCTAACCCACTTAGGATTTATACAATCCTTATGGTGTATGCAAGTCTTATCTTGCATTGGGGTTCTTTAAAATTCCCAATCTTTGAGAACTTCATTTAATTGGAAGATTTAATGAAAGATATATGAAGTACTAGAATACGAGGAAGTACTTCGACTTTATCTATTTCTTGCCTATCTTTTACCTTGCAATACCCTATCAGGTCTTTTCAATGCATAAGATACAAGTTCTTGGAGACTTTCTCCCCTCCTTAAGAGTTTTCGTCCTCGAAAACTGCCTGAGGGTTTATTGAAAATCGTGTTCTTTCAATAGAATTTGAAAGAGTTTATTTTTAATCTTTTATTGTTCTCCCTGGTTAAAAGAACTATTCAGAGCTTTTTTGCTTTCTCTTCTCCAAGCATATAGAACAAATGTCCCAAGGTTTGAATTACCTTTAAATTCGATGTCCCATACCACCGAATCAACTCCAGTGGTAATGTAAGCCTAGATGTCCCATACCATCTGTCTTACACTTCCACTTAAGTAAAGGTAATTTTAGCTTGAATTTTGGGATCAACGATGTCATTTTGCCTCCTTCAAGAAGAAGGAGCTCTTAGCATCCACGAGTTAGGAATGAATCACCCACCTTCGAACCTCAAAATCGAAACTCGCAAATCTAAGATCTCAAATGGAGATGAAGTTCAAGAGTCTTAGCTCTGATACCACTGTTGTGTGAGAGCTCCATAGCCTCCACAACTGAACATCTAATCAACTAAAAAGACTAACTAGTCTAGCTCACACTAGGAGAGAGAGAGAGAGATGTGTTTCCACCCAACGTCCAAGGGGGTAAGTCCCTCTCAAGGGGACATGTGTCCCTTCCATCACATGGGTCCTTAAGGTGGTCACATGGTTTCCAAGCTTAGGATATCACATAAAATCATATGACTTCTAAAAGAAGACTCTCCAAGCTCTCACGTACAAGCCAAGTGGCTAGGAGAAGCTTCCAATTAAGCCTAAGGTGCTCAACCTTAGAGAATTAGCCCTAAGGTTCAAGACCCATCTAAAAGGAGTAAATAAACCATAAATCCCAAGGGTTTCACACCTACAAACCCAAGGGTTCTACCCCTTAGATCCATGTAATTATACAATAGTGGATTTGCACATAAAAGTTCCTCTACTCTTAAGGTCCATTTCACCTTAGTATTCTTTAAGAGTTCAATGCTTGTACATTTCATCTTTTTGGTCCAGGAAAATCTTCTTCTTCTTGCAAGAGATATATCCATGATGTGCTTTCATTCACACAATAACCAGTAGATTAATATTCCTCATGATCTTGAATCTCTTTTAGTGGAGGTTCTTGTCCATCTTTCCTCTCTTTCTTCTATCTAGCTGCTTGGAATCTGTCCCACAAATATTCATGCCATTTATCTTCAACTTCTGATATCAGTAAACTAATCTCTACCTCTTCATCAATTGGGTTCTCGACCACATCAACAATAGGCTCTTGAGCAAAAGATTCAATTGAATTTGGAACAATTCTAGAATCAATGGGATTTATTTTTGGCACTTTCTCTTTTCTAGATTCTACATGAAATATGTGTAGCTCTTGGTACATCACATAAGTGAGGATGGTTTTTTGAAGTATCATAGTATCTTCTTTGGGGATATCTTGCGACAACAAAATGAGTTGTTTGTCCATGATAAGCCTCTCTTTCTCCGATTGGGCATCAAGGTAACACATGTAATGTGTTTTCACATTAGGACCACTTTTTTACTTGATCCTTGTTTGTTTTGGACATCATTTCTAGATCCTCAAGGAGTGGATATGCAAGCATGGAAGCCACTTTCTTTTTGAGAAGTTTCTAATTCTTAGGTGCCATTGAATTTTCGTGAGAAGCCTTAGTAAGTGCATCTTGTAGCTCTTTTTTATGCTTCTTATTTTCTTCTCCATTTTTAACTAATTTTCGCTTTACATTGCCTCCATGGTATAGTTTCTCTTCTTCATTTTCTTTTCTCGAGATGATTCTTGATTGAGGGATTGAGGGTGTGAAGCATATGCTTCCTCATTTGACTACTTATCCTCTCACTCATTAGCTTAAGCACTTATAACAGCTTGAAGATCACTTTCCCTTCAGAGTCACTACCATATGTAGTGATTTTCACCATTTTAAGTGATGTATGTGCAATGGTCTATGGATTATAATGGAAGTCTTTAATCAATCAATCCTCTCCACAATTCTTGCAATATGATTCAATCTTTCAAAATAATGTTCTGGAAGGCTTAGGAAAATATTTTAGATAGTGATCACCACCATAATGTTAGCATGGACCTTTCGGAGCAAATGCACCTTTAGTGGATTGTTGTCTTTGTTACCGTTAGTGTCCATCTGAAAGGCCAAATGGCCACCGAAAACTTCTTTGTATATGTTTTAATAAAACATATAGTGGTCTGGTCAGACACAGACTGTAAGTTCAACTGCATTTGTAAGACCTAAGAAGTCTGTCTTCGTGCTCCCTGTGTACTCTATTTTCTACGTATTCTGTAGTCTCTGTGCAGAGTACTGTGTGCGGCCTTAGGAGGTTCGTTTTCTACTTAGAGGATATTTTCATGGAGCTCTTGATAAGGAGAGTGCACTGTGGTGCATTGCCAACGAAACCCTTCATTGGTATCAGAGCACTTTGATGCAAAAGCTTTGTTCCTCTTGTGCGAGCGAAGTGAGCACCCCCCGGCTTTCTCCAAGGCTTATGACTAAGGTGGTGACCAAGGCATAGACCTTGTCATACCTTGTCATCCAAGTCACCGAAGTCACCATTGGTGCTGTTGGCTGCACGTGAGGGAGGACCTCAATGATCAAGGAAGATAGAGGTTCCCGGTACTTCCCGGGAGGTCACCCATCCTAGTACTATTCCCCCCAGATCTCGCTTAACCGTGGCAATCTCATGCCACTAAGCTACACTCTTGTGGTGTCTAAAGAAGGGGAAAGACTAGGGTTGACATTACCTTGAACATGTTTTGGTCCCTCAAAGCTTCATTCTTTGCTTTCAAAGCCTATTTTTGAAGCATTTTTGGGGTGTCTTTTGGAGCCATTTTGGAGTACTTTTGCACATAGATCTCTTCAGACAGGTCCAAGAACATCAAGAAGAGTGTTCTTTGTACTTCTCTGACAATAAATATCAACCTTTGGGGATGTTTTTTCAGCCACACTCGTAAAACTACAGGTTTCTGGAAAGGTTTCAGTTTTGGTGGGAGCAACTGTTGAAAATTTATGCAGGTTTTTTGAGCTTAAAACGTAAGAGTTGATAGACACTTGCAGGTGTTGTTGGCTAATTTTTGGGTTGTGTGTTTAGCCTTTTAGTGTCATTTTATTGCATATATTGAGCACATACACACCATGCATGCTTCTGTGGAACTGCTTATGTACGTCCATGTGGTCATTGATATAGTGGTTACGTTTTTGCATAAAGCCTTTTACGGTTGATAAAGAGGGTCGTGGTGAGGTTTTCTAAACTGAGGGAAAGCCAGATGTCGGGGTCTCTTCAGTGATGCAGGTGGAAGACTTACCCAGCCTCGCCATAGGAGATGTATGATAGTTGTTCAGAGGTGCTCAATAAGCCTAGTTGGCTTCTGTTGGGTAACTGATTATATGCAATGGAGTCAATGATTCACTATGCAGGAAAACATGTCAGTACTTGTAGTTTTATGATATTTTGACACTGGTCATATGCTCATTTTGTAGAGGATACTCTAGCAAAATTTTTCTAGATTTTTGGTTTAGCCAACTATACAGTGGCCTATTTACTCCTTGATACACTTATTCGTTGGTGTCTGGACTCTTCTAGCTCCATTATCATTCTATCAAGTTCTCTACCATCATGGCATCAGAGGTCTCACGCACATCTGGTGGATCAGGGTCTAGTGCTAGTGAACCGAGAAGGAGCTATAACTAGCAGGGCAAAGACCATTTTGAGATCCAAAACTTTGATGGCACAAACTTTGCTCTATGGAAGAATCAAATTAAAGATGTGCTTATTCAAAGGAGGCAATGGAAGCCAGTAAATGGGATTTCAAAGAAGCCTGATGACATGGATAAAGATGATTGGGATGAGTTAGATGAAATGGCAAGGTCTACCATTCGCTTGAACCTGGGAGATAATGTTTACTTTACAGTATTAGACTGTGAAAGTGCAGAGGAGTTTTGGAAGAAGTTATGCAATACATATGAAACCTTATGGCTGACTCTCTTTCCCACACGTGGCTACTAGATTTTGGTGCTACTTTCCATGTGACACCACACAGAGAATGTTTCTCTAATTATGCAGCAAAGTCTCTTGGTACCGTGAGAGTTCGTGACTCTTACCAGTGTGACATTGTGGGGATTGGAGATGTGGTTGTGTAGTTCATCGATGGTTCAAAATTTACTATTCATAATGTATGCCATGTACCTCTATTATCATGCAGTTTGATGTTAGTTGGTCAACTTGATGACCTTGGTTAAAAGGTAGTCTTCTATGCTCAGTCCTTTCATATATGAAAGGGCAATATGGTTATGCAAAAGGAAGCAAAGTTGCCTCACTTTATCCTTTATTTGTATCATAGAAAGAACACTTGTTAGCTGTTATTGAACAACCTATGGCTTGTATTTGGCATGGTCCTTTGGGCCATATATCACGTAGTGGAATGGAAAATCTTTCTCATTCTGGCTATGTACCTGTGTTATCTTTTTTTTATTTTTCATTTTGTGAGCATTGTCAATATGGAAAGCGAACCAGAAATGTGCATATAATGCACATTTACTCTTCAATTCAGCCTTTAGATCTCATCCATACAGATGTGTGTGGTCCTATGCCCACTAGGTCCTTAGGTGGTTCTCTTTACTTTGTCACTTTCATAGATGATGCTACTACAAAAGTCTAGGTATACCCTATCAAATCGAAGGATGAGGTATTCCATACTTTCAAAAAATGGCTTGCTTCAGTTGAGACTAAAAAAGGAACTAAGCTTAAGGCTTTACGTTTAGATAATGGGGGTGAGTATACCTCACACGAATTCAGCCTTTTCTGTCAGTCTAGAGGGATTCGTAGAGATTTTACAACTCCTTATACCCCAATACAGAATGGTGTAGCTGAAAGGATGATAGAACTATTCAAGATAGAGTGGTTTCTATGCTGCATCATGCAAACCTCGCACAAGGCTTTTGGGCAAAAGCAGTATTGATTGCAGTTCATGTGATTAACCTTTCACCTAGTATTGCCAAAGGTCTGAAAGTGGCACAAGAGTTATGGATAGGGAAGCCACCATATTATGATCATCTTCGAGTTTTTGGGTGTGAAGAATATGTTCATATACCCAAGAATCTTAGACAAAAGTTGGACCATAAGTCAAAGAAATGCATTTTTCTTGGATATGGTCGAGAAGGACAATTTGGATATTGCTTATGGGATCCTGAAACACTGTCAGTGATCAGAAGTAGTGATGTCATTTTCAATGAGTCTAAGATGCATAAACAACCCATTAAGGAGGTTGAAGTGAGAAGAGTGGTGTTTGAGGATACTAGTCCTCCAATTAGCATGCATAAAGATGCTACACATAGGGATGTTCAAGAGAATGTCCATTTAGATCAGTCTGCACATATTCCTGTTCAGCAACCATTGAGACGTTTTGCACGTGTCTCACATCCACCTGATAGATATGTTCCAAGTTTAGCTTTTGTTATGCTAACAGATGCCGGTGAGCCTTCTTGCTACAAAGAGGCTATGCAAACAGAGGATCATGTCAAGTGGGAGCGTGCCATGAAGAGTGAGTTGGATTCTATTCACAAGAATGGTACTTGGAATTTAGTACCTTTGCCAAAGGGCAAGAAAGATTTACCACGTATATGGGTATATAAGCTGAAATTCACATCAGATAGTGCTTCTCCAAAGTATAAAGCACGACTTGTTGCAAAGGGTTTTAAGCAACAACATGGTGTTGATTTTGAGGAAATCTTCTCTCTAGTGGTCAAGATGACTACCCTGTGCATGTTGCTTAGATTCGTTGCAATGGAGGACTTAGAGCTAGTGCAAATGGATGGAGATCTTACAGATGAGATCTACATGGAACAACCAGAGCCTACAAGGAAAGTCTAGTTTGTAAGCTCAAGAAGAGCTTGTATGGACTTAAACAGTCCCCTAGACAATGGTACCAAAAGTTTGATGCTTTTATGACGTCTCAAGGCTATTCTCGGAGCAATGAGGATCATTGTCTCTACACAAAGAGATGCTCAGATGGCAACTTCATATGTTTGATACTTTATGTCGATGATATGTTGATTGCTGGGAAGTCCTCTTATGACTTGTCAATTCTCAAAAAGAAGTTGAGTTAGACATTTGATATGAAGGATTTGGGGGATGCCAAAAATATTCTTGGCATGCACATCACTCGTGATAGGAGTAAAAGATGCATATACTTGTCTCAAAGTGAGTACATATCCAAAGTACTTCATAGATTCAATATGCGCAATGGAAAGGCATTGAATACACCTTTACCCACATATGTGAAATTTAGCAAAGATGATTTCCCCAAATCAGATGAGGAAAAGGAATTCATGACCAAGATTCCCTATTAGTTTGCTGTTGGTAGTCTCATGAATGTGATGGTAGCTACGAGACCAGACATTGCATTTGTCTAATCTTGGCAAGAAACATTGGGAAGTGGTCAAGATGATTTTGAGATATCTGAGTGGCACTAAGGACAAGTGTCTATGCTTAGGTAGAGGGAAAGCATCCATTATTGGTTACACAAATTGTGACTATGTTGGTTGTGTAGACAATCGTAAGTCTACATCAGGGTTTATTTTTCATTTTGCTGGAGGTACTATCTCTTGGAGATTTCATCTTCAAGAATGTGCAGTTGTTTCCACCACAGAAGCAGAGTATGTTGCAACAACTGAGGCATGTAAGGAAGCATTGTGGCTTTCTCGTCTTGCTTGTGATATGGGTTTACCTCAGCATGTACCTCGTTTTCTCAATGACAGTCGGAGTGCCATTGCTTTGGCTAAGAATCCGGTCTATCATGCAAAGACCAAGCATATTGAGGTGAGGTATCACTTCATAAGAGATTGCGTAGCCACTGAGCACATTATTCTTGAGAAGGCTCATACTCGAGATAATGCTATAATAGATGGTGTTGTTATAAGGGTTGCCCACAATTTCTCTCATGCAATGGCACCCTCTAGCCCTCATAAAAATACCTTTTTTTGTATTTAGGAGATGTCCATATGAACACTCTCCTAAGCCCCTTTTTTATATTTCCTTTAGACTATGGTATAGAAAAGCCTTCTCAATAAAAGCTCTTTTTGCACACATCCAAATTCCCATCTAGAAGATTTCCCACGCCTATATTTGTCTTGAAGAGGGTGGTTGGAAGGAATATTTGCAAAGATCTAGAGAGATATGAGCACATGTTCCCTTTTTGACTTTTCAAAAGGAACACATGGGGAATTGAGCTTAGCCTATAAATATAGGCTCATTTCTTGTAAAAGAGGAGCTTTTGGTCGACGTGCTCTCATGTAAAATCCTTTCAATGGAAGAACTCTCTTTTCTCTTAAGGCTTTGTGCATATATGTATTTAGTTTTGGAGTGTGAGAGAGTGAGGTGTGTGTGCATGCTAGCATTTCCTATGTGTGTAAGTAGAGTGTTGCAACTTTCTTGTATTTTACATATGTGACTAGGATCCTTGACTCCCATCTCTCCATGTTTTCAAGCATGTGGCATAGCTGTGGGCTGATGACCAATGGCTTGAACATGTTGGAGATGAAAGGAGAGTCTTTCTTGAGCCTTCCTTCTTGCTTCCATGCAATGTGGTGTGGGTCTTGGCCCCCCAAGGGCATACTACAACAACAAATTTGGCACCGTTGTCGGGGAGAACGGCCTTTCATCATTTGGAATGCTCAAGAGCATGTGGTAAGATATTGATTTGCAACTTTTTTGCTTATACTCTTAGGTTATGTGTGTTGGCATGGCACTTTCACCCTTCCATTGGGCCATTAGTTCCTCATTTCCTTGTTTTATGTAGGTTAGTTTTAGTTCATGTTTGATTGTTGCACAAGAACACCCTCTAACCCCCTTGTCTCTCACTCTCTCACACACACACATACACACTCCCACACATTCATAGTGGCATCACTCTCCATCTCTTTCTCCTCTATTTTTTTGTATGCCTTGGAAAGAGGGAAGGGTACTACCCTCTCTGTTCCCTTCTCTCTCTTCATCATTAAATGTTTGATAAGTATAAGCCTCAAATACCCCTCGATATCTTTTTTCCCACTCATAAGTGTAGGGCTCTTTGAATGCTTTCTTGTGCTCGGATATTCGTACGCATTCATTGGAGGTGGTCATTTAAAGGCCTCTGTTAAAATATGTAGACTTAAAAGAAGTTGGTGGTGAGAACTTAATGAAATCGTACGTAGGCCAGTGGACACAAAGCTTGGGTTTGCCCTTTTTTGTCGCTGGCGCATGGGTTCGTGGTGGGGAAGGTTTAACTCTCCATCCCCATCCCATTCTCCACTTCTGCCTTTTCGGGGTTGAGCAAGGTCCGCTCCCCCTCGTCATGCTTCTTCTCTGTAGACGGCTATGGCGACTTTCCTTATTGGAATAGTGATTAGCATATGTTCCTCTTCCCATTCCTTCTATGATCAAGCTGTGGGGTTGAGTTCGTATGAACTCCCCCTCCCCGTCCTGCACTATCTTCACTTCTTTCGTCTCTGCCAAGTCGTCAAGCTCGCACTTCTGTGGGATAGTGTTGGACTGGCGCTCTGCACCCCTCTCCTCGGTTTGAATACACACCCAAGGGGTGATGCAGCTCTTACTCCTGTGTGTTCTCTTCTAAGACACACTTTTACTCTAGGTAAGCATTCATTGTGTGCAGGCATCTCTGTGCTTCCCCTTACTCTTTGAAGGACAATGCTTGTCGGTGGGGTTGTGCCCAGCTCCCGCTCCTATAGCTCCTTTTGCTATTTAGGACCAAAACTTGGTATTTCTCCCAGTCAAGCTACCTTAGAGTGTAGACCTTCAAGATTCTGATCGGTTTCCATATTTGCCATACCGAGAGGACCTTTGTGCTCCTTGCTTAGCTCTGACTCCACACTAGAGGTTATTTCATTCAAGTCAGGTACTGAGACACACGCACCCCGACCTGTGTTCTTGGTAACTCTATCGCCTACTATAGGAGTTTTGTCCCTTCGATCAACATTTCGGGAATTTCTTCTTCCATTACTTCATGTCTAGTTTAACCTGCTCAGACTCGAACCTCCTTTGGTGCCATAAAGCTTCTCTATTATGAGTTTGAGCATTCTGTAGCTTTTCCCATTTGATTCCTCATGCGGGTCTTGGTCCAGACTATGGCATGTCATGCTACAGGCCCCTTTAAATCTTCTCTGTTGTGCAGATTCCACCAAAGGGTTTTAGGAGTCAGGTCTCAGTTTCTCGATAGGCCAATGAAGCTCTGCATGCCTTAAATATATCAGCGGAACTACATTGCATCTTGGAAGTCATTTTCGGCTCGCATGGTTGTCTCGGCTTCAACCTCGACGGCTCCTAGGGAACATGATCTCATCTTTGTGGTGAGACTCAAACAAGGACACATGCTGACAAGTGGCGGTCATGACAAACATCACTCGGGGGGTTCCTTCATGTGTTGTACCAAGAAATCTTAGAGTTTTTCTTGACAAGGGCTACTCCAAGCCTGCTGTTGTTATGGTTATTGGGCCATTCAGAAAAAAAAATTAATATGAATCGTAGTGTTTGAATAAGTTGCTTGGCTATAGGAAAATGCATGATCTGCTGCACGATGTGATCGATCACTTGGCTCACATAATTTTTTGATCACCCATGTTTGGTACCTCTTTATGTTCATGATTAAATGTTGAAGTTTTTTTTTTGTTACCATAAATAGGGTTATATGGCACGCGACTCTAGTTGTTGAAGCCCCAATCAATATATGATATATCCGGATCATAAGTAATGGACTTTGTTTAGCAGCATCATACCTTTAAGTCTCAGACCACTAAGGATGGATTGGATAAAAGATTATGATTTTGGAGTCCAACTTCCCTTTTTTCAACACCTTGTGGGCATGCAGGCTCAGGAATTCAGTTCCCCCTTTATGGGAGTGATCAAAGGACTTCTGTATTGTATGCACAATTGAAACTGGCATATTTTTTTGGCATAAGACTGCTTGCAAAGTCGGGCCATGGAGTCATGCATTTTGTTCACCTATGCAATTGTTGTGCTCAAATATGTTTTGTGAACTTTGATCAATAAACAAAGTGATTTTGTTTTAATGTACAGATACTTGCTGCAGTACTAATATGTTAAACTAGTGTAACAACACTTTTTGGTTATGCTTGTTGTCCTGGGCTTCAATGTTTTATTCTTCTCTCTTTATTACAAATGAGTTATGGCCTTAAATACACTCTCCTAGTTTCTTGACCATCGGTACCATTCTATGCAGGAAAAGCATGGTTGCTGCCATCCTTTCATTCTATTATTTAGAACAATGATCGTCACGGGGAATAGATGCCTTAACTCTCGACTAGCATGATATTTTCTCTGCCACTGTTCTTTTGGTTTGTTGAGGTTTTAGGTGACTACCTTCCATGAGCATCATGTTCACAATTCAATCATGACAGCAGTTATAAGTATTAACACATTCCAAGATGTTGGATGTGTTGAAGTCAGGTTCCTACTTTGGCATCTATTCACGAATGACTCCTCTACTCTGCCTAGTTCATTCACTTCTATAACCAAGCGGGTCTTGGCTTGAAACTCGTAGAAATGCCTCTGCCTTAGACCATGATTTCTCCTGCTCTTTTTTGAGCCAAAGGACCATAGGCATGAAGGCCCAATTGACATAAAAGACTAATCACTAACAACATAGGGGGAAGATCAAATGAAGGATTAGGTGTAGGGTTTAATGTTGACATGCCTATGAAAAGAAAGTTATAACTTCTTAACATTTTTTGTCTTGCCATGTTCACATAAGTACAAACCCTTAAATTTTCCATTACTAATTGAGCTTGGCAGGCACAGAATGCTTCCTCAGATTGAAACATAGCTCAATGGTGGTCCTTAGGTTTGGGGGGCTTGTTACCTCTATACTACAAGATGTTCAACCAATCTAAATATGCAGGTGTCCTCCTTTTGAAATACTTGATGTGCTGGGAAGTTACAGGATTGATAGGATGAGATCCACTCATGTTTGTTCGGTGTTCTTGTGAGTAACATATTGGGAGTGTCCTAAACCCTATTGAACACATCTTCACAACGTGAGGCATTCATGATAGTCACTCTGTGAACCTATTCTTTTTTCTTGGGCTATTAAAGGATAATATGCAATGTATGGTCACATTTTAAATTTTGCAACTTGGAGCTTCTTTGGTGGGCATGCATGCCCTCAAATGTAGCCATTTGGTTTCAATCTATCTTAGATGCACTACTAGATGAAGAGTCACATGTGTGGTGCTGAGGTAGATGACTACTTCCTACTAAAGAGATGTGACTTTTAACAAACGTTTCTTAACCTAGGGTTTTCCCAATCTCAAATACATGTGCAAAATATGAACACAAAGCTAGAGGGAGTTGAGGCTTTACTTTTGGAGTTAGAGGGTGAAACCTTTAGCTTTGCAACTAGATTTTCTTCTTCAATTTTGTGAGCATATGAATGTATACAAATGAGCATTATTGCCCATTTATTAATCCCTCCAAGAATAGAGAGATCAACTTCTTTTCAAGTGGACTCTTTTCAAGAAGAAATTGATGTATTGCTTAAAACATCTAGTTGAAACTCTCATGGAATCATGATTGGCTTGATTGAATCTATATATCAAGGATCATGAGTCATACTTGACTATCATTTTTTTAATTCTTGATGGTTGGAACCATGATAATGTTATTCCCACAAGGGTTAATTTGAATGCTTCATATTTCATGAAGAAATCTGTAATAATATCTACCTTCTAGGCTTGTTTAGATTTGGCTATGTGATTATAAGGATAAGTAGACCCATTGTAAGAAATTTTCACGTACTTCATTACTTGAGAGGGTCAAAAGCATCATCCATTTGGTCTTGCACTCTTGTCATACGGTTTGTTGATGGATGAATGGCTCCCTCATCAAGTTGTAGCTTAAGAGGTGTTGTTTGAGCACATTGCTCTTCTAGAAACCCTCTCACTTGGAATCTATCTTGAGGTGCTTCTAGGAATCTAGAATTACCTCTTCATAAGGGTTGTCAAGTAGAAGATCAAATAAATTGGTACTTCTCATTGGCCTATGTCCCATATTTTGTAAATTCTATCCCTCAACTCCTAAATTAAACTTTTAATACCAGAAGAGAAGACTGTGAATTAGGATCAACACAAGACCTTTTAGACTCATTAATTTTGCAATGGGAATTTCTAGTCTTGTCTCTAATTTTTGTTATCAAACTATGGATGTATCTACTTTGAAACACATGCGGATACATTATCTTGGCTAATGATGTTGTAGCATTGTTAGAACAATGTCCCTTTTGGGTTAGCTTGTGCATGTAAATGGATTTCCGAGAGGATTCTAACTGTGGATCCTCTATGCATTTGTAAGAGTCATGCCTCTTTTGATGTGGGAAGAATTTTAGGTAAACCAGGGCCTTCATTAATCATATTGATAGGGAACATCACTTCTCCTTTATCATTTGTGTGTTTAGTATTTGGCATGAGAATGTAAACAATTCCTTCTTTGCCCTTATAATGGTCGTTACAAAATTTGACTATAGGGTTTTGATCGATTGTCATGAAGTTAGGGTTTTTAAGCATAACCATTTGATGATTGATGCCATCTAGGTAGATGCCTATCATGTGGACATTCAACCATTGAAGTTTCAAGATCCTATGATAAGCATGGCTGGATGGGCTCGCCTTGTCGAGGTGAATTGGGTGGGCATGCATGCCCTCAAATGCAGCCATTTTGTTTCAGTCCATCTCAAATGCACTACTAGATGAAGAGTCACATGTGTGGTGGTGAGGTAGATGAATATTTCCAATGAAAGAAATGTGACTTTTAGCAAACTTTTGTTGACCTAGTATTTTGGCCAATCTCAAATACATGTACAAAATATGAACACAAATGATTTTCCAAACTTTGGGTGGGGTAATGTGTGTGGGTGCATGTCGATTGCAAATCAGACACTATATAAGAATATACACACATTGTTCAACATTTATGTACAAATAAAGGTGTTTCCAAATACTGGTTTTCTTATTTTTATTGCTTTGCAAGAATCTGTGATAATCTTCTCAACACAATCAAGCAATGAGCCACATCATTTAGACAATCAAATAAAGATACTTTAAAGCGACTAGAATGGAAATGAGGGCTAAGTGAATGTCTCGAATTGTATTGGGTATCCCTTGAAGTTTAGTGGTCCTCTAATGCCAATTTAATGGACCAATGTTAGATCAAAAGGGTGCGTGAGATCTAGAAGCGATTTTTTACCCCTCATTAGCAATCAAGCAAAAGGATAGGTGTCGTATGAACTTACTTCCTTTGGTATCTACTAAGCAAGTGCTTCTTCCTCGGAACCATTGCTAATTCATGCGATATAATTGGTAAAATGCTATCTCCAAACTCTTCTCCAAACTTCCCCGCCAAAATCCTGTAGTTATCTTTGAGGTACTCCGTGGGTGCTGATGATCTAAAAGGATCTTTTGCCAAAGAATCTTTGACTTATAATGCTTCCCCAAAAGAGTTCAGGCTGCTCAAACACAATCACCAAAATCTTTGTCCTTGGCCAAAGCGGTGGATGCTGAGATCTAATCTAAAATACTTTCTACTGCGCTTATATAGAAATTATTTTTTATTAAGTTCCCAAAGATGGGTGTCCATGAGTTCCCCAAGATGGGTGCCTCTACCTTACGAGGTCGGGGGTGTGTGTCTTTCCAATTCATTGTACTCTCCAAAAAAAAAAAACATATTCTTGATTGAACAACTCTATCTTTAGCCACGTTGTCATCGGTCACCAAAACTCCTGCCATCACCAAGGAATCTGCTAAGTGTTTCTCTCATCGCCAGCAAATACATCGACCAATGAGAGTTGAGCTTTCTATAGTATTCCCCTCAAAAAAGCACACCCATGCTTTTAGTGAAAGTATTGCTAAAACTTAGCAATGTAAAATGAAAGCGTGTGTAGCAAAAATAAACTCCTTAGCAAAAGTAAAGGAAATCGGCTGGAAAAGGAAAAAACAACCACTTCGCCTTTATGTAGTACTCTAAAAAGCATCTACACCTCAAAAAGCCATCGCCAAGGTTATATGATCACTTAGCGCTTTTTTTTTTTTTCCTCGATCTTGTCATTAAGACAATCATCAAAAATCTCTCTAACGTTAAGGCAGCTGGTTGGGCCTCTTGCCTCTTGAGGCGGGAACGAGGGTTCAATCCCTGCCGGCCACATGTAAGGGACATGTATAACTTGGAATGATGAAGCATATAGCTGATGTGCCATCGTTTGACTAGCCCTGCGGTAGTTGTGACCGCCGTTCAACCCACTGTTGTAAACCCTTGTTCTTGTGGGATAAGGGGGGTCCCATGGGTACTATGCCCTTCCTTGTACAGTTGCAATTTCAAAGTTAAAATCCGGGGGAGTAGGCCTCAGCCGAACCTCCATTTGAAAAAAAAAAAAAAAAAAAAAAGTTGTAGCACTGATTACTGGCTACTCTCACAATCTTATGAGGGTAATAGCCCGGTCACCTTTGAGAGCTTCAGAAAAGGTTTTAATGTCCTTACATATATATATAGTAGATGCCCACCAAAACTAGCGCAACTACAGAGTCACAAGAAAACGTATTTCAATCAGAAAAACAATCCGATACTATTGCGATAATTCGATCGTCAGATTTTGTTGATGCAAAACCATTCCTCGCTAAAATCTCTAAAGCATCCACCAATGAACTGACATCAACAACCAAAGTTGTTGTTTAACAACTTCCAACACTCGGCATCAACCCATTTCGACGGTCGTAAAAGTGGAAAGAAATCACTAAAGTTTAGTGATGCAAATTTGGATATGACTAGTGAGTACTTCCTATGTATTTCTCAAGACTCCCACCATTTTTATCGATGCTTTTCGCAAAAAGTGAAGCAAAAATGAATTCAAGCTCTAAAACCAACACCCAAAGATGCCGTCACCAAAAACCCTCAATCCAACCACCAAGAATAATGGTGAAAATGCCACACTTTGTGCTACTATCGGTAGGAGTCTATCTCTTCAAGGTGTTATCATTAAAAACTTCCTGATGCCCTCACTAGGAAAACATCACACTCACAATGATGCACACAAGCATAGAGGAATTTTGAACTTCAAAATCAAAAAAGAAAGAAAAAACTAAGTACAAGAAGAGATTCTACTTCCTAATCTTTCTGATCTAAATTGCTGAATAACTTCACATGTGCCACCCATTGATGATCATGTGAATCCTAACCCAAGAGGTAAGAGTGATAGTATGATGGCCTTTTGATCGACGAGGTAAAGAGCATCTCCTTCACACAAAGTTGCACAAACTTCTTGAGGGATACCTTTGCATGATAGTCATATTCATCCTGTAAGTTGCCTAGGTGCGGTTCACGATCTCCTTGGTGTTGATGCATGAAGCAAGCCTAAGTGCTTGACTAATGCACATAGGATTTCTCTTGATACATGAGGCATAAATGTAAATTCATTGCAACATATGCTTAAGGAGTTTTCAAAGGTTAAATATCTGGTTTTATCTTGGCCAAATGTAAATGAGATAAATGGAGAGAATCCCGTGTACTTATTGAGAGCCAAATGCCAAGAATCCATTTGAATTCAAATTTCAAACCACTCCCTAAAACTTTGGATCACTTTTAGGTGGAATCTTTAAAAAATCATCAACCAAAAGTGCATATATACATTATACACTTTAGTCGTAGGTATGAGAGATGATATGAGCTGATGATCATGCTCATGATCTATGTCTTGTCTCAAAACTAGAGAATTTCCCCACTCTCTCATTATATCATATGTCAATTAGAAATACATTTATACTTCATTCTCATTGCTACATGTATCTTTGATCAGTTCCATAGTACATTGAGTAAAGTTTGTCAAGTTCCCTAAGTCATTTCTCTATGTCTATGTACTCATTATTCAATATATTGATTGGAATACAAAGCTAGACTATGATGAGCATGCCTACAATAGGGGAAAAATGAACCCTGCATGGGCCTTTTAGATTAAGGAGTGATTAGTGATGGACCAATGAGAAGAGGGTGGTGGCCACAGTCTAGTCCCTCAATCACATAGATTAGACCTAGGCTTCCCTTGTTTCTTAGTGGTCAAATCCTCCAAAATCGCTATGGAATCATGGTTTTTTAGGCGTGAGTGGTATGAGAGTGCAAAGAAATCAATCCTATCCCTTGGATGTCCTCAAAGATCCAAGGGTTCATGTCCTTTTGCCTAAGTCAAGGAGGGAATGAATATTAACCCTTGGATTGGCCATCAATCATGTGGCTCACAAAGAGAACCATTGGAAGAGGGTGCGCAATAATCTAAGCCATTGAATTATCTTTGAATCAGATGGATCACATTATCTTGCATTTGAATTGGGCACCTTTGGTTCTTAGCCATTGGATCTTGCCCATAATCCAAAGGCTCAGAGTGCTCCCCCGAAAGGTAAAAGTGTTATTCAATATAATCCATCGCATGGAAGCATGATCCAATGGTGCATCTTCTTGCATAGCTATGATCAACCCCGTTTGCGCTTCTTCCTTGGATTTGGCATGCATATGATGGCCAACTTTTTTGCAGAGATTTTTCGAATTCATAGCTATGAATTCTAGTCACCACACCTATGGGGATTGATTGGTGTCATTGATCTAGAAGAACCAATGGCTAGAGATTGTCTTTCATGTTCATTCAAAAAGGGAAATGTATGAAATATTATTTTATTTAGCAATACCACTAGTGTTTTATTGTGTTTAAACTACTACAAGTTTTAATCCCTAAAAATTAGGGATCCTTACAAGGGCCATGCAAGGTTCACTTTTTCCCCTAATGACAAAGTTTGATAGTCATTGGATCCATAAACCTTGAGTTATGGGTAAATCAAGTTGACTATGTTTGTGTATCTCACTCAACACTTCATTTTAAATTGTGGAAAAGTTCTTGGGTCAACTTACACTTTGATTGGTTTAAAATTTTTGTATTCCCCTCCTTGGAAGTGTGTGTATGTGTGCATGGGCTAGACAATATTGGACATGTAATCTAGCCCTATACATGCATATGTTAGTGCATTTTAGCCACTTGTGCAATGGGACCAGGTCCTTGATGATACATCAAGGGGTTTCTAAGGAGAAGGCTTATGATTTTCCTTGATCACCAAACATATGTTTGAGTTTTGTTTTGTTTTAGAGTGTGATATGTGATTTGTTTATATTTTGGGTGATTTTTGGAAAGAAGGGAATTCCTTGATTTTCTTGGTGACAAATCCTTTGGTCTCCAAGTTAGTTTAGATGGTTAGTTGTTAGAGTTGAGGTCACTTGTTCTTCCTTTTATCGCTTTCTTTTAGTGTTTAATGCTATTCTGGACTTGATGTTGTCCCTTTTTTTATTCTTCAAAGCTCCTCTTGATAGTTGCCTTTGTATCCACATCTCTGAATTTTGGCACTGGCCATCTATGATTATTTTTGAATCCCCAAACTTGATGAACTACTAGTTGCCTCTTCCTTTTTTTGTCTTTTCCTCTATGTAGAACTTGATTACGTTTGTGTTCTTTTTGTTGCTTGAAGACATGTCTTTGCATTGATCCTAAATTTGAGGTAGTAAAGGGCATGAACCTTTTACAAACCAAATATGATTCCTTCCTAGAACTTTTGTTTGGAAAGTCTTTTGTTCCTTGATTGTCTTCTTGTGTGACACATTTTTAGTTGAATCTTGTGAATCTTTTGATCTTATATTTTTATTTACACCACCTTTCATATTGGTGATGTCTGGCCCCTTGGAGAAGACTCAGTCTTTGGCGTGACAAGGGATTTGTGAGTTCTCCTCAAAGAGATCTCTCTAGAGAGTATGAGATGCTTGGTACTTAGGTTTCTTCCACTCGAAATTTGGTCTTCTTTAGTGGTAATGCTTCTCCTAAAAACTTTTTTCAGTTGATAATTGGGCATGTATTCATTGTAGTCTTATGAATGGATATGGAAAAAAATCGTTGCATTGCTTGATGATTAGAAGGTCTTTGCCCATTTGGAGGTCTAAATTTAGGAATATGGTTTCCTCCTAAACCTACTTCATTTCAATGTATGTTATAACTAAGAACTTGGGATTGTTCCCACCTTGTTTCTTTTCTCTTGCAAGTCTCGACCGACTTCAATTGTTTCTTGAGTCCTTTGCTCTTGATTCTTTGAAGAGAAGATAGGTTATCCTAGGCATGAATTTTTTTCCCCTCCTTATACACTTTCCAATATTCCCCTTATTTTCTATCTACATAAGCATCAAAAACTCGTTTTATTGATCCTTCATCTCTTGTACAATTATAGAACTTGGTCCCAAATCACTTATAGATCCAAAAGTTCAAAGATCTCGTCAATTCCTATGACAAATTAAGCATCCTTGAGCTTGGAATCTATGGGAATTCGCCCCCATAGAGTATCCTATTTAAGATGGGCTTTCCACGATGAGTAGTTACTGAATCCTCTAGATTTTCCCAATTCTCAATCTCTAACTCTCCCATATCATTGGTATGATTGGGATTGTCACACATCTCATACATGGTAGATTTTTCCACCTAGGTAATGAGCTTCTATGAACTTCATATTTGGTTGGAAGACTACAGTTTAATTACATTGCAATTTAATCCATCTAAATAGACCACAATTGCATGGAAATTGGTACATAGAATTCAAGTGATATGATAGTCACTCTCAATCATCTTCATGAATTCCTCTCCCATAGATTTTCCTTGCATGTCACTAGAGCAAGCCATGCTTATAGGTCATTTTCCTACTCACTAGACTCACTAAAAGCGAGGCTTCTAGAAGGAAATTGAGTCATATTCTCTTTTGAAGAGAGAGACTTGAGGATTTGAATATCTTCCCTAGCGTGTGACTATATCTTAAGTGCATACGTCAATTTTCACTTTGTTTAGAGCTTTGTTTCCTTATTTATCAAGTTGTTAGGATTTTTTAGTGCTTGCTTTGCACTTTGAGTGATTTAGATGTCTAAGTGACGTGATGTTTGTTCCCAATATCTTGATTGCTTGTTTGTGAGTTGAAGTCTTTTGGAGATGCCAAGTAGAGTGATACCTCCAAAAACCATAATTTGCAAGATGTTGTCTTTTTCATCCTTGTACACTCAATTTGATGCTACATCCCTTTAGAAGAAAGGACAAGGATTCAAATAATGAACAAAAATAAAAATAAGATATGAATAAAACATGATTTTAAACTATATATGATTTCCTTGAGAAGGCACAATGTCTAAGAGCAATTGTGATTCCCTACAAGCCCTCATGATGGTGCTTATAGTCATGCAAGAGAAATTTTTGAGGGCCTTTGGTGGACTAAACAAGAGGTTTAAAGACAAGAGAATGGAGAATAAGAGATGCACACACAATTGCATAGGAGCCTCAACACCCACATAATGATCTTCTTACAAAATGATCTATAAAAGACATATGTATATGAATATAGGGGTAGGATTACATGACCCTTACATCTTGCCTTTGATGGACTAAACAAGAGGAGCAAGGAGGAGAGAGTGGAGAAGAAGACACACACACACACACTTGTGTGGGAGCCTCGAAACCCACATAATGATCTTTTGAGCTAGTGCTCTATAAAGATATATGAATATGAATATAGGGGTAGGACTACATGATCCGTACATCCCCAACAATCTCCCACTTAAGGGTCAGATGAACATAAGGGAAATACATAAACAGAATGATATAGGACTATACACTGATGTACAAGAAGATTCTAGATCTCAACCCATATAGATCAACCTACACCAATTGCCTCAAACAAGGTGTATCCATGCACCTCAGGTTTCTCTAGACTCATACTAACAACAGTCAAGCTCACATGTGATTGATGCAAGAATTTATGAAATCCTTGAAAATCTCCCACTTGTGCTATGCCTGTGTCAATCATCAAATGATTGATAACTCCAAGTGCAAATGCACAAATAGCAATTGCAATGTTTGATCTTGAGCATAACAATTTGTACATCAGTCTTTTGAATGTTGATGAAACCTCTGGTATACTAGCTAACCTAAAAATGTTGGACAGACATGTATCGAAGGCATCCAAAGAATGATCATCATCAAGACCAACATGCCATGACATATCTACATAAAATTTGACATGAGCAAATCTAACAATGACTACATAATCACTAAATCCTCAACATCCATATTAGACATCCTATTAACCAAGGATGTGCATAGTCATGCACCCTAAGAGCTAATATACTCTACGATGCATTGTGTATCATAAGAGAAATTTTTCTCTACCACACCAAGTGTATCATCATGCTCACATGAGCTAACTGCAAAACATCAACATCAAGATCCATCTGATGATCTAAATCTAACTTAGTATCATCACAATGCTCTACATGAGCATCCACATCATGCTCTAAAGCATCCAAATGATCATCCAAAGTGTGCTCCACATGAGCATTTATGATCAACCAAATCATGCTCTTCATAAGTATCATGAGCATCCAAATCATGCTCTACATAAGCATCTACGTTAACATATAAATCCTACCATATATGTGCATCAAGAATGTCAATAGAACTATTTGTAGGTAGAAAAAACGAGACATGATGAGTCTCCCATCGCACATAAGGTTTAGCTCCCAGTGAGACGAGATCATCTCTCACATGGAGCACCTATAGGGGATACATATTCCCAATCCTGAAACCTCTCACATGCATAAGTTATCCCAACCTCAACTGAAAATGATGTTCACCAAGGAATGCATAACATCTACTTTCTTGCCATTGGCTAACTGAAATCAAGATCATGGTGAACAAAGGCACATAGAATAAATATCTAAGTATAAATGATGCTCCACTAGGTAGCATAACGCTTACATCTCTTGCACCATCATTATCAGATGCCAAGCCATCAGGCATGTGCACACATCCACGACTCTCACCTGCGAATTGAAAAAACCATTCAAGAATTGCAGTAACATGGAAAGTGGATACTCCATCAAGAAACCAAGCCAAATGTATGCCATCCAATGAAAAAGAGGAATCTTGAGATAAATCATAGGAGAAGGTGATATCACCATCACTTGCATAATCAATCACCATAGAATCTCCTAAAACCACCACTAGACCTGCATCACGTGCATGTCTCTGATGTCACTCTCACATCTGCCTGAAGCAACATCATTGAGTATAGCCCTCACGATCACAATCCCAACATCAAGACCATCAATGTGATCTACATCTCATATGAGTTTTCTGACTCCCAAACATCTCATGTAGTCTCTACTATAATGCATTACCCATCTCCTCATACATCACAAACTAATATATATAATCCACAAGTAGTACTTGGATAGTGGAGCTAGTCAATGCATCCATATATGATCCAACATTTCACAATGTCTCGGTGAATCTCTATGCACATATATGTGTAACCATGAACAAACCCATGTATGCCACATGTATGATTTCCACCTTAGAAATTCAATGCCCACAAATTGAGAAGATATCATGATGCCAATCTAAGAGACTAGCAGTGTAATATGAGTCTAGAAACAATATTGTATCATCACTAGGATCATGCTTGCATATCCATATGCATAAGTCACATCACAAATGTCTCACTAGAGAAGAAACCATGTGAACCACCTGTCACATAACCATGCATCTAGTATGCATATAAAATTGTGATCATAACCTGCTTGCCAAGTCTCCAAAATGACGAAGCAGATGTGAATGAATCCTAGGAAAAATTCAATAGAGTATCCCCTTTAAATTGAGTGCTCAATACAAGGTGAGAAATAGAAAATGAAGAATGAGTAATTATCACTATCTCTCACTAATCAAGCATAGATAATGACAAATACATGTGCCAAAAATTGATGGAAATATATTCCAATACAATGGAAATACACCTCCCACTCAAGAATGGACCTAGTAAGATGCTCCAGCCTATCAGAAATAACTTGTGAGCAAGTCCAAGTGAATGAAGGTAAGAGAAGATCCAACTCTATGACATAAGCATCAAGGATCTACTAGAACACCTATCGAGCATCAAGGCTAATGAAATTTTGACAACATCTTCCCTGCAAAATGGACTCTACAACCAAATAACCATGAAGGGATCACTATCCACATATGCCACGAATCACACCACAAATAAACTATGAAAAGAGTGACCATAGGCTAACACAATAGCCAATCCAAGTGACAAACAACTATGCAATTGAGGCTCCAACTTTACAATGAAAAATAAAATGTGAGTGCCAACCAAAGATTCAATCAATCTCTCATATAAACATATTCAATAAAAGAACAAACCTCTATCCAAGTGGCATAAAATAAAAATATGACCACAATACCATTGTACATACACTGATAAAACTATGATCCCAAATCAAAGATGAAATGGCATAAATAGAGACCATTACTACAATGCCACCATACAGGTCAAAACCTGACATAACCTACTCTACTCTCATACAGAGGATCATCCATCATAGATCATACATAGTCGATTCCCTCAATCTCTAAACCAAGACCTTGCACACTAATAAATCTCTCTCATGGAAGTTCCAAAGCAAAATGAATCTCGAAGAAGGTTCCTACGATGAAAAATTTTATGCTCTATATTTTGCTATTTTAGTGCTTCTAATCTCCAAACCTTTCTTGCCTATGAAACCATCCTTAAAACACCTCAATCGGAGGTCCATAGTTCAAGATAGAAGCAAAACATGCATCTGGTTTCTCATACTCATCTTCACATGCAACATTGTCTCTCTATATCTTGCATTTTTGTCAACCTAGATCTTTGAATCTAGATGTATATTCTTCTACAAAGTTACAGATGTTTTCTTAAGATAGGCGCAACAATTTGAATCACTTCAATCTATCTTGTAAATCTCAAGTTATTGTCAAAATAACCTATTATAAAGATGTTTATAGACCCAATTTCTACATCAGTCTCTGTTTTGTTTTTTAATTTTAAGCAAAGTAGAACTCCGAACTAGATTATGTGCCCTTTTGTGAATTTGTAGATGTCTTCATAGGTTACTCACATAATTTTAAAACACTTCAATTTATGTTTTGTAGCTGGATTTATGGCCAAAATACCAATTGGATATCAAGAAGATGCGGACCTACGAATTCACCACTTGTACCATAATCTTCCATTGAATCTCCTTTCACCTCAGCCTTCAACATGCCCTGAGACCAATGAAGGCCTTTGGTGGAATGAACAAGAGGATCAAGGAGGAGAGATTGGAGAAGAAGATACACACACACACACACTTCCATGGGATCCTTGAAACACATAATGATCTTTTGAGGCAATGCCATATAAAATATATATGTTTGTGAACATTGGAGTAGGATTGCATGAGCCTAACATTCCCAAAAATTGTGATGGCCACTAGTCACCATAACATTTCAACATATAGGTGAATTTTTATTCTTGACTTTCAATGCATGTGGGCAATTGCAATGTCTCAATTATGGTTGTGATATTGCAATGAACATTTCTAAAAAATAGTTCTTGATGGTCATGCATCATTGTGATGGTTGATCACAATGGCAAAGGCCATAATCGTCACAACGTCCCATAGCTTCTAGCATTCATGATGCCCCATGATTACTCGTGATGGCTTATAGAAATCGTGATGGATCCTATTCAATGTGATTCTTCATGTAGCATGAAGAAGATTTCTCTATTTTTTTGATTCTTACTTGTTCTTAGATAATTCACCAAGGAATTTTGTAGCTAACTAATGTATATCTTTGAAGAGATCCATGTGCAATGGACTTTTGCTTTGATACCTTCTAATGTCTCTTCTTGAATTTGTAAAGTTGTAGTATTGTTGAATTGGATGGTAAATTCCATGCATGGTGGGAGTTTTCATTGTACCTCCTCTTCAGCCTCATAGTCTCCTAGCTCTTTTCATTGACTAGATACTTCTTGCTAATCAACCATTTGATCTAGCGCATCCCATTGACCATCATCATTTATATCGATATCCAGATTTGCATTCAGTGTTAATTGATCTTCATCATTTCTTGGTCCCGAATATGATCTTGAGTTTTCCACTCCAAGCTCTTTATAATGATTCATCTAGGACAATATTTTTCCTGCTTTTTGTTTGCCTTTGGCTTCACTCATTTGAGAGTAGTGATAACCTTGGACATTGAGATTTATTTTTCCTTCCATGTATGTATGGGTGACCTATAGGGCTTTGTTGGGGGATTCTTGTGCAGAAAGGGACTTGAGTGTTTGTAGGAGAAGGGAGAAAGATAAGAAGAAAGATACAGACACTGGATGCTTTTGTAGATTGATTATAAGGAGAAAAGTACAATAATGATGTACATCACAATCCAAATACTCTCTGTGTGAAATCCTAAAGGGTGCACAATCAACAAAGTACAAAATACCCAAGGTTCTTGTTGTCGCCGACCTTCTCTGCACCAGACCTCCACCTTCTCAAAGTTCACTTGTGCACACCTTGCACTCAAGCTTCCAATAGGGGGGATATGGACACCTTCTGTCGATGCACGCTCAGCTTCAATGGGACCTTGTGACCTTTGATTGCCTTGCTTAGTACTTCTCTGCACACTTCTAAGTCACTCCTCTTGCACACCTTGCACTTCACTTCTCTGTGTCGCACACTTACTGTATATCTCTTGCTCTTCTCTCTCCCTAGTGTAGACTATCTCACCTTGCTTAGACTAACCAAGAATAAATGCCTTGCCTTGAGTTGAGTGTCGGTTCACGTATGCTTCTAACTGCTAGAGTATCTTGGTGCTCAGTTTTATGCCCCAAGATTGTCTCCAATTGTGGGGAGCCACGAATCCCTATTTTGTCCTGTATTGACTTTAGAGAAAAACAAAAATTTCAATTGGGGGGGCCATACTTTCAATTTTTTGCTTCTGTTTCACATACCTTTACATTTTGCCTCAGCTAAGAGAAGGTTCACTTGAACCTTCCAACACTTTAAAAACACTTTGAACCTTAGAGAAATTACACAAAGACACTCTGCAACCTGCATTTAACTTTCTGCAAATATAACCCTTGTGAACAATTGATTGTGCACTACCTATGCACCTTGACACCCGAACTTTGAAAGATTTGACTTTACCATGTTGACTTTGACCTTGAACATGTTGAATTTTATTGCCTTGACTTTGACCCTTTGACCCTTTGACCTTGACTATAGTTGACTTTGACCAATATGACTTTTATGGGCTCAACAATTGCCCACCACCTAATGGGATATCCATCCCGTAGAGCTACAGCCAAAACTCTGAGAAGAGATGACACCATGATTCCTTTGCTGCAAAATCTTGAAAAGGACACTTGAGCAGCTACCAAGTCCACCAGAAGCAGTAAAGAACAAACACTAGAGAAGAACAAAAGTGGAAATTTTGCATTGAAGAGCAAAGGATGGAGAATAGAGGGTAGGAAGGAGAGGGAAGGGAGGGCTGAGGGCTGAGGGGGCTTAGACAGATAGGGTATGGAGGGGTAAGGATGGGGTTGGGTAAAGGGGAGGGTGAGGGAGTATGATTACGTGCTCTGAAGAGGGCCAAAATGATAAAGTCGGAAAGCTACAAAGGGTGCATATGGGAAAATGTGAAATGTAGGGTAAAATAAGGTGAGAATAGACCATGTGGACCATGTCCATAATGAAAAACATGTGATAAATGTGCTCAAAACATGTGGGTTTTGACCAAAAATCAGAGAAAAAGTTGGGATTTTGGAAAAATCAAGTCCAAAAATGCATTTAGAGGTGCCAAAAGACATGAAAACGACCTCAAGTTTGAAAAAAATAGCCATCCGAGGTGCAATCTAAAGTCAAAAGCATTGGACCAAGGAAAATAAAAAAATATATCTATTTATTTATTTATTTATTATTATTATTATATATATATATATATATATATATATATATATATATAGTTTTTTTTTAACGCACGTGGGGTTGGGCAGAGCTTAAACGAAAATGAAAAAATTAAGAATAAAATAAAATAAAATAAAAATAAATAAAAAATAAAAATACAATTACAAAAAAGAAAAAAGGTGGGGGCGGGGGCGGAGAGAGAGAGAGAGAGAAGGGGGGTGGGGGTTTTTTTTTTAATAAAAGAAAATTATCCATGGGGGGCCTTTTTTTTAATAAATAAATATTCAAAAATTAGATAAAAATACAAATAAAATACAAACAATTCAAAAAAAATCAAAAAAAAAATCTCAAAAAAGAAACTCCCTACATTTCTAGGCCAAGTTTTCTCACTCAAAACCACAGAGCTTCCTTTATTCCTCCATTTTATCAAGAAAATGACATATAAAAAAGATGAAAGAATTCTAAGAAAAATCCTTAAAAAAAACTAAAAATGCTTTAAAAATTCTAAATTAAATTAGTCATTCAAAGGGCTGTGAAATGGCTTCTAACATGCATAAAAATGCAAAGAAAAATTCTAAAAATGGATAAAAACTAGTAAAACATAAGCAAAAAATGGTACGAGAAGGTCATGTACAACCAGGACAGATTTTGCAAGTTCTTAGTGATCCAAAAATCTTCACTTGGTTTGATGGTATGCCTTGAGCCATGATCTGATGACTAAGAGAAACCCTTTTCCCTCCATAATCTCCAATTATACTTCACTTCATTTGGTTTGTCTTCTTTTTTGGCATATTGACCATCTGATAAGGCCACCCTAAATCCTTCATTAGAATACTATCTCCTCCATACTGCATCTTTTGTATCTTTGTTTCAGCTATTGTGTGACCTAATCTACAAAATTTCATTTTTACTATTCCATCTTCTTTATCCATAGAATCCTCTATTTCCAACGACTTGCAGGTACTCCTTCCATATCCTTGTAATGCCCTGCACTTACTATCATAAAAATTGACATAACAGATGATATCCATACCAGTATCCATAATAGAGGGCCATTGATATAGGATTTGAAGTAGCTTCACCACTACTGCACTTAAGGGCTTTTCTTTTCTTCTCTCTTCTATGGCCTTTGATTGAGACTGTTTCACTCGAATCAGTAATGTGAATGATGTGCTCTTTTTCTTCATAGACTTCCTCTCTACTTGAGTTTGGAAAAATTCCATAGCAGGAGGATGGGTCTTCTACATGGAGCCAAGCCAACATGTTTTCTTCTTCATATAAATTTGCTTCTTCATACAGGTCTGCCTCTGAGTTATCCAACAATTCTTCTTCCATACAAATACCAATTATCTGCATCATGGTGGTATGTCTTTGATTGTCTAGTCCTTGTTCTAAAATTATCTGCTGCAACTCTTTTCCCTCTTGCTTTACCCACATTGTGTCCTTACCTCAGTCATGCAGCACATTGACATGCCTTAACCAAGGTCTCCCAATCAGCAGGGGAAACTTCCTTCTACCTGTCGCAGCCTCAAAACAACAAAATACAAGTTGAAGATGGTACCTTGTATCTCAATTGGGACACCAGGAACCACTCCCATAGGCCTTACTATGCTTTGTTTTGCCAGTGTTACAATGAAGTTGGTAGGTCTAAAAGGTTGTAGTCCAATCGTTTTCATGGTATGTTCAAGCATCAAGTTGATGCCATAACCGCCATCCACAACAACTCCTTGAAACTCATGACCTTCGATAGTGACTGTTAGCCGAGGGCTCTTATAAGTTGTGAGGGGTGCTTCCCCTACAATTTTATCTTTATGCATAATAGCAGCCTTTGCCACTAAATTTGTTGGAAGCCTCATCAACTATTTGCAAGAGTTCTTACCTGAATTTCCCATCCATCTTTATTAAATCAGAAATACTGACCTCCTTTTTCATGGACTTGAGTAGTCTTGAAGCTTCTAATTCCTTAAGAGCATGGGCTCCATTTGACTTATCAAACTCCTCATGAGCCCTGCTTAATGCATGTCCAATGCTATCATTGGTACCTATGAGATCTCTTTTTTTCCTTGTATCTGCACATGTGTTGGCTTTGTCTTCAGATGTCTCTTTGTCTTTATTCATTCCATTAACCCTTGACTCTTGACCTATTTCTAATTGAGCCTTCCCCTTGCTTCTTGTCTCCACTCTCAAAGATTCAATTTCTTCTAACTGCACCACTTTGGTAGATGGTGATGGCACATTTACTTGTTCTACAAGTTCTTCTTTACACACAAAAATCATATGAATGTGGGGCCCAGATGAAGATGCATGATTCTTAGGATAGCAATTGGTATAATGGTCCCTAGCCTCTAGGCGATTTCTGCAAGGGGGGCATTTTCGGTAAGGTGCACCTACTTTGGTAATGCCCACATTCTCCACATCTGAAACAAATAATTGGCCTCCTTGGCCCATTTCCAAAGTTATCCCTATGTCTAGGGTTGTACTTGTTACCTGGGTTGGGTGTTGTTGCCATCACATTGGTTGGTGGTAGAGCTCCTCCTTGTGTCTAATATGTTGTTGCAGGCATTCCTCTTTACTGACATTCATGGGCCTCATGACCAGCTTTCTTGCATAGCTGGCAAGTTACACTTGAAAGTGGACATTCACTTACCACATGACCCTGCTTGCTGCACATGGTACAACATAGTCCACTTTTGATGCCACCTCCCTTGAGTTCCTGTAACTATTGTACAAGTTGAGCCAGCTCTTCTGCTTGGGCTTCCTCTTCCATTTGTAACTTCAATGCTTCATGCTTAATACTTCTCTGCACACTTCTAAGTCACTCTTCTTGCACACCTTGCACTTCACTTCTCTGTGTTGCACACTCATTGTATGTCTCTTGCTCTTCTCTCTCCCTAGTGTAGACTATCTCACCTTGCTTAGTCTAACCAAGAATAAATGCCTTGCCTTGAGTTGAGTGTCGGTTCACATATGCTCCTAAATACTAGAGTATCTTGGTGCTCACTTTGATGTCCCAAGATTGTCTCCAATTGTTGGCAGCCAACGAATCCCTGTTTTGTCATGTAGTGACTTTAGACTAAAACAAAAATTCTAATTGGGGAGCCATAATTGGGGAGGGTAATCTAAAACTATATAAGAAGAGGCATAGGCTCATTGTAATCATCCTTCACCTAGTTCAACACAAGCTTTGGAAGCTTTGTTACCTCAATAGAGGTGGTGCTTCTTAGCACATGGGTCAACCATGGTGCTATCTTGGAGCATGTTGAGGAGAGGCTATGGATTTCTTCTTGGAGAAGAAGAGTGTGCTCACACTCTTGCTTATGGAGAGGACTTATCTATCAGCAGCTTGGTGGTGTGGATCCGCCATCTACATGATGTATTTGAAGATTGTCTTCTACATGAAGATTTCGGGTTACTTCAAAGACATTGGATGGTGGTTAACATAAGATTTGCATTTTATGTTAAGAATTCAGGTACATATTCTCTTTATGCACACAGGTACTACTTGAAGTATATGGAAGTGGCATCCATATCAGGAGGAGTCCTATTCGGCATAGGTACAAGAGAATTAATACATGTATGCTTTATGCATATTTGGATGAGGTGTTCGAGAAGGTATGTTCATATGATTTTGAGGATTTTTGGCGGCAAACTTGTTAGCATTCTTTACTACTTTTGTATGTATGTGATCTTTTCACACACATATCTGATTTAGGATCTTCCATAGCCTAAGTTCAGATGAGGGTTTGCTGATTATCAGTTTTAGACTTATCTTTCCTCTTTCTGTCACTCATGTTCACTCTTCTACAACCTATTAGGTCACACATCTCATATATATTCAGATTTCTGTCCATACATCTGAATATGTTGGTTATATTTGTACATTCACTCATCCATCTATTTTTGTTCACATATAGTGGTTGAGAGTTTTGCTCCCACATTGTACATTGAACATTGGTATATATGATAGTGTGAGTAAGCCTTGGCTTACGTAACACTTTACACATGTTGTCTAGTCTTTCTCTATCTTTATCTCATCATTTGTATGATTAAGTGTGGTATGTTCATGTTTTGTCAATATTGGAAGATTGCTAGATTCTATGTTGTATATGCTGGACCTATGGAACCTTGGACCTGCAGTATTAGTAATGGGCCTACCACATTTCCAACATCCTATACTACTAGAGTACAAGTGAAGATCTATTTCCTTTGAAGGAAATGTGTAGCACTAAATATTCTTAATGAGACCATGTGCCAAATGTGAGGCCTTATAGTGCAGCCCTATCATGCATACTATAGGTGCATTCATCTCAACATGAGTGCAATCATGACATCCCTTCTCCAAGCATTGCCACACTTGAGTTATCTTAGGTCTCCGTATTTGATATGTCTTTGTAGCTCCAAGTTGTTATTTTTTCCAATTAGTTTGTTGTTGCTCTGGTACTATTTCCTTTGTTTTGCTCTTCCATCTGATTTTGCCTTGATTATGTGTCTTTCTTTGTTTTCTTGGCCTTGGTAATCCTCGATTTTCTTGATATCTCACAATAGTTTTTGTTTGAATCTTGATTACTTCATCTAATGTTCTAATATCTTCCTTAGCCTATACTAATGTCTTCCTCGGGATCCAAATTTGCTTCTATTGTCTTTGGGCTTCTATAAGCTTCTTAGCCAGCCATACTTGAATTGTCTTTGTGTTGATTTGTTGTGGTTTTTTTGCATGGAATGAATGTCTTCATTTAGAGTTTCTTGATTGTGGTTTCCTCTATTTGCAATGGTACTCTTGACGTTGATCTTTGGGAATGCTTATCTATTTGAGTCCTATGTCTAGCCCTTGGTTATTCCTTCTTGATGTCAACCAGGTGGATAACTCTCTATATTCCTCTCGAGAATTAATGATCTCATAATGGCTCTGTGAAATGTTCACTTGAGAAGGAGGGATGGGTTGTTCAATCATAGGAGAACAACACTTTTTATTGACACAAAAGATAGGTTGAAGAGTAGATTCATTAACTTGAGAGTTCCACAAAAGTTCTAGGTCATTCACACAGAGGTTGCCACACATTAGGGTTTTCCATTTTAGCTGTCAAAGTTCTCTCATCTAAGATTCTAAAGACTTCTCTATGCCCTATTTTAGATTATATGTATCCATGAGCAAGATTCAGGGTAACTTCGAATTCATACACTTAGTCTTGTCCTAGGATTAGTTCTTCCAACATATCAAAGTATCTGCAGACCAAGAGTTTTTTATGCATGGTGTTATTCCCTAAGTGTAGGGATAAGGTCACCTCTCCTAGGCACTTAATAAGGTTACCTCCAATGCCAATTGTATATGCTTCTGTAAAATGGATCGTCATCTTTAGTTTCTCAACTAAGGAAGTATGAACACTACTTAGAGGTGCTCCTGTATCAATCAAAGAGTCCACAAGGTGCCATACTCTTCATTTCCAATCCCCATATTTAAATAAGGTTGTCTTGTTGCGTAAATCCACTTTTTTATGTGTGTGGCATAATAATTTTCCATGGGAATGGGTTCTTCACCTCTTAGTATCTCTCATCTCATTCTATAATCCATTCCTTTCGTTTTCTAATTCTTTTTAGAGCTTCATGTCTAGCCTCTTCTCTAATTCTCTCCTCTTCTTTCTTTTGATTTTGAGCTCCTAAAAGTCTGGTCATCATTTGTTCAGTGATAGGTTCCATATATTTTTTGGCTCTGCGTATGCTTATGCAATTTGGTAATATGTCTACATCCAATGTAGCTAACTTGATAGCTCCACCGAAGGAAATGCGATTTACGATCAAAGGGCGATATCCTCTTTGTTGTAGTTTCTTGGCACATTGTTTCAGATTGTATACTAATACTAGATCACCAACCCTAAGACCTTTGTCTTTGATGTGAGCATCATAGTATGCATTTTGTCTCCTTTTAACAACATAAATGCCTGCTATAGCTTGTAATCTAGTTTCATGCAATTTCTCAATTTTATACAATTGATTAGAAAACTCATGTCCTATCCATTCATATTTCTTGGCTTACTCAAAGAGTGGGAATCAAGAAATCAACTAGTAGAATTGCATTTCGTCTATAGACTAGATTGAAAGGTGTAGTTCCAATAGGTGTCCTATATGCTACTGAGAATGCCCAAATTGCATGGTACGATTGTTTATGTGAGTCACATCTACCATTGTTGACTATCTTGGTGAGAATTGTGCATAATACCTTATTTGAACTTTCAACTTTTCAATTGGCTTGTGGGTGATAAGGTGCTGACTTTTTATGGATCACAAAGAATTTTTTCATAAGTGACTCAATGACTTCATTAAGTGCTTACCTCTATCACTGACTATCTCAATAGATAGTCCAAACTTAGTGAAAATATTTTCAAATAAGAATTGTGTTGTCATTTAGGCATCATTTTTCCTAGCGGCTTTGGCTTCTACCCACTTTGTTAAGTAGTTGGTTGCTGTTGTGATATATTCTACATGATATCCTTTTGTTGGGGGATTAATGGGTCTAATAAAGTGGATTCCCCATCTAGAGAAAGCTCTTGCACTGATCATTGTTCCCAGAGGCATGTCATCTCATTGAATAGTATACTTGGTTTTTGGACATACGTCACAACTTTGTACATAAGTTTTTGCATCCATGTGTAGTGTTGGCCACCATTAGCCTACAAAGAGGATCATCTTCATAGTCGTTTCAGGTGAGAACTATCCTCTAGCTACTCCAGCATGAGCCATTTCTAATATGGGAAGGTACTCTCCTTCATGAACACATATTCGTAGTTGATTATCCTTCCCTCGTTTGAAAAGCTATTTCCCCAACATTATGTAATCTTTACTTTGCTCCTCTAAAGCTCATTTTCTAGTTATACTAACTCCTTTTGGATATGTTTGTGATTTTGAAAATTCCACTAGTGGCTTGCTCCACTCAGGTGCTATTGTCAAATAGCACAAAGATGAATGTTCATCAGGCATAGACACTTGACATATATGACAATTGTTTACATATTCATGTATGTCTTTCTACATAGTTGGGCAATATACTCCTAGTCCTTTCAATTGTTGTGTTGTTCCACTTATGGCCTTGTGTGTTTTCCCTTTGTTCTCATGACCTTGTTTGATTAAATTAATCCACTCTTCATCTTCCACACATCTTAGAAGTACTCCATTGGAAGCTTTGAAATATAGGCTACCTACCACAATGTGAATGTTTCTTAATTTCTAAAGCTCCTTGTGCCTTCTTGAATTGATCCTATGAGTAGGTCCATGTGTGAGTGTAGGCACCAATTTTCAGCCCACTTAGGACATACTTCTAAGTTAAATAGATACATGTCTTGTAGTTCATCTAGTACTCCCGTTGGTGGTTCTCTGTGAATCATTCTAGATAAGTGGTCACCCCTAACATATGTATTTCCCTTCTTGACCACTACTTTGAAATTGAATTCCATAAGTAATAGGAACCTTCAAACTAGCCGTCCACTATTCCAAGGTTTATTGACCAAGTACAGTAGGGCTTGGTGATCAATAAAGAACTTATACTTTTTGGCTAGTAGGTAATGTTTGAATTTCTATACTTGATAGATCATCCCTAATCCTTCTCGTTCAGTCATGGTGTAATTTTTCTATGCTAGGTTTAGTTGTCTACTTGCATACGCAATAGGATGATCTAATCTTCCTTCACAACCTGATAGAAAATTTAGATTCATCAACATGAATATGGAATGGTTTATTCCAATTTGGCACTTTCAAAATAGGTGTTGATCTCAATCTTTCTTTTAACTCATTGAATGCTTACTCGCATTCATCACTCCAGTCAAAGTGGGTTAAGAGTCCATATAAGGGTTTTGCTATAATGTCATACATGTGAATAGATTTGTGATAATATCCATGGTGGCCCATAAAGGCTTGCAGTTCTTTCACGTTCTTGGGTCTAGGCAATTTGAGAACTGCTTTGATTTTATCTTCATCGATCGAATGTTCATCTTCATCGATTGAAATGCCGTTTTTGGACATTATATGTCCCAATATTTTACCTTCTCTTACCATAAAGACACATTTCTTTGGATTCAAGCATATTCGGTATTGTCTACACTTATGAAATATTCATCTTTAGTTCAGGTATGTGGGCAGATTATTGAGAAGAATAGGTACAAAGGTCATCCACATAGACTTCCATACTTTCTTTTAGAATTATTTGAAGAAATGAAACATTAGACTTTGGAAAGTTGTTGGGGCATTTGTTAAGCCAAAAGGCATAAATCTAAATGCATACCCTCCCCGATTGGTAGAAAAAGCAGTTTTATGTTGGTCTTCCATAGCAATAGCTACTTGATTATATCCTAAAAATCTATCAAGAACGTTGCACACTTCCTTGCCTGATAGAAAATTTAGATTCATCAACATGAATATGGAATGGTTTATTCCAATTTGGCACTTTCAAAATAGGTGTTGATCTCAATCTTCTTTTTAAATCATTGAATGCTTACTCGCATTCATCACTCCAGTCAAAGTGGGTTAAGAGTCCATATAAGGGTTTTGCTATAATGTCATACATGTGAATAAATTTGTGATAATATCCATGGTGGCCCATAAAGGCTTGCACTTGTTTCACATTCTTGGGTCTAGGCAATTTGAGAACTACTTTGATTTTATCTTCATCGATCGAATGTTCATTTCATCGATCGAAATGCCGTTTTTGGACATTATATGTCCCAATATTTTACCTTCTCTTACTATAAAGACACATTTCTTTGGATTCAAGCATATTCGGTATTGTCTACACTTATGAAATATTCATCTTTTGTTCAGGTATGTGGGCAGATCATTGAGAAGAATAGGTACAAAGGTCATCCACATAGACTTCCATACTTTCTTTTAGAATTATTTGAAGAAATGACACATTAGACTTTGGAAAGTTGTTGGGGCATTTGTTAAGCCAAAAGGCATAAATCTATATGCATACACTCCCCGATCAGTAGAAAAAGCAGTTTTATGTTGGTCTTCCATAGCAATAGCTACTTGATTATATCCTAAAAATCTATCAAGAAAGTTGTACACTTCCTTGCCTGCTACTCTTTCCAAAAGATGATTTATAGTGGGTAATGGGTAACCGTCTCTTATAGTGGAAGCATTAACCTTTTTCAAGTTAATAAAGACTCTAAGATTTCCATTCCTCTTAGGTAACACCACTAAAGGAGAAACCCATTCAGTGTGTTCAATCTCAAAGATAAATCCAGATGCTAATAATGTTTCTACCTTTTCTTTTATTTTGGTAGAGTAGACATCATTGTAAGTATAAGATCTTTGCTTGGAAGGCTTAGCATCTAGATTCATGGGAATTCTTTAAGAGTAGATTGTAGGATCAACTCCCTTTAGATCCTTTTACGTCCAAGCGAACACATCCCTGTATTCTCTTAACAGTTTTAAGCTTTACTTCCTCTTCTATGGACACATCTTTACCAATTTAAGTGCATCTCTCTTCATCATTTTCTTGGGTCACTAATATTTTCTTTGCTTGTTCCTTGTTGTCATATGCTACTTTGTCTTGTGCCTCTCTCTTAGGCATTTGAATGGCAATTTTTCCCTCTTCTACTTTGTAGCTTTTAAAATGTTCTAGGACTTCAAAATATTCTTGTTGCTGATTTTCTTCCTCAATTTCGTTATTCTACTTAATTGGATTTTTGGGGTATTCTTCTATGGAGAATATATCTTTATTTTCCATTGAGTTTTCCATTTTTGCTTCTTTTAAATAGTATTCTTCTATGTTAAATTCAGGTTCCAATTCTATACTTTCATATTCCTCTTTCAATGCATTTTCTATTATTTCACCTTCTTCTACCTCTTGAAGTACTACCATGTACAAGCTCAAATCATACCCTTCTTCATCTACACATTCATTCATGGTTAGCACTCCTTTACACACATGTCTAAGCTAGCTAATATTTACATCCATCCATGGGGTTCAAATGCTTCATCTGGAAATATTTGAGGCATAAGCATTGGGTCTTCTATAGGTTGCTCTCCTTCAAGACCTGGCCTCCAATGTTGTAATCTTTTGTCCTCTCTTTGGCTTCTTTGCAAATCCATAAGTGGATATCATCATTCATCCAGGATTGATCACTAGATCCAGTACTATGGATTGACACATCATCCTCCCCTTTAACTTTATCTTTCGCCAATTTCAACTTCATCTGTGCTGGTCTCAAAGCTAGTTTTTTGTATTTTTCTCGAATTTATTTGGTAGCTATTCCTACTCCATCATTGGTGTCTAATATGTCTTTGGTCATATATCCTTGAAAGATAATTGGAAGACATGTATTTCCTTCATCACCTTCACTGATGTCTCCTACTTTATCCATAGGTATTTTAATATTGGGTGCTTCTTCCACCGTTTTTTCTTAGATAGATGTACTTCGTTCCTTCAAAATCAATTGGGTGGCCAATTTATCCCATAGGAGGGGTTTTACTTGAAAAAGCTCCTCTAAGGTTAACTTAGCTTTTTTCAACCCCTATAGAGTGATTGACACTCCCTTAGAAGTTCTCTTCTTCTTACACCTTAATGTAGGGGCATGAAGAAATCTGACTTCTATTCATATTCACTGGTATAGTTTGGAAGTGTATTCAAGCTAACCCTTTCATCTCTCTCCTAATCATGCTTGGATAGATCTTATGAAAAAAACCTCTTGCTCCATCATGGGTCGATTCATAGAAGCATCTAGTTCAATGAAGGGAGGAATCTCATCTTCATTTTTTCTCCACGTCTCTTCTTGAACTTTGTCCCATAAATCATGTGTCCAATTAGCTTTTACTTTGAGAATCATAGAATATGTTTCTATGGCTTCTTTCCCTAAGTTTTCTTCAACTTCCTTAATTGGTTCTCACTCCTACTTTGAGTTGGAGTTTTTATAAACATCCTTGGAAATCCTCTTTTGGAATTATCATCTCAAGAAGGTTTGGTGTTAATTGTTCTAGTGTAGTCTGAGCAATTTCAATTAGCTGTTCAAATATTTCCAACCTTTCCTTCTCTAAGTCTCCTCTTGGGTAACTTTAGTCATGTTGCTCTAGACTAGGTCTTGTATCTATTCTAGATTGATAAGCTTTTAACCTCATTTGTAAGTCTTCAGGCATAGGATCTACTAGAATTGATCATATGTGGTCCTTCGTTCTTTCTCCTTTCACCACATTCATATTCTTTTTGGCTGGAGTAGTTTGATTAGGTTTGATGTCCTATACATATTTTTCCTTTTCTTCATCCAACTTCTTAATCCATTTGTTCTTTATTTTCTCTTGTCTGGATTTCCATTTTTTAGACTTCTTTCTCCTTAAGGTTTTTTATGGTTCTTCTGATTCTTCTACTACATGAGGTAAGGATTCTACATCCTTCTCATTCCTATGACTATTAGGTCTTTGATTTTTAGGGTTATCTTTAGCTTTGGCTCTTGTGATGGCTTTTAATGGTACTGTGTATTCTTTGTCACTACTTGTTAATATGAGTAGTGGAAGGTTCTTTAGCGGGTTCTTAGGACAATCTCTAAAATGATGTTCTTTCCCACAATCATTGCAATATCCTTCCCATAGCTTCTGAGGTGGTGGGTGGTAGGGCATTGTGCATTCCCTAATGAAATGATCTCCTCCACATCTATAACATGGTCCTCTAGGTGCAAGTGGTCTCAATGTCGATTTTGTTGGGTCTTGAGCTCTAGGTTCCATGTACATTAGATTGGCATATTCAGATCTATATGAATTTCTGTAGCCATCATGTTCATAATATTGTTGTTTGTAAGAGGAATCGTATTCTATGAGATTATGTTCATAGACATAATAATCACCATAGCTCTGCTCATATTTTTGGCTTAGGCTTTATGTGTTGATCAATGGAGTCACAAGTACTACAACTCTTTACAAATTTTCTTTTGATGGTGTATACTTGAGTGGTACTACATTTTGAGAATGTAGGGGTTGTTGTCCTAGCACTACTTGAGGTTGAGTATATCCTTGATACTTGAGGATAGGGATTTGTACTTGACTGGTACTACATTTTGAGAATAAAGGGGTTGTTGTCCTAGCACTACTTGAGGTTGAGTCATTAGTTTTATTAGGGTGCTCAATCACTGAATACAATTGCCCTTTTTTGTCCATGTAAAATCCATGTAAAATCCTCCTTCAAACTTCATGGTTGGTCTTTGTAAAACCTCAGAGTCAGTAGAGTTTCTAAGTCTTGTTACAGACCTATTGAGTCCATCCAATTATATAGGAACTCCATGCAAGTTTGTAGAAACATACTGCAATGAAGTTCTATATTCTCCTTCTATCAAGGACATAAGTTATGTTGAATAGACAGAACTGTGCATGTCCTCAGAGGTCATGATTAATTCACCTTCTAAATCACTAGAGGTGTCTAAGTAAGTGGAGTGAACTCTTCTTTGAGTTGCACTCATTGCCAAGGATATCACACTTCTTCGGCTCCCTATGACACATCCATATCATATATTCATTCAAAGTCTATGGACATTCTCACATTTTGTAACCCTAAATCTCTATCTTCATTTCTAGAGTGTAGGAAATGGTTTTTATTGAAGCTTGAGCAATGAAATTCCAAAATTTTGGTGTTGAATCAATTAGGGTTTGCTCACCAATTTCCATGATACTAGATACTTAAGATTTCAACGATACATGATATTGATCCTACACTATGTGATACTCGGATACACATGGACACACATGATACATGATACGATTCTAGGTACGGTACACGATAGTTGACCTTCCATGATATGATACCGGAGTCAGGATATAGGACAACACACGATACACGATACTAGAGGTACATTATGTGATACACGATACTTTGGCTCAATTGTGATGTGGTGTGTTTGGGTTTCTGTCATTGATCAAGACCAATGAACTCAAGAAAAGACAGAAAAAAAATGATTTTTTGTGATGTTGATTGACCTAACCTACTCGCAAGTTCTCTTACCTAACTCCTAACCCTAAATTCTCCACTCCTAACCTAATCCTAAAAAGCTTGTCACACACACACTAAGTGTATGAAGCAACAAGTGCAAGGACAAGTGCAAGGGATTTGTGACTTGCCAAGCTACTAAATTTACTTCCTTACAATCACTATCTTCACAACAACACTCTAGCCATCATGTAGGAACCTTGACTTAGGCCTTCAAGAGGTAGAGGGTTCAATTGGAAAAGAATTGAATGAATCCAAGAAGTAGGGAGTTCGATGAATGCAAGGAATAGGGATTTTAATAAATTCAAGGAACAAGTTCAATTTTTTGTACTTAGAGTAATTGACTTTTATGAGAGGTTGATGAATCAAAGTGTTTAGTAGAGGAGGAATCGATGTGCAGATGAGAAACCAATATAGTGATGAGAATTTAATTTCATTCTTGGGGATTGAATCATTGAAGATTTAATTATGATAGTTTGTTTTCATCATTGAGGGTTTCATTTAATCATGCAGGGATCAAAATGCATTGAAGGAGATATCTAGTCATGATGGTTTGATCTATCATAGAGGATTCGTTCAAACCATACAAAATTCAATCCTATTTATAGAGGTTTCAATTTCTTGATAGAGAAAATAGAAAGTTCAATCTCATTGACTAAGGAATCAATTTACACATATGGGAATCCATCCAATCACAAAGTAATTGATATATGTTGAAGAATCAATCGATATTTAGGAATCGACCTTGAGGATTCAATATTTGTTGAGGAATTGATATCTATTGAGGATTCTATGTTTGTTGAGGAATCAATATTTTTTGAGGATTTTATGTTCATTGAGGATTCGCTTTGCTAAGAAATCTATCTTTGTTGAGGAATTGATGTTTCTTGGGTATTTAATGTTTGTTGAGGATTTGATGTTTCTTGAGGAATTGGTGTTTGTTGAGGATTCACTATTTGTTCGAGATGCAATGCTTTTTGAGGATCCATCTTTCTTCAAGAATCGATGTTTGTTGAGGAATTGATGTTTGTTGAGGTTTTGATCTTTGTTAAGGAATCGATGTTCGTTGAGGAATCGATGTCTGTTGAGGATTTAATGTTTGTTGAGGTTTTAATCTTTGTTGAGGTATCAATCTTGTTGGAGAATCAGTGTTTGTTGAAGAATCGATCTTTGTTGCAAACTCAATATTTTTAGAGGACTTAATGTTTGTTGAGGATTCAATATTTCTTGAGGAATTGGTGTTTGTTGAGCATTCACTATTTGTTCAGGATGCAATGTTTTTTAAGGATTCCATCTTTATTCAAGAATCGATGTTTATGAGGAATTGATGTTTGTTGAGGTTTTGATCTTTGTTAAGGAATCAATGTTCATTGAGGAATTGATGTGTGTTGTGGATTTAATGTTTGTTGAGGTTTCAATCTTTCTTGAGAAATCCATCTTCATTCAAAAATTGATGTTTGTTAAGGATTTGATGTTTCTTGAGAAATCAATGTTTGTTGAGCATTTGATCTTTTGTTGAGGAATCAATGTTTGCACAAGGATTTAGAGTTCAATGTTTAGCAAGAGGAATTGGATTTCAATGTTTTTGAGAGTTTGATGTTTATAAGGGTGTTGGGGAAGAAGATGATTGGCCTAGAACAAAGTGCATCACCTCGAAACTTAAATGTTTTCTCATATGCCAAGAGACCTTGAAAGCACACTTCAAGATCTATCAGACATTACAAAAAACATTCAATTTTGACATTTTTGCCCCCTTGATGGGGCTCAAAAAGCAAGATTATCTTCCTCTTGTGCACCTTCTCACAGAATGTAAATCGAGCTTTTGGGAAGCTCTTTTGATACAATGTTGATGAAAATGAAAAGAGTGATAGAAGATATGATGAAGAAGAGTGGTGAAGAGAAAAGAGACCTAAAAAACACCTATATTAACCTATTTCTAACCCTAGCTATGGTTGTAGATGAAGATGATGATGGAGAAGTTCAAACACATAAATATGTAACCAAGCATTCAAGCATAAATTTCAAATGATTGCTTACCTCTCACTCTTGCTTCTATACCAACATGTAGGACTCGATAGGTGGTCGTAATCCCAAAAAACAATGCCAAAGAGTTGTTGTAGACCCTTTATCACAATGACTCACAAGCATCAAGCATGATGGATCACTCTAAAGTGACAATCCATGTATTTGGCCTCTCTACAAGGATATAAACACAAACCAAGAGATGAAGAGCAATGGAAGGAAAACACAATTTTCCCGATAAAGCACACAAGATCTAGCTATGCACATACCATAACCATGGACATGCACTAGCTATCCACATAACTAACTTGCACATACCTAGTTACCTAAATAACTAGCCACGTGCATACACTGTTCACACACATACCTAGCTATGCACATACCTACCACCGCACATGTCTAGCGATGCACATACATATGCACCTATATACCTACACACATACCCATATTTTTGTTGAAACTATATATGCAGAGGATGCAAAATTTACTATGAATTAAGGATTAAGGATGAACCAAGGAGGATCCAAGAGGCCAAATGATCATTGGAAACTTGAAACAACTAGTGGACAATGGTATTCATGAAGATTGGTACCATGTTGATGGAAAACCAAAACCTATGGTGGTGGCTACTCTTCATGAATCATTAACATACATCAATTATTTACAAATATAGTTTTATTCTTCATTTTCTCCATGTCAATAGGATTTCTTTCATGCCATTGCCTATCTGAAAATGAACAAGGTCTGGAAGATAGCAAAGAAGGAATTCAGAGATAATCCAACAAAGTTCATCCAACGTAAAGATGCGAGATGACACCAAGTAAAATCCAAATTTACTTCTCGATTGAGAATGGAAAAGCATTTTTCAAGTGTTTTTTGCAAGTAAGGGAGATCAAGTAGCATAATTTGTTTTACATATTCTAAAAAGAGAGAGTCACACAAGCTCCAACACAATCTGATTTTGATCCAGGTTTACAAAATATATGGAGATCATCAGAAAGCAAGGCATGCGAGTTACAAAAATCATTCATAAGTATTTGAAAAGTGGTTACCGTATTTATATTTGATATGTTTTTACTAAATTATTATTTCAAGAGCTTAGAAGTCTGGGTATAAAGGGTGGTGGGAAAAGTTTGGAAACAAACTCTTTGAAGTTCTCATATTCCTTTCTCCAAGACTCGGCTCTCCACAATCAAAAGAATAAAACTGGACCGAAGGAAAAGAATCTGACATTCCCAACTTATAAATACGAATTAGTTGTGATGAGCATATGCTAGGAAGCTCCATGTGAGAATCTGCAAGCAAGGTGACCTTCGTCAGGCCAATTGATCGATTGTAATAAAAACCCAGACAGGTCATAAATGATTCTGCATCGCTATCCCTCTGGCATCCATTGTAGGGGACTAATCAACCTTCACTTATGTGAAATAGTATTTACAACAGGATCTAAAGAGGCATCATGTAGTATCCATATATCCAAGAGAATTTCGGTTAACAGTTGCAAAAGACCAAAGAGGGTTAAGGTGGGTTAAGGTATCTGTTTTTCACTTTCACCAAAGCAAAAGATAAACATAGGAAATCAAAATAATACATCGAAGGGAATTTGTTGGAAACCACCTTCATCTAGAGCAAAGGCATCTCATTTCTTGAGTAAAGACCATACTAAGATAATAAAGTGGATGCTCCATAGGGCTAGAACATCATCAAGGGAGACCCATTGTAGTTCCATTTGACTCCACATATATTCAAAATTACATGCAGTCTCAAAGAGTGCTCTGTATATTCTGCCAGGCTTCAATTGCTAAAAGATATCCCCTTTATACATCAGCTTCATGCCTTGGCTACGGTAGAAATAAGGGATGGAGCAACTAAGGCACATGTGGGATGGAGCAACTAAGGCACATGTGCTCTAACACTAGTTAGACATTTCGAGAATCTGTGTCAGAAGGTTATATCTTCTTCACAACTACAATGCAAATGCCATCAAGATACTACTTTTATCAAACATCGCATCCCCATAAGTTTGAGTAGGAATAAAGTACGGATGGCATGGAATGTTCACGCATAAGATGCTTGTTACAAGAAAGACTCTTCGAGGTCTACATGTAGAATAAATGTGCCCCTTGAGATGCCTCCCCAAGGTTTAATGTCTATCTTGTGTCATGGTTATCGAACTCTCTGACTATCACATTCCTTTGTCCACAGAAAACGCTTACTGGAAGTGGATGTTCACCAGCCCACAAAGTAGATGATGTCCTCCAGCCTTGTGGTCCCACATAATGCAAGAAAAAGAATCAACTTGTGTATATCAGGATGCACGAAATGTATGCACAGGGATGGCAGTCAAAGTGGTGGTCAATCCACACTTCTCATTAAACTCCATTTGCCTAGGAGGCAGTAACACAGACTACCAACAAAAATTGATTATTACTCTGCTTCTATAGCTTGAACATTTCAGGAGGATTACATAGTATAACTGCCTTCATCTTTAGATTGGAACAGGAATATACCCAGCTTTTTCACTAATCTGCAGATAACAATAGTAGAGGGAGCTATCTGCACAAGATACCATGTAAGGATGCTACATCAACACAGAATAACATCTAAAAGCAGTATTTCCAGCGGAGATGCCACCATATTCATTCAGAAACCAAACTGGAGCGTGTTTGTGAAGTCAAAATATTCTATTGAGAATGTAGGTTGCTCAGAGAAAGAAAATCTGGTAAGAGCTTCACAGGAATAATCACTTCCGGCAATTCTTGAACCAAGCTCACCTTATGCCATAGAAACTCTCAAGCCAGATAAAATCATGCACTGCCTTAAGGCAGCTTATCCCAGAATCAGCCTATAGTGAATGATGTCACAGCTCTTAGACTGTTTCATCTTTTGCTCTTGTTTCAGCTTGTGTACACTTTCAAGCCCTCTTATCCCCCCAACAAGAAAGAAGAAGGGAGGACAAATAAGACATGAATGGGAGGAACGATAAATTTTTCCATGTACCACTGTGACCATTGACAGAGCTTTACCCTGAAAATGCCCACCTCCTTCGCTACCTACTGATGCATGTGTCTCTTAGTCCACGTATTCATACTCCACACATGACAATGAACCACTGTCTTCAAGTAAGGTGAGACAGCCGTTGCAATATCAAGAACTCTACCAGAGAGCCATGTTACTGAAAGGAAATGCGCCTGCTTTAAAAAATAATATCACATTAATGTAAACCAAAGCCTCAGAGCTCTTTGTCCAAGAAACCTTTCTCCCTGATCATCATGCATGACTTCCATTACTAGATTCTGAAATAATATTGAGCCGTTTAGTCCTCTTTGCAAAATCCCTGCAATCAAAAACATGAAAAATATTAGCAAAACTTACGAAAAAGCATATTTGACCAAAATGGTCACACGATCTTTCAACCTCACGTTTTCACAAGAAAAATTCAGCACGCTTTTCCGGGCATGAAAATTTAATGCATAATAAATACCTGTAAGGCTCCTTTCCAATCAACTGTGAGTGCCCCATCATATCCAAACAAAACACTTTGCCAAACAGCTCTTCCTTACTAACTTTGAACGTGAGTGCTAGTTTAACAAACAGCTCCTCGTAGGAATCAAACATGGAGAGATCTATTGTCCATCCAACATCATCACTCCCACTGAACACTTTACAATGCTTGATTGACATATCTGGCATAGAAATTGCTTTCTCCTCATTCACAACATCTGCCTCTCTGGAATGGTTCAAAGTGCCAAGTTCAGTTGATAGATCAGATGCTTCATCACACACTAATGATTTGGTTAGAGGTGTGCTAAAAGATTGAATCTTGTTAAGAGCTGAATGCTGGCCGCTGATTGTCTCATATCCTTGACCCTCAGATACAGCCTGGGATTTCATGCATTCACTTGTATCTATAGTTTTCCCAAACAACAGAAATGGGGTACTCTTGGATTTTGTTACCACATCTCCGGACCAGCTTGTCGGTTTACTACTCAGAGTGAGCTCAGTACTGGAACTACCAATTGTCAAGAAAGTTGACGGCACACTTTTAGTACCCTTGTCTAGAAAACTACTCATATTGAGATCAGTAGAAACCTTTCTGCCATTTAGAGTTGGGTGCTCTTGCTCCTTGTTGTAAAAACTTTCCCAAAGCAGGCGTGGTTCCATATTGGGTCGAAAATCTGAACTTGTGAGCCCAAAGCTTCGAGCTTGCCTGGCTCCCTGCATGCCTACAGAAACTGTATCTGCAAACCCATGCCAAGGATTGATATGCCCGAGAAAATTGTTGGCAAATGTTGCCATTGAGAAACCCATGATGCCTGTGGCATCCCGCTGGAGATCCTGTGCCTGCAAAAGCCTCACCTTCTTTTTTGGCAAAGAAAATGGAGGGAGCTGCATTGAAGAAACCAGTTCCACCTGCCATGGGCTAACTCGTGTGATTCCTTGCAAGAGATCTGGTTCATCCCAATTAACCTATAAATTGCAAAATAACAATAAGTCACTTCCTCACTCCTGTAAGGTTTATTTTGCACCCAAGTATACTTCTAGCAAAACAAAGCCATAATGTAAACCATGAGTCTTCACTGAAGCCCCAAGAATCTGTCCAAGTGACACAAAGGAAAAGGAACAACGATATGGGACCATAATTTCAAGAAAATCGACTTCAACATCGAGATTAGGGAAGTCCAACAATCTGTATTTCGAGATTTACTGAATGGAAAGTCTAGGTTTACTAATTCTAGGGTAGGGTTACCCTCCATCTACGAGTAAAAGATGATTCTGCGGCGCTTCATCTTAGCCTATAGAATTTATTCTCTAATAAAGCCTTTTGAATGGACTACCTTGCATTGAATGTAAATGAAAGCGGCTCCTACTTTTTGAAGTTGGAAGTCCACATTGTAAGCATTCTATGCCAATAATCAATGGGAGAGGAAAAGAATCACTATCTAGTAATATACCGAAACGCACTCATTGGCATGCTATGCAGAGATTAGGAGATTCATGTTGGTGGAGACCTTATTCTCAGCAAACCTTGATCAAAACTCTCCATGTCCAGGAGCATTGTAAGAGTAAATACTCCAAACAGTCATCCTGATCAAAACTAGTCATCTAGGAGCATTGTAAGAGTAATTACTCCAACCGGTCATCAAGTAAAAAACATGCAGACATACTGTGTAAGGGATACAGTAGAATCAAATATTTTTCAAGAAGCATTTTGGCTAATTGCATCTAATAAGGATGCGCAACAAGATGTCTACTGTGCACATGGTTAAGTCCCAGTTGCTCAAGTAGTAGCACCTAATCAATTTGCAGAACAACTGACAAGGTTTTTAGGCAAGCATCGCAAGACGTTCAACCATCCTCTATTTCTTACATGATTATTTCGTTGCTTCGTCCAAGTGCTATGGTTTGTTCACCCAACTTTGTACTGTACACCCCAAAGCGATAGATTATTAACAATGGGGAAAGGATTGCTGGATTTAATTGATGAGTATGTGTCTCACAAGTGGACAAACTCATTACAAAGGCTATATCTCAACATTAGATTCGGTGTAATGAAGAAAAGCCCTTGAATTTACCTGCAGCATTTTCCAAGGGGAGTTAGGCCACTGCACAGGGTCAGCCACTTGCACTTTGGCTATAGTGCCCATGAACCAGCTAATGCGGGACGCATCTTCCGTCTCCACAGCCATCTTGAATCGCATGCCTGGAGTCCAATTCTGCTGCAACGACGCTTTCACTAAACTTGCTTTCACACAGAATTCAGCAATCGAGGCCCTTGGGTAGTACACGACATCAAATGGCTGACCAGATACAGCCAAAGTTGCTGCCTCCAGGACAGCATTGGCCGTTATACGGGTTCGGTTGCGGGCAAAGTTGGTTGCCACAATAGAATTATCAGAGCATGTTCGAAAGGCGTGCAGAGACCCATCTGCAGAGGTACCGAAGAAATCGTATGAGGAATCAGAGGATTTAAGCTCCCATCGTGATGCTTGCCTTGAGGGGACACTAGAAAACTGCCAAGAGGATGCCTCTGCATTCCCATTGTTCCCTCCAACTGCAGTGCAACCTCTTGAAGACCTTCGAACACCTACACAGAGTTCCCCTGATGCGCTTCTCAAAAATACAATGGCATCACCGGCTACAAGCTTCTTCTGGTTCACAAAGCTGCTCCATCCAGTAGTCAAAAGATGACGGCGAGGAGTACCCCTGTAGATATGGCGGAACTTCCACACTGCCCCGTGCACATCCTTAGCCAACACAATTTGGACAGGTGGGTCCTCAGAATAATCTAGTCTTGGGAAAATGGTTTCTGCGCAATAACGAGGAACAGAGAAGCCACCGCCATTATTGGCGTCGCTCTGTGTTAGCGTTTTCGCAAAGGAAGCAGTCTTATCGGGAACGTGCGGAGATGGAGGCGAATCATCCGCAAGATCTGCGCTTGGGTCTACTGGTTGAAGACGAATGCGCGCATACACTTCATCAGTCTCTGCGTCTGCTAAAAAATTCACGGAAATCACGCGACATAGCGCTGAACCCATGGAACTGATGGAACGCGGAAAATCGGGGGGCGAAGCTGCATGTTCTGCATGCCCTTGAGGGAAGTAGATCACCTTCTCGCCTACCTGAGGAAGACGGACCATGGCTCCGGCACATGCGTGCCATAGCTGCGAGTCGAGAGCATTGCTTTGTGTTGTGTGACCGTCTCCGTGTTCGAGTCTCTCCCTGCCCGCACAGAAAGACCAACCTTTGTCGAAAGATGATCGACTATCTGCCATTCCACTGTAACTACCGCTAATGGAGATGGGGGAGGGCATCACAAATGCGTGGAAGGTAACGATAGAGGGGTTGCGGGACAAGGAATGGAAGAAAGGAAAAATGGAATGAAGCGAGCTATGGCTACGAAGACGTGAGGCAAAAACACAGATAGGGGGTGATGGCAGGATGGATTCCGGACAGACAAAAAGGACAGACAGGTGGAGAAGAAAAAGATGCAAAGCCTCAGGGCAAGGCAGCGCGTCTGTATGCGACAGGATTCTGAGCTTGCCTTTGTTTATACGGGCACCGGGCGGGAACGAAGGGGACTTGATGGCGATGGAGATGGCGATAGTGAAACTGTGAGAGATAGAGAGGAGGCGGGAACGCAGAAGAAGTAGAGACGCAGGAGAATGAAAGAAGAGGCCATGGCGACAAGGAGAGCGTGGGAGAAACAAACTGATGAGAGAGAGAGAGAGAGAGAGAGAGAGAGAGAGAGAGAGATCGGTTGTCGTTGTACCTCGGACAGACAGAAGGATTTGTGTCTTTCAGACAGGAGGAGAGAGAATAGAGAGAGTCACGAAAGAGCCCACCGTGTCCATCTGCTAGCTAGTGAGAGCGCAAAATGTCTCGGACAAGAGACGACTACCTAGTCTTCTCTCTCCTCTCTCCGCTCAAGAAAGAATTGTCTGAGACTCTGAGTCCTCAGGGCCACAACAAGGCGACAACAGAGAAGAGGCGGGTTTGGCAAATCTGTGTTGGGCGTACTGTTTGTGTTCCATGCTCGAGTCCAGTCTCCAGACTCCAGCCTCTCTCTTCTTGTTCTTCTACAGATAGACATGTCACGTACCTGTATATTATATACGCAGAACACAGACATCGAACTGTTGCAAGGTGGTCAATGCTTGTCCCTCTTAATCTGTGCGGGGCCCAATCCTTAATTCCATTCTACCCACTATTCGCCTCTCCGAACTGTATTCGATCCTCGCCCAAGCTCGCCCTTCAGGCTTCGACTCCATTCTTAACCTCTTCTCGAGGAGCATCCACCGCCGCATCGATATTCTAGACTTCAGCTTCCACATTTTACTCGCCATGAGATCCCCTCCCATCATCCCTAAAACCCACAGAGTCTCTCGAGCCCCATTTCTAATGCTCTTAAGAGTAGTAAAGCTTTCCATTGGGAGGTAGAAATATGAAGCCAATCTATTTGAGGTCCAACCTAAAAGCAGCTTCTCTTGTGTAGTTCATTATGGCACATATTGTGTAGTCCATGAGTCTCTCGAGCCCCATTTCTAATACTCTTAAGAGTAGTAAAGCTTTCCATTGGGAGGTAGAAATATGAAGCCAATCTATTTGAGGTCCAACCTAAAAGCAGCTTCTCTTGTGTAGTCCATTATGGCACATATTGTGTAGTCCATTATGACACATTTCAGGTAGGCATGTTGACAAACTTTGTTAGACCTTTGAAGTGATTGGAGGCGCACCCCCTTTAAAGGTTTCTCACAAAACATATTGGGCCCATGTTATCCCTTATGCAACTAGGAGAGAAATCCTCCAAATATTTTCAAGGTCACTGTAGCTCAGTGATGAGTAGCACCTCCTTTAATGTCAATCCGGGAAGACATAAGGATGGTATGAAGACCTCGAGCAAGTGAAGGCACAAATGTGTGAGTGAGAAGCACACCAACATGCACACACATACACACACACGTGCACACACGGCAAGAACAAAGAGAGTAAAACAATGGAATCACTTCTATTGCAAACAACTCATACAAGCTCAAAACTACAAGAAGCTAGCCCCAAAAATGAGCTCTCTAGCTCTATTTATAGTTTTTGACTAGCTTTGATCCTGTCCAGACCTAGTGTCCGGCCTAGTTAAAAATTAGGTTCCAAGGCTTATTTGAGGGCTCAAACGAGATCTAAAAAATATGAAAATTGGTAGGCAACTACTTCTAAGGCTCCTCAAGCTCGAGGACTCCTCGGCTTGTACAAAATGGAGCTACAAAAAGGGAAACGGTATTTACAATGGTTTTTAGTGATGAGAATCACTTTTAAAATGATGTAAGGATTGGAAAAATTTTTAATGGGTTGCCTCAGTGCTAGATCTGCTTGTATGTCTATACTTGCTTCTTCCCGTATAATGCCAACACTCTCCCCCCCCTAGCGTCTGTCGCCTCTGACAGACCTCTGCTCCCCGGTTTGATCAATGTACTGCTGTAGTATGTCGGTTGCCAATTCTTGTTCTTTAATCCGCAGTCCCTTGACCAGGTCTCTCTGCAAGGCCTCCCAATTAACTGCGCCAGGTATGTCAGGTTGTGGCGTGGTGTAGAGCTCTGAATGCATTGTTTGTTCGCAGGCGAATAATTGTAGCAGATGAGTGGGGTGTGGCGCGAACACTTCTAAGTGTGCTTCCCAGAACACCGTGGTGAACATGTCATCAAAAGTTTGCTTGTAACAGGCAGGGAGATATCTTATTCGTGCATGCCACGCATAAGCCACACGGATACTCGGGGTCGTGCTCATATCATAAAGCAAGTCATAGTTACCATTGATGAAGCCCGAAATTGGAGGCTGGATATTACGTACATTTCGAAAAGTCTTTAACACCACTTGCATCATGTCCAAGATTTTGAGCATAATCTGCGCGGTGACATCTGGCATGGGGTGGAGGCGTGGCATCCAATGTCGGATGGTAGCCATCATGTATGATACTGTGGGTGTGCCTGTTGGGGGTGCAATGGCGGGGTAATTGAGCCATTCTTTGCAATTGGCATTGTTCTTAACTTTTATGGCAAATGCCTTCCATGATCTTCTTCGTTGCAGTGGCCCGTAGCAATTGTTATACTTCAAGTGCATGGGCGCGTGATCCCATGTTCGTAGCATCTCCAGATAGGTCTCCAGTAACTTTTGCCTCTAGGTGGGTTGGTATATGTTCCCTTTGTGGGCATCCTCTGGAATGTCCTCGGGTTCAAATTGGGTAGCGAAAGTAGGGTACTTGTTGGTTTTACGTTTGATCTTAGCATTGCAGTCTGCCAACAGTACAAAGTATGGCTTATATTGTAACTCGGAGCTGGTTATCAGTCTTCTAGGGGCGAGGTGCCTGAAATATTCTGATTGAAGTATGGTGTCTTCAATGGTCTTCATGGCCAGCATCTACGTGGATATACACTCCTCATGAGTTGGCCCCATTTCTTCCACTTGTTTCATCCATGCCGAAGGGGGTTCTTCGTAAGTGTCCTGTCCCTTGTCAGTGATTGTGCCTCCTGGAAAAGGTTGAGGCTCACAAGTCTCTTCAAATGTTTCCTCCACTGGAATGATTACTGCTTCTTCTTCTATTGGTTGATCACGTGGAGAGGGGGGTCGTTCATACTGTAACAATTTGATCTTTAATTCTGCTACTTGTCGACGTAGCTCAAGTACCTTATTGGTCGTTGAAGATTCGGGCTTTGGTGAAGTTGCAGCATTAACCATCTCTTTAGGTTCTTGTGGGTGTGGTGTAGACACTTGGGATCTTTGTAGTTCCTTTACTTGGTCGGCAAGCTGATCATGTGCTTCTAAGAGGTTAGCATAGGTTTCCAATATTTGTTGTATGTTTTCTGAAGGGATGGGCCGGAAGCTAGCAGGGTCGATGGATGCCCCTGGAGTATTTTCTATGGCGGCTTCGAGATTGTCTTGATTTTGTTGTTGTAATCTCCTGTTTTCTTCTTGGGCAGCTGCTAAGTGGCGGCGAAGTAAGGCCATGTTTCTTTGTAGTCTAGCATTGCGGGCCAGCTGGTCTCTGAGTTGTTCTTCCATAGCCTTACTCATCTCTGTATACTTGGCTTCAAACTCTGCATTCGATTCTTGGAGGGTGGTAACTTCTTGTTGTAATGCTACATTACTCAATTCCAAGGCATTGACACGTGCTTGGAGGTGGGATGAGAGAGTACACAGTTCCTTATTGTTTTCTTCCAATAATCGGTATTCTTCCTTAAGCTGGGCAATGGCTTCAAGCATGGTGTCCAATGCATGACTGATGGGTGCAGAGGTGGAGGTGAAAGATGCAAGGGGTTGGGAAATGGGAAAGGGAAAAGTGGATGTTGTGCTGACAGTGGATGTGTGCGGTGGCGTGTGTGAAGTTACAAGTGGTGATGTTGAGACAAAAGTGGTGGTGAGTGGTCCTGTGGAAGGTGAAATGTCCATAGGATCGGACGTGATGGTGTGTGAAGTGTGAATCGTGAATACAGGAATGGTAGGTGGTGTGTTAGTGGTGGCAGTGAATGTGGGGGAGGTGGGTTGGCAAAGGGACTTTTTATTATAATTCTCAATTTGTTGAAGTATATTTACAAGGTTTGTCAAGAATGGAGGTCGGGTAATTTGTGTTGATTCCGAGGGGGTTAAAAGGGGTACAGTGGATAGGGGTTGGGAAGGAGGAAATGTACTAGGGAAGGGAAATGGTTGTGTTAGTGTTTGGGTAGGGGCATGTGGCTGTCCGAGAGCTGGTATATAAGATGGGTGACCTAATATGGTTTGATGGGTGGCTGGGTGACCTATCTGAGGTTTGGAAAATTGGTTGGAGCTGGTGGATGTAGGCAAAGGGAAGGATGGAGAAATGGTGGTGTGTAGTATGTGTTCACTATGGGTGGATACTGGTTGTTCAGGGAGGCTAGTGGTGAGGGGTTTTTAGGGCTGGAGGGGAGGTGATGGTGGAGATGGTATCTGTATATTTACATCTTGTTCATCACTGTTGGTTGGGCTGGCCATGTGAACATCTTCTTGAGTGGTGGTAGGAAGGGCGGTAGAGACTTCCATTTGAATCATCTTCCCCCTTCGTGGTCGTGTATGGATCCTTCGTTGATCGTATTGAGGAGGGTTGCGATGTAACATGATCCGCATAGCTTCTATAATCCCATATGTCTCCGCCAAAAGGTTCAATGATTCAACAAAGTGGGGGTCCGCATTCTCTGCTTGAAGCATTTGATTCACCATCGCTCTATTTGCCTCCTCTGATAGCTTATGCCTCTTTTGTACCTGCTTGATCGTTTTGTAGAGCCGTTTGAGTTGTGCAGTGTAAGCAGGGGCTTCCTCCTCACTCTCCTCTGATTCATTTCCCTGTGCCTCTTCTTGACCCCGTGTGCCTTCAACCTGAGTGTGTTGTGCCTCATCTTGCCAATGTACTCTTCGTGTTTCACCACGTGGTCGTGCTCTCTGGGATGATGATTCAGGGTCATCGGTCTCAGAGAAAAACTCACTCTCAGATAATTGGGCTGTCTGCAGGAAGCTTTCAAAGTCAAAAGATGGATCCTCTGCCAAAGTAGCCATGGAGGCAAACTCAGTGTCGGTGGGTAGTGGAGGGGTTGATGGAGTGGGTTGTACCATGCTCCCTGATTGTGGCCTTTGGAGATGAATCGTAAAAGGGGCTACTTGTTCTTCTTCTCTACTGGAGGCTTATGTGGTGACCTCGCGAGGAATTAGAACCTGTGAAAGTGATCCACGCATTCTTTTAGTGGGTTGAACCCCTGATTTCCGCCCCTGGAAGAATTCCAACTGTGAGTACTTGAGGGCCCGTGCGATCGGCACATCATAGGCGAGGCATCTATAGATGATTCTTGTAATGGCACAGCAGCCATTCAAAGTGGGCTTCCGCATTCCTCGCTTGCCTGCTTCATATAACTGGTGAAGTATCCACACTGGCATTTTAATAGGTAAGCTCCCGGTCTCTGCTAGGTATAACCCATACCAAATCTTCTTATGAGGCTTGGTGAACCGGTCTTGCGCCGGAAATGCAAAGTGTTGAAGGCAAACATCTGTAGGGGTATGGCGATGTTGGGGGTGAGAGCACACATTTCTTTCAACTTCTTGAGTTTATTGTTTTTCATAGACTCCGGTATCAAGGGATCTTGTTTTTGCCAGATATCTTGGAGAGGGGCTACATTTTGTAATGCTTCAAATTCTCGTGAGAAGAACTGAAAGGTCCACCAAACTCCTCCGCATTCCAACTTGGATTCCCAAATATGATCAGCATCTCCCAAATCTCCTGGCATCTCATTGAACCGATGAGAATGCCCCTTTACTCTTTCTGTTAGGCCACTTGGTGGATCCGAGATAGGAATTCTTCTCACATTTAAAAGATCTTCAGGCCTCGCTGTCAGAGGAGCCTCCACGGGCATGGTATCCCAATTGCTTTGAGTACTAGTGCCTGCCTGGGAGCTTGTTCCTGCTGCTGCTGCCATGATACTTCTGATGCTTATCTGCTAGAAGAAGAAGGGCACATCAGTGTTGCATAGGAAACAAGTAATGGTGTTCCCTTCACAATACTAACATGACATTCCAGATGGTTAGTGGTTAGAGGTGGTGTTTGTGATAAGTGTGAGTGTTGATTAGTGGTTAGTGTAATCCTAGATGCATACTTTGGATATGCAATGTACTCAGAATGCATCGTCATTAGAGTGGATGGATTTACAAAATTGGGTCAGGGGGTTTGATACATGGTTTAAGTCTCCAAACTTTGATTGAGGATGCGTAGTTCTTAGGGCTGATGTGAGGTAAAGATTTATGAGCTAGATTGTGCTGGATTTGGGACCTTTTGGGTACCCATTTCCAGACATTTCTAGGTTTGACCGAAGGTGTAACATTGTGAGGTGTAAGTATGTTCCCTGAGCTATTTGCCAAGAGTGTGTGTGAGTGTTGGTTTACTCTAGTGACTGGAGGTGAGGTTATTTGGGCTTGTAAGCAGGCCTTGGGCACCCATATCTGTCTAGCATGGGGAATAGCCTTCATTGACCGCTTACGAACCCAAATAGATAGGGTATGTCTAGAGCGTTGGCTAAGAGACTCCTTCGTTGTAATGCGTGACGGTGTGGCTTGTTGACTTCTTTGGGAGTCTGTCTCTAACGCCGTGGGTTTTCTATCTTTCCGCATCCAGATCTGCTTCATGCCTCGAGGTACTTCATGGTGCACAGGTTGGTGCTCATGCTTCTTGATCCTCGGTCCCCTCAGTGTTGTGTGTTGCAGAGCCTTCCCTTTTAGAATCTTCTTTGGAACAGATGGGAACTCATCATTGACTTCTATACCTTCTTCGAGAGTGACAATCCTCTGCGCCATAGAACTTTGGACAAGAACATCATTGTTATCTTCATGTGGGCTCCTGGAGGGACCAGGAGTTGGTGCCTTTTCTAATGGTTTGAGTGCTTCATTTTCTAACTCAATCGTAAGGCGGCTTTGGCGTGCCCAAGCCTGAAGAAGTCCACTTCTCAGGTTGAGGTTGACTGCGTGATCATAGATCCAGTCTTGGCCCAAGACAAGAGGTTCGGTAAGATCCTCATCTTCACATACTAGCACTTTTGCTGACATTAGGACCTCTTGAATGTAGAGGGGAAGTTCCACCTCTCCTATGCAAGGAGTTTCAACGCCTCCCAATCCTATGAGATATGCCTCAATAGGCTTGACCTTCAATTGCAATTTTTGGCAGTAAGAGAGCCGAACTGCACTAGTGGCTGCTCCTGAATCAATTAAAGCTCTCATGGTCCTTGCACTCTCTCCTTGTCCTACTTCTAGGATTACGAAAGGTTGTCGTCAACTATCTTATGGGAATGTTTACCTGAAGACTCACACATGGCCATGTGATAACTCAGAGCTTCATGAGCATCATTAGTTGGTTGATCTCTACCTTGCCTCCTCAATTTCATTTGTCGAATACGTTCTAGAGCTTTGGCCTGTGCTTCTTCTCGAATTCGCTTTTCCTCTTCCTTACGTTTCTTTGTAGTATTAAGTCGATTGAGCATTTCTTCAGTTAAGGGTTCTTGATATAGCTTGACTCTACATCCGCTTATGTAACTTGGTAGTATGTCACCCTCTAGAGTGGCTAGTTGTACTACTCCACTTGTGGAGATCCTATTGATAATCATCGGTCCATAGCCTCTTTTCTCTAATTTTCGTGCATGTTGCTTCAATGTGTAGACTAGGACTAGGTCTCCTGCTTTCAATCCTTTATCCTTCACATGTGTATCAAAATACGCCTTTTGAGTTCATGGCCTATCCAGTCATGCTCTTGTGCTACTTTCAATGTAGGTATCAAAAAGTCCAAGGGTAGCACCGCATTCTGGCCGAACACCATATGAAAGGGTGTGGCTTGGAGTACCGTTTTATAGGCAACTCGGTATGCCCAAACAGCACCAATTTAGTCAGCACATTGCATAAGATCTTATTTGTGCTCTCAGCCTGGGCATTAGCTTGTGGGTGATAGGGGGCAGACTTCTTATGTACTACCAAGAATTCTTGGAGAAGGTTTTCTATGACTTCATTCAAGAAGTGTGTGCCTCTATCACTTACTAATTCTATTGGCAATTTGTATCTAGTGAACACATTTTCAAATAAGAACTTTGCTATTGTTTGAGCATCATTCTTCGTAGTGGCTTTCACTTCTACCCACTTGGTTAGATAGTCTGTGGCCACAATGATATACTCAGCATGTGAACGCTTCGCTGGGGGATTAATAGGACCCACAAAGTCTATTCCCCACTTAGAGAATGCACGTCCACCCATCATAGGCTTCAATGGCATCTCATCCTTGCGTATGGGATACTGAGTTCGTTGACAAACCTCACACCTCTTCACATAGGTATGTGCATCCATGTGAAGAGTTGGCCACCAAAGACCTGCAAATAAAATTGCTTTGATCACCCGATCTGGTCCAAAGTGTCCTCCTGCTACACCTTGGTGAGCAGTCTCTAATATCTTCAGATATTCGCTCTCGTGGACACACAATCTAAGATACCCATCTTTTCCTTGTCTGTATAGATTATCTCCAATGAGAGCATAGTCTAGTGCCTCTTGTTCTAAGCTCCTTTGTCTAACCAGAGTCATTTCTTGAGGGAATGTTTTCGTCCTCAGAAAGGCCACTAATGGCTCGCTCCAATCTGGCACTAAAGACATGTGATAAAGAGTGGCATGTTCCATTGGTGGCTTAGTGCGGCAAATCGGACATTCCTTGCACATCCTATGAACATCTGCTTCCATAGTTGGCCAGTATACTCCAAGTCTCTTCAATGTCTGTAAGGTTCTTTGTCTCGAGTAGTGTTGCTCTAATGCACCTACATGTGCTAATTGCAACCACTTCGCGTACTCGTCCTCTTCCACACAACAGGCTAATACTCCTTGATCTGTATGTTTGTACACACTTCCTGCCATAATATGATACTTCTGGGCTTTTACTATCTCCATATCTTGTGTGTTTACTATTGGGTGGTTAGGCCCATATGTCAATAATGGCACTAATTGCTTAGCCCACTGAGGTACAACTTCCAAATTAAACAAGTAAGCATCAGGTAGGTTATCTGACACTCCTTGTGGGGCCTCTCTTGATGTGAGCCTTGAGAGATGATCTGCTCTCAAATGGGTCTTGCCCTTTCTCACCACTACCTCGAAGTCGTATTCCATTAGTAAGAGGAACCATCTTACTAATCTTCATGTATTGCATGGCTTGTTTACCAAGTACAACAGAGCTTGATGGTCAATAAAAAATTTAAACTTATTTGCAAGCAAATAATGTTTAAACTTTGTTCAGTGGTGGTATAATTTCGTTCAACTGCATTCAACTGTCTACTAGCATAGGCAATTGGAAGATCCATGTTACCTTCACCTGTAGGTTGTGCTAGCATGCATCCAATAGCATAATTGGATGCATCCACATGGACAGGGAATGGCTTGTTCCAATCTGGTGTGGTCAAGATTGGTGCTGAACATAATCGTCGTTTGAGCTCCTTGAAAGAGTTCTCACATTCATCAGTCCACTCAAAGTTAGTTAGAAGAGCATACAGAGGCTTTGCAATGACGGCATACATGTGAATGAACCGGCGGTAGTAACCACAATGCCCCATGAAGGCTTGTACCTCCTTGACACTCCTTAGCCTAGGCAGTTCTGCAATGGCTCTCACTTTCTCCTCATCCGTGGATATACCATTTTTTGACACTATGTGTCCTAGAATTTTGCCTTGCCTGACCATGAAAACACACTTTTCTAGGTTCAGACAGACTTGATATTCTCTACACTTGTCAAAGATTTGTCTGAGTTCAAGTATATGGGTCTGTCTAATGTTGGAATGAGCGCAAAGATCATCAACATAGACTTCCAAATTTTTCCTCAGGAACTCTTTAAACACGTGGCACATCAGCCTCTGAAAAGTGGCTGGCGTGTTGGTAAGACCAAATGGCATTACTCGAAAGGCAAATATGCCCCACTCTATGGCAAAAGCCGTCTTATGCTGATCTTTTGGTGCAATGGCCATTTGATTGTAGCCAGAGAACCCATCTAGGAAGCTGCACACTTCCTTGCCTGCTACCCTTTCTAATAGATGCTCAGTGACAGGAAGCGGATAACTATCCCTGATAGTAGCTGCGTTAACCTTCTTCAAGTTAATGCATACACATAATTTGCCATTCTTTTTGGGCACCACTACAATGGGGGAGACCCATTCAGTGTGCTCAATTTCATAGATGAATCCATCTTCAACCAAGCGATCTATCTCCTCTTTGATCTTGGCAGCATAGTTGTCATTGTATGTGTATGGCTTTTGTTTAGAGGGCCTGGCATCTGAAGTCATGGGGATCGTGTGAGTGCATATGTCAGGGTCTACACCTTTCAGGTCCTTGTAGCTCCAAGCGAATACATCTCTGTACTCTCTTAGCAAAGCTATCAACTCTTGCTCTTCTTCTTCCATCAGGTCATGCCCTATGTAGGTGCATCTTTCTTCACCCTCTTCTATGGCTACAACTATTTTCTTGGTGGTTTCCTTGCTATCATAGGCCTCTCCTGCTTGTGCCTCACGTTTAGGCATTCTTATCATGACTCTCCTATCGTCTATCTCATATTTTTTAAAGTTTTCAGGAACCTCAAACAAGGATTCTTCTTCCTCCGGAGTGTCTTCCTTCTTCTTTCTTTTCTTTCCTCCACTCTTAGTGGTCGCTTGTGTGGCTAACCTCACATCATTCGTGGTTTCTCCATGTCTATGGGGGTAAGCTTCGACTTCATAGAAGTATTCTTCATCTGATGCAAAAGGTGGGTCCATAATGATTGAGTCTAAATCGGAGTCACTTGCATCCTCAAATGCATCAGGGCTAGGTTCGCATTCTTCCAAAACTGCGTCTCCCATGATTGGCTCTATTGAGAATACTAAAATGTCATAACCATCCTCATCACAGTGGGGTGTCCACTGCTCTTCATTGATGGCTACATCCATGGTTGCTAAAATTTCTGCCCAGCCGTGAGGTTCAAACTCCTCATCTGGAAACACTACCGGTGCATAGGCTGGGTCTTGAATTGATCTATGGGTTTCCTTAGCACCTACCTCTCTGGCTTCTTCTCCTCTTCTACTGCAACTTTACACATCCACAAGTGGGTGTCTTCATGCATCCATGAGGATCCTGATCCTATGGAGTGTACTGACTCTGTGTCATCCTTGGCTCTATGGATGGGATTCCATTGAATGGGGGGTACATCTCTATGAGAGTAATCCTTGAGATTGACTTTGGTTGTAACACCTAAGTGTTGCAAGTACAAAGAATTGGTTCCCCAATCCTGTACCACTTGCAACTGCCGCATAAATGGTCTCCCCAAAATCATCTCATAGGCCTGGTTTTTGCTAAAGTCACATATAGCAAATGTATCAAACTCTACACCACATGTAGTGAGAGTTATTCCTTCTAGCAATCCCAAAGGTCTCTCAATATGACCATCGGCCATTTGCAATTTCATTCTCGTTGGCCTGAGTGCTGGCTTGCCCCAACGCTTCCATAGGGAAGTGGTAGCAATTGCAACTCCTGCACCTGAGTCCCAAATTGCTTTGGTTGTGTATTCCTGATGGGTAACTGGGAGATAGGTATTTCCTTCTTCTCCTTCACTCATATCTCCTATCTTATCCAATGGTATTTCTGGCACTGTTCTATGTGATCCTACCTGGGAACGTGATTTCGCTATGTCTGGCGCTTGTTTGGCTATGTGTTTCCACACTTCTGGCTTAACTTTGAGTAGCTCTTCTAAAGTGAGGTTGCACCGCACTTTAGTGTTCTTTACCACCTCAGTATTCCTAGGTATGATCGAATCTTCGTTTCTTATCATGATCGTGGGTGCTCTCATGCAAGTTGACTTGGTTTCCCATGGGCCTATAAAATGGGGTAGTTCCTGTAAGGAATTAGACTCGAAGTCTAATCTCTCTTGAGATTGGGCACTCTCCTGTTCTTCATAAATAGAAGGGATGTCTTGTGGGAATTGATCATGTGCATCATCCACAAGTTCAATGGGAGGAGGGACTTCACTTTCCTTTGCCCATTTCTCTTCTTGAATTTCTCTCAGGAACTCTGGTGAATACTTATTCATAGAAGAAGAGGTGTCGGGTTCAGTGGAGTTAGGCACATAAGCTTCCTAGGGGGGAATGCTTATTCTATCACTTGCCCTCTCCTTAGCCTGTGTGGTGGCTCCTTTTCCAGACTTTGTAAGTAACCTCTCCAATCCATCCAATAGACCATCAAAATGCAATGGTGTTCTAGTGGAGCTAGAGCCATTGAATAAGCGACTAGATTCAAACATGGCTTGCGCCAATTTGACCATCTTAGCACAAAGCTTTGTTCGCTCTAACTCTAGATCGGCTCTAGGGTAACATTTGTCATGATCTGTCACGTTTGGCCCTTCTTGGATTTTGGCCTGATATGCTTTAAGCATCATGTCTAGATCCTCAAGAGTAGGATCGGCTAGGACTGATCCTACTCTGGGTGGTGGGTGGGCTATGTATGGTGGATTAGAGAGTTGGGGGATGGAAGGTGATGGGTTGGAGGGCGATGGAAAGGGGTGTGGTGGTGTAGTGTGAGAGTGGGTTTGAGATGCGACACTACAAGGAATAGCTATGCCCCCCTATTTCTTGTAGTGCGAGTTCACTTATCTTTGCTTTGGTTTCTCTCAAGATTTCTTCAAGTTCGATCATTTTCTGTGACCATTGTCTTTTCATTCTCTCCCGGCTATCTCTCCAAGCTCTTGTACTCTTCTTGGTTAGGCTCTCTGTCTCACTAACCTCAGAACTCTTTTCCTGTCCTACTCCTTGGGTTTGCTGCAAGGCTTGAGCTCTAATGACCACATGCACGGGGGCTATGGAAGTTATACTTCCCGTAGAGACTACCACTAACCCAATGACATTGATAGGAGTGATTTTTGGTAGGTTATTGGGGTTCTTCAGGCAATCTCGTAAGAGATGCTCCTTTCCGCAATCTTGACAGAAGCCCTGAATTGTCACTGGTTGGGGTTGTGTAGGGGCAGGTAGTGGACAATCACGTATGAGGTGATCTCCCTGACATCTGAAGAAAGGTCCTCTAGGAAATGGCGGTCGTACCTGCCTAGGTTGAGTTCTAGAGTTGGGGTTTGTGTACATGACATTAGCATACTCAGGCTCCCCACTATTTTCACTTGGGTCCTCATAATAGTATGGCTCGTTATGCTCGGGTGACTGCATGTAGTAAGCCTGTTATCAATATGTGTGGAGTCAAAACTATGGTCACTTGGATCACTGTCTGATAGCAACGGTGTGACTGGGACTATGGCTCTGTTCAGATTTTCTTCAGCAGATGCATATTTCACTGGGATCACATTTGTTGGAGCAGGGGGTTGTTGCACTAACACAGGTTGAGGCCTTTGTTGATTTTGATAGGGTTGTTGTGGTCTACCGTATTGCTGTGGTGGGTACTGATTCTGGTATCTACCCTGTTGTGGATATGGCTGAGGGTAATTTTGCCTGACAGTTTGTTTGTTATAAGGGTAGTCTTGTGCGGTGTGGTTGGTGTACCTTCGCTGTATTGTGCAGTACTGGCTACTAGGATTCACTTGGGGTTGAGCCATAATGGGACATACACTTGCCATATGGTCACCTCCCCAAGTATAGCATCGCTTAACTGGGGCAAATCTTGGAATTTGTTTGCTAAAGACTCCTAGTTTTTGAGCTACCTTTTCTGCAAGCTCTTCAATGGATGTGGATTGCCCCGACATAAGGCTACTAGAGCTATCCGAATCCTTGTAGATTTTTGATAGCTCCAACTCCTCGCCTAGATTATCCTCAATGTCTATGCACATGCGCACGCATTCTTCTATAGTTCTGGGGTCCTTCAAATACACATATGACCTGAGCTTGGTGCTCAACAATCCATCTAAGAACAAAGCCACTTGCTTGGCTGGTGTGGGTAACTCAGGCATTGGGAACCTCTCTAGGTATTGCCTAAACCGTCTTCCTGCTAGTCTGACCGTCTCTTGAGGTGTTTGCTTAAAGTTATGAATCAGGGAGGAGGTATTATGCCGTATGCCACTCTTAGAGAACTCAGTGAAGAAAGCCTCTAAAAGTTGGTCTATGCTCCTAAACTGCCTCTTGTTCAGGGGTTGAAACCATGTAAGGGCAGTGTTCCTAAGGGTTAGACCAAAAGCATTGTATTGCGTGAATAGGTCCTCCACTTGTTCAACTCTCAAGACTTGTCTAAATTCAGCTACATGATCGTATGGGTCTCCTGTACCATCGAAATAGTTCTTCATGGACTTCACCAACTGGGTTGGCCTCAGGGTCCTAGTGTGTTCTCTCGGCGTTGGCAAAGGGAAATCATCAGCATTTCTTTGGTTCCTTGGAGCTCTAGGTCTCTCGGTTTCTTCTCTATCCGTTTATGTTCTCAACCTTTCTCTTCCCAGGGGGTTGGCAAAGCTTACCTCAGGTCTGTCTCTACTTCTATCTCGTTGAGCTCCATGAACTTGGGAGGTCCCAACTCCTTGGTGACTATAGGATACATTGGACCGAGGTTGGGGAAAAACAAATTCACCCTTCCATGTGTAGGCATGTCTGCCATGCTCAGTGACCACGAAGATCCTTTTTGACATATTTTCTAGGTAGGTTACTTTGCCTGGGCTATATCTCCAAAAAGCCTCATCGGTTTCTCGGTTTAAAAGCAAATCTATGCTTTTATTATCCTGGGGGATCCACTCTGGGGTCATGATCCTAGTCAATATAGATTTACCACGGGGAGTTCTCGGCTCTCTCTCTACATTCCCTTGCTCTATATCACCCATGTCGGTTTCTGCGATCACATTCCCAAACTCGTTTGTTCTATCTGGAAGAGTGGTGACTACATAAATTATCCCTTCTTTATCTAGGTATGTTCCATTCTCGAACTTGACTACCGGGTGTTCCAGTCCATGGGGTTGATCAGGGTTCTTAATCTGGACCACAGATCTTCTCAGGCCATCTTCGTAGATGCGAGCACCTAGACGATTAGTCCTGATGTATTCCAATTGAGTCTTGTAAGGTCCTTCTGGCTTTTCTAGGTACGCCACCCCTGAACTACCTACTGGTCTCTCCATGTTATAGGACATCTCAGAATCACTGGTTTTTGATCGGGGAATGTAGGGGTAATCACTCAACTGCTGAGCCCAAGATCTAGCAGTGTGATTGACACTATCTTCAGAAGATCTGAGGCTTTGTCTGTCTCGGCCTAAGTGTCTGCCTGACCTAAGGTTCATATGCCTGGTTTATCTACCCCCTTGGTCCCAAGTACACTCTCGTTGCAGGTTAATTTGCACCAATCTCTTTGTTCTTTTTAGTTGAAGATTATGTTTAGGATCTTGTCTGATATCGCGTCGTCAGGAGTACTTAAGTGAATTTCGCACTTGATAAATGATCGATTCAATTGTACTTTTGTCCCTTAGGGTTTTCGCACTTAAGACCTACTTAATGCTTGCACTTAGTTGATTAGTTCTCTTGGACTTGATTCGTGCCTGACGTTGCCCTAATTAATTACCACACCTAAGTCGTGCTTAGCCTAGGCTAGGAATTGACAAAGGAGGTTTGAGAGAACTTCCAACCTCAGTCCTCTGGTTGCTCAGACTACTGCACTAGCCCAGGAAACCTTCTCCCAAGCTTGGTACTCACGCTTGCTAGCTTGCTTTGAATTGCCTTGAGTGTACGCACTGTTCCTGCAAATGTTCATAAGTTAATATAGCTCCTTTACCACAATGGACTGAAAGACACACATCAACAATTATAGGCCCCCCCTTGGAGTAACTCACTGTAATCCCCAAAACCTTATGACCACCTAGTTCCACCTAGAGGCCAACTTAAAAATACATGTTCTAAAACTCCACGTATGATTCTTACAAAAACCAATCAAGGTCCACGTAGGATTCTCAACAAGCTTTCCAACGAGACCAAAATCTCATCAATCGGAGTTCGTATGGTGAAGTTATGACCATTCAGGCATTTAGGGGTCAAAACAGGCTCTCAAGGTTCAGGAAATTCCTCCCTGGTTTCTAGGTCTTTTGCCCACTTCTAAGGCTCTAATATCATCCCAATGTGTCCAAAATTTAATCCCAAAATTACCTCAATTCAATCCATTAATTCTCCCTAAAAATTCATGCGTTAAGCCGGTGTATCGCGATAGGTCGGGTCGGAGTGTCGCGATAGGTGGAAGTGTCGCGATACTTGGGTGTGTCGCGATAGGTGGAAGTGTCGCAATAGGTGGAAGTGTCGCGATAGGTGGGTGTTGTTGGAACAAGCCAATCACAAATTGGTGATTATAGAGATCTTGAAGAAGACTTATGGTCAGAATGAAGTGAAGGAAGACATGTGTGAAAGTGAAGAAGATTTCAGATTGATGACTTGTACACATATGTACATATAAGTGAAGAATCTTGTAAACTGAGTATAGCTAAACTCTTAGGATGATAAGGAGCAATGTCATAGACACGGGATGAGTCTAAAGTCATGTATATATAAGTTAATTATGACAAGAATTAGTAGAGGAGAAGTAAGAGAGTCATTTGTAGATGACAAACTTCAGAAAGATGTGTAGAGAGTTTTTTCCCAGAAAATAGCGACGGGTTTTTCTCTGAGTGCTCTCCGTCTGATCACGTGGATCAGGAATCCTTTTGTACACATCTAATTGAGAAGCTAATGAAGCTATGTCTAGAGTTTCAGAATCTAATTCTTCTCCTACTGTGAGAATGATCAATAGGAACATTCATATGTAGAACTGTGAGAACTGAAGTCTGAGAGTAGCGCACTTTTCCGTCTCAGTATTTTGATTAGATCTGAGTGTATACTGTAAAGTTTTTGATGAGTGAGCACTTAAAATTTAAGTTGGAAGATAAGGAAGCTATGGCTAAAAGCATTTAGCAAAACGGGTTTCAGATTGGGAGAAATCAACTTAAGAAGTTGACTATGTCGAAGGCGCAACTTCTGAGAGACATTTTCTGACATGTATTTGATCTTAATGATCAAATTAAATTTTTGGTGATTAGTTTTGAGAACTAATGACTAGTATGATTGCGCAAAGGTATTGCTAATACTTGTGCATCATTTACTTGAAGAAATTTGGAGTTTTGTGCAGGTAAAGAAGTTGATTTCTGAAGCAGACTTTCTGAGGTAGACACTTCTTCACTCAGAGAAGTGTTGCTTGAAGTTTTGGTAAAGAAAGACATTGTTTGTGTAAAGTTGGGTTTATAACTGACATAGAAGGGTTCTTAAGTCAGTATAGATCAAACCTTTGGAGATTAAGAGGTCTCCAACAGTGGTATCAGAGCTTAAGGTGAAATACAAGAGAAGAAAAGACAATTGAAGTTCCGACTGGTGCAGATATTGAAGATATTCCAAATCAAAGGAGGACAAGGACAAATTATTGAAGATAACTTGTAGAAGTTCAGAGCACGAGTTCGAAAGAATCAAGAAGGACAAAGACTATATCAAAGGTACACTTTCTCCTCATAAACCATAGTAATTACAGATACAGAAAGTTAAGGATGGGAGAAAGCTTGCAGATTGATAAGCTAGATAGGGAGAACTATCCAGCATGGTCCATGAGGATGGAAGCACACCTCATGAGCAAAGACCTTATAGCATTTATTACAGGAGATGAAGAAAAACCTGAATTTGCAGATCCTAGTATTCCTACTAGGGAAGAGCTTGCAATGTTGAAGACTTGGATGAGAAAGGATGCTCAAGCAAGGAGTATCATCTACATGGTTGTAAATGATTACCTTCTACCTCACATTAGAGGTTTGGAAAGTGCTACAGATGTTTGGAATGCCTTGGAAGAGCATTTCCAAAATACAACTAAGTCAAGGAAGTCCTCACTATGGGCTGAGTTCACAACCTTCAAGAAGAAGAGCTCACAATCAATTTCAGATTATGTGGCAAGGATGAAGGATATTGCAGATAGCTTGGGAGCAGTGGATGAAGACATTGAAGAGGAAAAGTTGGTAAGACAAATACTTACAGGTCTAAGAGGAGATGAGAAGTGGAAGCCTTTTATATTGTCCGTAGAGTTGTCACTTGATCACTTTACTCCTGATCTTAATCAATTGCTAGGACACATGCTAACCTTTGAGCAGGATCTTAAAGGAGACAATGATAGAAGTACAAGTCAAGCTATGTACTCCAAGGACAAGAAAAAGAATGGCAAGGGAAAGCAATCAAATGATGATGAAGGGAATTCAAATCAAGCTAACTTCACAAAAGGGAATACAAATTTCAGAGGTAAAGGAAGAGGAGGTAAGAACAAAGATAATGCTAAAGCTTGTTGGATTTGTGGCAGAACAAATCATTTGGCAAATGATTGTTGGTATAACAATCAAAATGGTGGAAGCAATAATCAGAGTTATAATCAAAGAGGTAGAGGAGGCAGAAACCAAAGAGGCAACTTCAGAGGAAGAGGTGGTAGGACATCATATGGTAGAGGAGGTGGAAGAAACTTCCAATCTCAGTCCTACAACAATAATTATTATAATTATGCATCAGATCAGAAGGATGACATGACTCTTATCTTGAATGCAACTCATGAATCAATGGGAGAAGATCAAAGAGTGTTTTATATTGACTCAGGGTGTAGCAACCATCTGAGTGGGAATCTATCCTTGATGACTGATATGGAAGCAAGGGTGAATGGACATACAGTTCAAACAGGTGACAATACCAAACATAAAGTGGAGAGCATTGGATCAGTGAAGACAAAGTATTGGATCAGCATTGGATCACTTCTGAGCAAGGTACTTTATGTTCCTACTATTCCTAAAAATTTGATAAGTGTAGGGCAAATTGTGGAGAAAGGATATGAGGTAAGATTCACAAATGATGGTGTTTATGTACAAGATCCAAATCAGGGATACAGAAACATAATTGCAGGTAAAAAGGAAGGAAGATTGTTCACTCTCAAAGTCCAAGGTAATGTGGGACATGCATTATTTACCTATGGAAGTCAAAAGGTATCTGAATTAGACCTATGGCATAAAAGGCTAGGTCATTTCAATGAGAGAGCTATAAAGGAAATGTCGAAGAATCAGGTGGTGCTTGGATTGCCAAATATTGAAGGGCAACATATGGTGTACAAGTGTGAAGCTTGTCAATTAGGTAAAGCACATAAGAGTTCTTATAACAAATCAGGGTACAAGTATTCAAATATGCTTGAATTGGTTCATACAGATATATGGGGTCCCTCAAGGGACTATAGCATAAATGGATCCAGATATTATGTGTTGTTTGTTGATGATGCAACCAGGTGGATTACTTTGTATGTAATCAAGGATAAATCAGAAGTTTTCAAGACATTCAAACATTTTCATGCCTATGCAGAAAGGATCACAGGGCAAAAGCTTAAGAGGCTAAGATCAGATGGAGGGGGAGAGTATTTCTCTAAAGAGTTTGATGATTATTTGTGGAATGCAGGTATCAAAAGAGAAGTAACTTGCAGGTACTCCCCTCAACAGAATGGAGTAGCAGAAAGGAGGAATAGGACTCTTGTAGAGTTTGCAAGAGCCATGATGAAGGAAAAGAATTGTCCAAATTACTTATGGGCAGAAGCCATTAACACTGCAACATACCTTGTGAATAGGTTGCCTTGCAAAGCTTTGGATGGAGGAACCCCTTATGAAGCATGGTGGGGTAAGAAACCTACCCTTGATCATTGTAAGGTATTTGGATGTATTGCATATGCTTATGTTCCTTCACAATTAAGACATAAGCTAGAACCAAAAGCAGAGAAGTATGTGTTTATTGGATATGATGATAGACAGATGGGTTACAGGTTGTGGAGTCCATCCACAAAGCAATTTCTTGTGGCTAAAGATGTGACATTTGATGAGCAAAATACATGGTATGTAGGATCACCAAATGATTTTACAGGTGTTGAAGAAATACAAAGAAAAGGAAAGGCAAAAGTAAAAGTGTGTGAAGAAATTGTTGATGAAGTTGACTCTAGAAGTAGATTGCAGGATCATGTAGAAGAAGGACCAAGATTTGATCCAGAATCAAATGAAGCTGAAACTTCGAGAAGTGCAGAAATCAGAAGATCTACAAGGGAAAGGAAAGAACCTATAAGGTATAGTTATGATACATCTTTCCTAACAACAAAAGATTATGCCTACATTGTGAAGACAGAAGAAGATCCAACCACTTATGAAGAAGCCAAAGGTAAACAGAATTGGGAGAAGGCAATGCAGGAAGAGTATGATGCTCTACTTGAAAATGAAACTTGGGAATTAGTACCAAGACCAAAGAATCAGAAGGTCATTGGATGTAAGTGGGTATATAAAACAAAGAGGTTTGCAGATGGTAAGGTGTCTAGATATAAGGCTAGACTTGTGGTCAAAGGTTATGCCCAAACTTATGGGGTAGATTATGATGAAACCTTTAGTCCTGTTGCTAAGATGTCTACAATTAGGACATTGATTGCTATTGCTGCTTGCAAGGGATGGAAATTATCACAATTGGATGTGAAAAATGCATTTTTAAATGGATATATTGCAGATGAAGTATATATGGAGCAACCAGAAGGCTTCATGGAATCAATTGGATCAGATTATGTGTGTAAGCTCAAGAGAGCTTTATATGGGTTGAAGCAAGCCCCAAGAGCTTGGAATTACAGATTGGTCAAGTTCTTGAATGAATGTGGATTTCAAGCATCAAAGGCAGATAGTAGCTTGCTAGTGAAGGCAAGTGAAAATGGATACATTTACATGTGCATTTATGTTGATGATATTATTGTTACAGGAACAGATGCTCAAGGAATCAATGAACTCGAAAAGCAAATAGAGAAGGAGTTTAAGATAAGTGATTTGGGAAACTTATCTTATTTTCTAGGAATGCAGATTGTGTATACTCAACATGGAGTATATGTTTCACAAGAGAGATACTTGAAGAATCTTCTAGACAAGTTTAACATGGAGGATTGCAAGACCTCAACCACACCATTGGAGGTAAATCATAAATTAAGCAGGTATGGAGGTGAAGAATTCAATGACATGAAGAAATATCAGAGTTTGGTAGGTAGTTTAATCTATGCTACCTTGACAAGGCCAGATCTATCATATGCAGTAGGTGTGTTGTCACAATTCATGCATTGTCCAAAGAAGACTCATTGGATTGCAGCCCAAAGGGTACTTAGATATATCAAAGGAACCCTAAGTGAAGGTTTGTATTATGGTTTCACTTCTGACACAAGAATCAAAGTGTTTAGTGATGCAGATTGGGCAGGTGACTCAGATGATAGAAGGTCTACTCATGGGTATCTCTGTTATGTTGGAGATAAGCTAGTTTCTTGGTGTTCAAGGAAGCAACATACAGTTGCTTTATCATCCACAGAAGCTGAGTATAAGGGAATGGTAGAAGCTGCAAAAGAAGTGATATGGTTGAAGACCTTGATGAAAAGTTCTGAGACTGATCATAGTACTCCAATAATTTTTGGAGACAATATGAGTTCTTTGTATTTGGCAGCTAGCCCTGTTTTCCATGCCAGGACTAAGCATATAGAGATTCAGTATCATTTCTTGAGAGAAAAGGTACTTGATAAAGAGATTGAAGTGATGTACACTCCAACAAAAGAACAAGTGGCAGATATGATGACAAAGAGCTTGGATGGACCTAAGCTACAGAGATTCAAGGAAATGGCAGGAGTGAAGAAGAATGGAATAATCACAATTAGTGATTGAGGGGGAGCTGTTGGAACAAGCCAATCACAAATTGGTGATTATAGAGATCTTGAAGAAGACTTATGGTCAGAATGAAGTGAAGGAAGACATGTGTGAAAGTGAAGAAGATTTCAGATTGATGACTTGTACACATATGTACATATAAGTGAAGAATCTTGTAAACTGAGTATAGCTAAACTCTTAGGATGATAAGGAGCAATGTCATAGACACGGGATGAGTCTAAAGTCATGTATATATAAGTTAATTATGACAAGAATTAGTAGAGGAGAAGTAAGAGAGTCATTTGTAGATGACAAACTTCAGAAAGATGTGTAGAGAGTTTTTTCCCAGAAAATAGCGACGGGTTTTTCTCTGAGTGCTCTCCGTCTGATCACGTGGATCAGGAATCCTTTTGTACACATCTAATTGAGAAGCTAATGAAGCTATGTCTAGAGTTTCAGAATCTAATTCTTCTCCTACTGTGAGAATGATCAATAGGAACATTCATATGTAGAACTGTGAGAACTGAAGTCTGAGAGTAGCGCACTTTTCCGTCTCAGTATTTTGATTAGATCTGAGTGTATACTGTAAAGTTTTTGATGAGTGAGCACTTAAAATTTAAGTTGGAAGATAAGGAAGCTATGGCTAAAAGCATTTAGCAAAACGGGTTTCAGATTGGGAGAAATCAACTTAAGAAGTTGACTATGTCGAAGGCGCAACTTCTGAGAGACATTTTCTGACATGTATTTGATCTTAATGATCAAATTAAATTTTTGGTGATTAGTTTTGAGAACTAATGACTAGTATGATTGCGCAAAGGTATTGCTAATACTTGTGCATCATTTACTTGAAGAAATTTGGAGTTTTGTGCAGGTAAAGAAGTTGATTTCTGAAGCAGACTTTCTGAGGTAGACACTTCTTCACTCAGAGAAGCGTTGCTTGAAGTTTTGGTAAAGAAAGACATTGTTTGTGTAAAGTTTGGTTTATAACTGACATAGAAGGGTTCTTAAGTCAGTATAGATCAAACCTTTGGAGATTAAGAGGTCTCCAACAGGTGTGTCACGATAGGTGGGTGTGTCGCGATAGGTCGAAGTGTCGCGATAGGTGGAAGTGTCGCGATAGGTCGGTGTGTCGCGATAGGTGGAAGTGTCGCAATAGGTGGAAGTGTCACGATAGGTCAGAGTGTCGCGATAAGTGGAAGTGTTGCGATACTTGGGTGTGTCGCAATAGGTCGGGTCGGAGTATCGAGATAGGTGGAAGTGTCGTGATAGGTGGAAGTGTCGCGATAGGTGGAAGTGTCGCGATAGGTCGGAGTGTCGCGATAGGTCGAAGTGTCGCGATAGGTCAAAGTGTCGCGATAGGTCGAAGTGTCGTAATACTTGGGAGTGTCGTGATAGGTCGAAGTGTCGTGATACTTGGGAGTGTCACGATACTTGGGAGTGTCGCGATACCTCGGTGTGTCGCGATAGGTCGGGATATGGCGAATTTTCCTGATCAGGCTAGTGATACTAGGAGCTCTCAGCCTGCGCAGTGTCGTGGTGCACTCAAAATCGTGATTGGGTTAACTTTTTGGTGTGTCGCGATAGCTTGAGCTCGACGCCTCGGGGCTTGCGCAGAGAAAATCTGTATTTGCTGAGCTTGATGGAGATGGTGATGATGCTGAAACCTGCAAGAAACATGCAAAAACACACAAAACAACAATGCACTCTCGCTCTCTCTCAAACTCGCACAAAGCAAATGAGGATAATGACAAGGAAGAGGGAATATGAAGTGGAGAAGGAGATGGAGATGGAGGTGGAGATGGAGATGGAGATGGAGATAGAGAAAAAACAAGAAAATTACCTACTACTTACCATTCCAACGCGTCCTCTCTACGTCTTACCATCACACGCTCGTCCTCAAAGCTCGAATCCCCGGCAACGGCTCCAAAATTTGGTGTAGCTCAGTGATGAGTAGCACCTCCTTTAATGTCAATCCGGGAAGACATAAGGATGGTATGAAGACCTCGAGCAAGTGAAGGCACAAATGTGTGTATTCTCATCATCCAAAGAATCAAAATGTGACCTTTTATAGATCATTCTATCATTCAAGTCTTTATACTTGAATACACTTGACTTTAGGAAAGCTCCTTAGTTTTGGAGTTTAACTTGGGAAGCTCCCTAAAGTTCTTATCCTCTTATTTATCCAAATCTATTGTACCATATGCATTTTATTGAGAAGAATGCATCTACTTAAGAGGATAGAGGATATAGTTTTCTAGGGTAAATGTTGTTTTATTCCATTTATCCTTTTGTAAATACAATCAAGTGTACTTAATTGGTTCAGGGAGGTACATTTCTACACCTCTTAATGAACCTAAGACCTTAATTTCAATGGTCTTATCTTTAAGGATTATCCTGATGTTTTATATCAGATCTTGAGTCTCTTTTCTCTCTAGCCATCAGAGAAAATTCTCAATGGGAGTTAGTTCCCACTCTCTCGTAACAGTGAGTTCCTCCTCCGATCTACAGTTCAACATTCTTAATCTTTCCACTTTCCTTCTCTTTTCAATGCTCTCTGATCATTTGAATTCCATTTTGGAATTTCATGGTATCATATTCATGAGAGCAAAGACTAAGGTTTCTAGATCTCATGCCAATTAATCTTATACCTCAAGGTCTTTGTGAGTAAGCTCTGAAAATATAGCTGGTGACTTTCATCATCATCATTGAATTCTGTGTCTGCACCATCCCAAAAGTTGGACGATTCATCGAGGCCAACCTTACATGATGTGAGCTAAGAAACTTAAGTATGTTCGAGCATTTCTCTCTCTCTTCAAGAGGTTTTTCCCCTTGGCTTGTCAATATGACCATAAAGACTTATAGACATGCCCATAACTTGGATGGGTCACTTAATCTTTTGTACATTACACGCTTATTAATAACACAATATTGTGCCCCGAGTTCCTTCTTTGTTGTGATGTTTGTGTGCATTCCTTGCTCCTTAAATCCCAACAATTTACAAGGAAATAATGATGTGGCAACATGTGCCTTCACCTTCACAGGTGATAATATAAACTCGCCTTATAGTGCATGGATGTGCTTCGATCTCTTGTATGAAATGTGGAAAAGGATTATTCAATACGTGACTGTTGGCATTATACGGGAAGAAGCAAGTATGGACATACATGCAGATCTAGTACTGAGGCAACCCATTAAAATTTTTCCAATCCTTACATCATTTTAAAAGTGATTCTCATCACTAAAAACCATTGTAAATACCGTTTCCCTTTTTGTAGCTCCATTTTGTACAAGCCGAGGAGTCCTCAAGCTTGAGGAGCCTTAGAAGTAGTTGCCTACCAATTTTCATATTTTTTAGATCTCGTTTGAGCCCTCAAATAAGCCTTGGAACCTAATTTTTAACTAGGCCGGACACTAGGTCTGGACAAGGCCAAAGCTAGTCAAAAACTATAAATAGAGCTAGAGAGCTCATTTTTGGGGCTAGCTTCTTGTAGTTTTGAGCTTGTATGAGAACTTGTTTGCAATAGAAGTGATTCCATTGTCTTACTCTCTTTGTTCTTGCCGTGTGTGCACGTGTGTGTATGTGTGTGCATGTTGGTGTGCTTCTCACGATTCAAGAATGTTCACTAAGTTCCTAGAAGGTCTGGGATATGATGCCAAGAAAAAGGCATCTTTCTTGCAAGACTTTGGAACTTAAAGCAAATAAAACTTGAATCATTTAACTCCATTCAACTAGTTTCAAGACTTTGAAGGAGTTGGTAAGAGAAATGTTTTGTCCTCTTTCCAAAGCTTTAGTGACCTTTGAGGTTAGTATACATAACTATCTTGGGTACAAACCAAATTTGGTTCAAGATACTTAAGTAGTACTACCCTTTGGAAGAACATGCTTAGCTAAGATGAACAAAGAACTTAGGTAGAGACCTAGAAGAAAGGTCAACCAAGTGATTCCAATTCCTAAAGACATGATTGTTGGATCAATAAAGTCTTGAATGTCAAAGATTTTCCAAAAGGATTAAACCATGCAAGAACAAAAATATGTTCCAAGGATTAATCTAGGGTCAAGGATGATCAAGATAAGGATCCTCTAGTAGAAATGAACTTTCAAATTTGGGTGTACTATTAATTGTACTTCAGAATACTTGAATAGTATATTTCAAGAAAAGTTGGATGATTGAAATAAGTCCACCTAAATTGCCAAAAAATGAGAAGATTGTAGTTTTCCTCATTTTATTGAGCATGTTTTGGTAGGGACTCAGTAGACCCACTTTACTAAGTTCATAACTTTATTTAAGTCCTCCCAAAAATAAATAAAGTATATTTGTATTTGAAAGGACTATAAAAGAATAAGTTAAGTTCAGAACATGTAAGGATTCCTCTCCTTTCTATTGAAAGTGGGGGATGAATCTAGTTTCCAACACTTTTAAGATAAACATAGGATCTCTATTACATGCTCCTAAGAAATATACATTTGTAGGCTACAAAGTGTAATGAAATGTATTATTTTATGGAGCTTGAGGTTTGTGAAAGTTCCAAAAGGAAAAGACCACCAAAGAAGTCTAGCAATTTCACCAATGCACAGGTACAAGGCATGTTTGTACATTTGGTTGGACTAAGGGAAAATGATTCAGGCAGGGAATTTGATTCCTTTCGTATTAGATTGAGGTAGGTAGTAGCCTTTATTTGATTACGACAAAAGAATCTAAAGAGAGAGATGACCATGCATAGAGTATAGATCATGGTGCACATGGGAATACGAAAACTGTGTTTTTCTATGATCAAACTGCCACATCACAGTGTGATAGTGTTCAAGCAGAGGTATTGCTTCTAGTGTTTTTGCAATGCTGTGAATTGCTATGAAAATGGAAAATACTCATGGAATAAGTCAACCTATGAGCAATGGTTTGGACAAGAACAACTTTCATGCTCGAAGATTTAGAATGATAAATTTCCTGATGGGAAAATACTACTGGAAGTACATCAAAGGAGAGAATGAAAATGCTTCGTAGTTACTATAAAGGAATCAGGCTGCATAGTAGTTAAGAGCATATGAAGAGTGGAATCAAGGAGCAGAGAAGGCAATGTATTGGCTGATTGTTAGCATATAGGATAGCATGATTGGGCACATACAAGATGCCAAAACACCAAAAGAGGCTTGGAACAATTTGGTCACATTGTATGAGACTAGTACAAAGGCATGAAAACGGCAACTCAAGAACGAGCTACATACAATAGAGAAAAAGAGCATGTCAATAAGTGACTAAACCCTAAAAAATCAAAAGCATATGTGAGTCACTTGCATCTATTGGCATCAATGTAGATGATGATGATGATAAGGTGGAAGTGTGCCTTCGTGGTTTAGGAATTGCATATAAGCAGTTCAAAACTTCTATTTAGACTAGGGAAACTATTCCAAATTTTGATGATCTAGTATCCATGCTGATAATTGAAGAAAAGAATCTTGGTGATGACTCAAACTCCCAAAGGAGAACCTAGTTATGAGTAGGTATTCTACTCTGGCAAAGGAAGAGGCAAAGCTAGAGGTTTTCGAAGTGGAAAAGGGAACAATAACCAAGACCAAGTTCAACAAGAGGATCATGCAAGAGGCAGATAACAATTTCAAGGTAGGGGGAGCCAAAGAGGCCACACAAATTTTCAAAGAAATGATTTAGGTAATGGTAGTAAAGGATGCTAGAATTGTATTAAACCTGGTCACTTTGAACATGATTGCAAGTTGAAGAATCAAAATAATAGAAGGTAATAAAATGATTATGCATCCACAAGCGCAAATGATTTGGAGAAGTTGTTCATGGTCCAACATCACATGATGAATACAATGTCTGCTGATGTTTCAAAACTGAATGGTAATGTCTGGTATTTTGATTCAGGTGCCTCAAATCACATGAGTAGCCATCAAGAAGCATAGCACTATCTATGGAGGATTGGAAGGTAAAACATCTTGCTAATGTGATACATGTTCCAGATATAACAAAGAATTTGGTTTCTATTGGACAAATGGTATGCCAGGGACTACAAGTTAGGTTCAATGTTGATGGTTTATATATAGAAGAGTACAAACAGAATGGAATGTTAATCACCAAAGGGAACCCAGTTGGTAGAATGTTCACCTTGAATGTGAAAATTTGTGGAATGAATGTAGCTTTGTTTGCAAAATGTGTAGTTGTTATTGCTCATATAGAGATTTGGCACAAGCAAATTGGACATGCAAATTTGGAGAGGCTGAAATTGATGCAATCAAAGGGGCTTGTCCGTGGAATATCACATTTCAAGGTTTCAAAGATGTAGAAGGTATGTGAAGCATGTCAATTTGGTAAACATTCAAGGGCATCGTTTTTGCATGACAAGCATGTTAATGAGAATGTGTTAGAAATAGTACACTCATATGTTTGGGGTCCTACAAGACCACATCTTTGGGAAATTGCAGGTTTTATGTCACTTTCATTGATGACCATACACAAAAACTATGGGTATACTTTATGAAAGAGAAGAGTGAGGTGTTTACTTCAAAATTTTAATCCTATGGTGGAAAAGCAGATGAGGAAATATATTTAGACATTAAGATCTGCTAGAGGAGGTGAATACATGTCAAATGAGTTCAGTGGCCTTCTAAAAAGTCATGGAATTTGACAGTGGTTTTCATGCAAGTACACACCACAAAAGGATGGCGTTGCTGAACGCAAAAATAGACATATTGTAGAAATAGCAAGAGCCTTGATGATTGAGAAAAATATGCCTCACTGTTATTGGGCAGAAGCTCTGCACACTACTATATACATAATGAACAGAACACCAACTTCTATTGTACATCACATTACACTTTTTGGAACTTGGATTGCCCTCTGTGAAGACTCTAGGAGTAAGAAAGGCACAAGCAGATGATACAAGGAGAAGTGACCTAGGACCAAGAAGATCTGGAGGATGAAAAATTCAGTCCAACAATTGACATATGACAATTACATGGATCGCCATTGTGCCTACATGACCAAGGTAATACAAGGGATGTTGAACCTTCTTATTTTGAAGATGCAATTGGAAATGTAAATTGGGAGAAAGCTATGGATGAGGAGTGGCTTAAATTTATGGAAATGAAACATGGAAGCTGATTCCATTGCTGCAAAGAAAGAATCCCATAGGTTGCAAGTGGGTTTACAAGGTGAAAGCACAATGTTTATGGTAGCATAAGCAGGTATAAAGCACGATTCATAGCAAAAGGATAAGCACAAACATGTTGCATTGATTATGAAGAAACATTCAGCCCTCTCGCTACAATCGCCACCATAAGAGCACTTGTTGCATTACCTACAGCAAAAAGATGGATTTTGCATCAAATGGATGTGAAGAATGCACTCTTACATGGTGAGTCATAGGAAGAAGTATACATGGACCAATCACAAGGATATGAAGATTCAAAGTACCCAGAATATGTTTGCAAGTTGCAGAAGGCTTTGTATGGGCTTAAACAAGCCCCTTGTGCTTGGCATGCAAATATTGGGGATTACTTAACCACCATTTGATTTTCTATGAGTGATGCAAACCACTCATTATATGCAAGGAAGGGTGATGATGGCATCATGATTGTGGCTATTTATGTTGGTGACTTGATTGTAAGTGGTGATAATGAAGAAAGCATTAAAGAGGTAAGGAAACTCCTTATGCAAGAATTTGACATGAAAGATCTTTGCTGCACTATTTGTTAGGCATTGACTTTATACATATAGAAACAAGTATATGGAAGTTGCAAAGGCAATATGCCTTGAGTATGCTTCAGAAGTATGATACGACTGATTGCAAGCCAATTTCTATGCCATTAGATTAGAATCTTAAGTTGGATACTACATCAGGTGAAACATTGGAAAATGCTACTATGTATAGGAAAATTATGGGAAGTTTGATATATCACACTATTACAAGGTAATCTAAGCTACACTATTGGACTTGAAAGTCAATTTATGAAGGATCCCATGAAACCACATTAAGATGCTTTGAGACACACTCTATGATATGTGATTGCTACTTTGGATTATGCATTGTTTTATGAAGCTAGTGCAGAATTGTAGGTTCATGGATACACTGATTTAGACTAGGTTGGTAGCATTCCAGATAGAAGATCTACTAGTGGATCTCTATTCTCACTTGAGAGTGTAGCTATTACATGGAGCAGTAAGAAGAAAATCAATGTTGCTTTGTTGAGTATAGAGGTTGAGTATAGAGGTGTTGCAATGGCAGCATGTGAAGCATCATGGTTAGAGATGCTACTTGCCAATTTAGGTATGGAAGTACAAAGATTATCATCATTTGTTGTGTGATAATCTTAATAGCATATAGTTAGCACAAAATCCTATTTTTCATGCTAGAACAAAGCATATCAAGGTACATTATCATTTCATCAGGGAAACGGTATTACCAGGTGATATTGATCTTGTTTATGTGATGACAGAAGGGTTGGCTGCTAATTTTCACTAAAGCACTTGAAGGAGAGAAGTTGAAGAAGTTTTGGAAGATGCTTTGATTACAAGACATGAAGTTGAGCTTTAGGGGGAGTGTTGAGATATTAAGCTCAACATGTGATGATTGGGGATGACATGTATCACTTTTTCATTTGTGTGACATGTATAGCGGTCATGCCAATATATGTCAGGGATACTTTAGTGAGCTTTACTAGATTTGTCCACTGAGAATGATGGCACATTTGTTTCCTACCAGCTCACTCATTCGCGGATATTAGGATTTTTCTTATGTACTGTTCTTTATATATTGCATTAGTTGTTTTGTTGTTTTAGGTCATTCTTGTATATTCCTTTTATGTAATAGAAGAAGAAGAAGAAGACCATTCTTCCTTGCCTCAATCTGTGTGTGCTCCTCTTTAAGTGTGAGAGTGTGTGAGTGAGTTCTCTTCCTTATCTCCTTTCTCTTGGCACTTCATAGAAATTTTGTTCAAGACAAAGCTTCCATAGGTCTTTCATACACTCAGAGTACTAGCATAATCCTCTCCAAATTGCAATGCAACATAGCACCTCTATGTCTTCTACTCCTCACCTTCAAGATCACCCTCTATTTGCATTGAAAGCCCTTTTGTTATAGCCTCAAATCCCTCCTCTATAGAGTGAATCCTTTGAAGCGCAACTTCTTGTTATTAGTGTTTCTCCCTCTCCATAATTGCCTCTAGATAATGTGGCTCCCTTTCCCCTCTAAAGATGTTTCCCAAAAACAAAGAAAAGCCCCCTCATTTCTCTCTAGCCCTATGTCTCAAACTCCTTTTTGTGGTTAAACACCCCCAAATGTTCCTTCCCCCTTTTCTCCCTTTTTTTCATCTTTTTTTCAGCTCCACCAACTAGCACCTCATTCCTCTTTTTTTTTTTGGCCATGTCGCTCCCTTTTGACACGGGTGAAATTATTGCAATTCTGCCAAAACGAGCGAAAATGACTTTCGTTGTCTCCTCACAAGAACCTGCATATCCTTTAAAAAAAAAAAGCAAAAACAAAATAACTACAATGATTAGATCTATCAAGTCGAAGTCCTCTATAGACATATAGCAGATTGAATTTGAGTTGAGCTTGAAATTTGATTCGACATGCTTGATCACGAGTCCACATCAGCTCATATCCCTATGACATATACATATATTCCCATCCGAGCATCATACCCTCTCTCTCTTCTATCCCCCCTCGAGAGAGGAAATATTTTCTTTTTTTCTCTTTTTTCTTTTTTTCTTTTCTTATTTTTTCTTTTTTCTTTTCTTTTTTTTTGTTTTTTAATTCTTTTTTATTTTTAATATTTTTCTTCTTTTTTTTATTTTTTATTTTTTTTTCCTTTTTTCCTTTTTTTCACTTTTTTTCATTTTTCTTATTTTTTTTCTTTTTTTTTTATTTTTCCTTTTTTTTCTTTTTCCTTTTTTTTTTAATTTCTTTTTTCTTTTTTGGTTGCTTATGATGGATTATGTTGCAGATGGATGCAAGAAGTTATATGGAAAGGTGTGACATATGTCAAAGAACCAAAACATCCTGTCCAAAAAGACGAAGTGCCAGTTAGATCAATCATGAGCAATAGATCATTTGCTAAATGGGGAATTGACTTTGTTGGACCTTTTATCCCACTAGCATAAGGCTCTAATGCAAAGCTTATTATAGTAGAAATAGACTATTTGACAAAGTGGGTGGAGGCTAGAGCTATAGGATATTGTGATGCTCATACCATTGCTAAATTAATGTTCAAAGAGATCACTAGATATGGTTTGCCTATTGAAATAGTTAGTTATAGGGGAAGTCATTTCATAAATGAGGTTATTGAATACCTATTAGAAGATTTTCTAATAGGACACAAGAAATCAACCCCCTATCAACCTCAAGCTAATGGTCAAGACGAGATTAGCAAGAAAATTCTATATATACTCACTAAACTAGTGAATAACAAGCATTTTGATTGGGCAAAACAATTGCATCACACAACCTAGACATGTAGAGATGCTTACAAAAAAGTGCTAGAAATGATACCATACAATTTCATGAATGGAAAAAATGTTATATTACCCTTAGAATTTCTCATTCATATACTGAGAGTTGCAAAAACTTAGGACTGGAGTAGCCATGAGTTATCCAATCATGTGGAGTTATTAGAACAATTATAGGAAACTCGATTGAGAACTGCAATAGGCATTTATGCTATTAAAAGATGGCAAAAATCTTACTATGATGCTCATATCAAAGATAGGAGTTTAAAAGAAGAAGACTATGTTTTAGTGTATACACTAAAACAATACGCCAAAAAGCTTTAAAGAAGAGGGCATAAACCATTCATAGTTAACAAAACATCTATTGGAGGTGCGATCCAATTAACGACTTTGGAGGGTGATATTTTTCTTCATTAGATTAGCGGATGCCATGTCAAAAGATATCTTGAAACCTTGACAAATTATATGATGGAAAGACTCAAAATTTCTAAAAGATCAAAAGGCTGAGGAATTGAGGGTTAGAAAAGACGCTTAGGAGAGCTAGGCAAAGGTCCATTGACGTAAATGGCTGATGCAAGAGGTTTTTGAACCTTTTTTTTTCAACCCTATTTAAGTATTCACGATGAGAGCAAAAGATGAAAAATTAGTGGAAGAAACAACATGGTTGGTACCAAAGTTCAGGGAAAGAACGATGGCACACACAAACTCAAGCATAGTCGAGAGTGTGATATGCATTGAACTATCTTGGGCTATGCATGAAGCGACCTTTCAAACAAATGATGCCACAATTGATGTACAAGGACGAACTATAATTTTGATAAACAATGTTCTTCCTTGGGTATAGTTCTTGAGACATTCGTTGAAGGTTTCGCCTCTTTTGTTATCCTCACCTCTTGATGCTCTCGAGAGTATAAGTCCTCATATTCACTCTTAATGGACGTCTCCTCACGAAATGTGTCTATTGAATTCATAAAGGAATTAGAACTATGAGATTTAATGAGGCATTCATTTCAGGTGTGAAGCAACGTAGGTTAAAAATTGATAACATTCCATGCATATGTCCATTATCAAACAGCAAACATCCTACCTGTTCAACCATTATTTCCCTTCCATGTATGGTTCATCCACATTCAAAAGTTCTTCTAAAGAAACTAATTGACTCGAGGAAACCTATACTTGAACACACGCCTAAAAAAAAAAAAAGCCTAAAACCAAGCCCCATAGACTCAAAAGAAACACGACCAGTAGTGGCCCCATCTAGCAAATGCATTTGTAAGCCGAAATAATACACCAAAAAAATAATCATAGCTTCAAAGAAACCTCAAAACCCCACACCCATGAGATCTAACTGGGTAAAAAGGAAAGTTTCACTAGCCCAACCTTGTTTTTGTATCATAAGTTCCTTTGTGCGTTCTTTTCCTTTGCATGAGCATTGTTGTGAATTCTGGCATTAGAGGCTTATACACACACACACACACCATTGTATATATTTTATTAACATTCCCTAACATCACAAACCCAACTAAACATGATTTTGAAAGAGTTGTGCTAGCATCATTGCTACATGCATATAAAAAATATGGAATCTTCATCATCAAGAAGATCAAGGAAAGAGCTGGTGGTGGAAAACAAGGAGCCAGTATTTCAACAAACAGTGCCACAACCATTCTTGCTTATTGGTTGACCACCCACAAAAAGTGCCACTAAATGATGATACCAAACACATTTATGTCTACCACCATGGTATAAAACAAGATTTTGTAAAAATTGTGTACTTCATTATAGAATTTTAGGTTATTCATGCACATTCATTAGTAGTAGCAGCTTGGAACAATTCCAGATACATGAGTTCTTGAGCCTTCCGTTGGTTTATGTTGATGTAGAGACCTGTGTAAATTTCCTATCCACCTTTGAGGTTAAGGAGAAGCTATTAAGACTAGCTATTGTCACACAGCTTCTCAAGACAAAGACAAGTGATCAAAGTCGGTAGGAATGCCATCGCTTGTGCTTTGAAGTTTCAAAAGCTAGATGTTAAAACTACCATTAGAAGGCCCAACCCTATAACCCTTAACACTTTTGAGCAGATGTATCTTGAAGACTGGAGTTGACCATCATATTATTTTATACTCATTTTAGTATGAATAAGGAAAATTGCTACACCGTGCCTACCAAATGTATTGCTAATGCTTTTATACATGCTTTTGAGCACCCTACATACTACGTCAACATGAATTAAGTTACTATTAACCAACTAATCAAATGAAAAAGTTTATTTCACATGCATAAGTTCTTTGGCTAAGGAGTAATGTTGACCAGAATCATTTATGAATGTTTCAAGAGAAAAAATAACCTCCTACCTACCATTTTGCACTTGCAAGGAGAAGGAAGAAAAGCATTCACAAGGAGGTGATCCTAGAAGCTTTTTAACCTCGTATAGCGCATAAACCACACAAAAGCAAGAGAAAAACCCCCATAGAACAACCCATTCAATTGGTAGAATTATGAGATTGGCTTAGTATAGGATGGGAAGAAGAAATGGTTGTAGCCTCCACAACTCAAGTTTCTTAGTTAATAGTGTAGCCTACAACCATGCACTACAAGACAATTTCTACTAAGGCTAGGCCGATCTCCCCAAAGAAACATTCGATGAAGCAGCAGAAAAATAAAGAAGAATAAAGAAGAGGAGAAGGAGAAGATTCCCACTCGAGCTACATTTGTAAGTTCCTCTTCCTCCTCTACGGAAGCTTTAGAATCACATGTATCATCTTCATTTGTGGCTACACGATCTGAAATAACCTTAGATTGGCACTTTGAGGTAGCCCAGATTTCATTCGATCAAGTACCCACACCCATTTTTATACCACCACTCTCCATCGTTGAGAACAACCCAACTCAGAGAACCTTATATGTTAAGCGTTCAAATGATGTGCTTGTGATCATTGTTGTCTATGTTGATGACATGCTACTCAGTGGTCCTAATCAAAAGCATATTGCTGATTTGCATGCCTCTTTTGGGATGTCAAATTTGGGTCATCTGCATCATTGTTTGGACATTCAATTTATGCAAGTTGATGGTGGAATAGCTCTATGTCAAACAAACTAAATTGACACATTATTGCATGCAAACCTATTGCCACTCCCATGAAAATAGGTTTAGGATTGAGTTTTCATGATGCTCGAGATGCATTTGATGTTGTTCTCTATTAGCAAGTTGTTGGATGCTTGATTTACTTACGCATAACCGAATTTGATATTTAGTTTTCTTTCCCTCAGATAAGTAGGTTTATGCATTGCCCAAGTGTCAAGCATTGGTAGGCGGTTAAGTGCATCTTTTGCTACTTGAGTGGTACCTGAGTACTTGGATTGTTATATCCCAAGGGGGATCACTATAACCATATTTATATGCTTTTTTTGAATCTAATTGGGCTGGTTTCTATGACATTCGTGTGTCCACTAGTGGTTTTTGATTCATGCTTGGTAGCTCATGCAAGAGGCAATCTATTGTGCCCACTTCTAGTTTTGAGGTTGAGTATAGGGTAGCTTTCATAGTGATTGTTGAGTGTGTGCGGTTCAGATGCCTTTTGGTGGATTCGGATGTTGGTCACTCTTTTGCCACCACCATCTCCATTGACGATGAGAGCGCATTGGCAATTGTGAGGAACCCTGTGTTCCATGCTCCCACAAAGCACATTGAGGTGCATTATCATTATGTCAGGGAGAGGTTATTTTCTAGGGAGATTAGTTTGACTTATGTGCCCACACATGATAACATTGCAGATCTTTTCACAAAGGATCTAACTCGAGAGAAGTTTAAAGGTTTCCCCAAAGCTTTGGGCTTACTTCCTTTTGTGGTTTGATCTCTTTCCACATAGCTTGGCATTTCCTTGTACATGAGTGCTAGCTCCTTGTTCATTGCATCACTCCTAGGGGGGATTTGCTGATATATTTTGAAAATGATGTGTGTGAACACACTTAGGACCGTCGAGGCACTTTTCCCTCGTTAGAAGGTTTTTACCCCTTGTCTTGTATATATGCTTATAAGCCTAATAGGTGGCTTATCTTTGTACATTCACTTGGTAATACATTTAGTATTGTGTGTTGTGCTCCAAGCTTCTTCTTCTTCCTTGTGTTGTTCGTGTGCTTTCTTAGAACTCAAATCCAAAAGTAAGTACTCTCTCTACCAGAGATTCCTTATTAAAGATACAACTATAAATGAAGAGAAATCATTGAAAATTTTCTTTGATGGCATAGAGAAAAGAGACTCAAGATCTGATAGAAAACATGGGGATAAGCCTTAACATTAAGACCATTAAGAATAGGGTCTTAAAAGTGTAGAGATGTACCTACTTGAACCAATTAAATACAATTGCTTGTATTTACAGGAGGGTGAATAGAATAAGATGAAATATACGTTATATAACACTATCCTCGATCCTCTTAAGAAGATGCATTATCTTCAATAGAATGCATATCCAACTTTATATTGTGTAGTAAACGTGGAAACAATGAGGATCAAGACTTTATAGAATTTTCTTAGTTAAAACTCTAGAAGTGAGAAGCTTGTTAAAAGTCAAGCCTATTTAAGTATAAAACCTTGTATGAAAGAATGATCTATAAAATATCATCTTTAAAAATCCATGGATGATGAGAATAAGTGATTCAAGAATGTTCACTAAGTTCTTAAAAGGTTCTGGGATATGATGCCTAGAAAGAGGTATCTTTCTTGCAAGACTTTGGAACTTAAAGAAAATAAAACTTGAATCATCAAAACTCCATGTGATAGATAGAAGATCTAACAAGAAGGTATTTTCATGGCTTGATAAGTATTGTTCCTCAACTAGTTTGAGGATTTGAAGGAATTTATTAAGAAAGGAGTGATGTTTTCCTCTTCAGTAAGCATTTGTGACCTTTTACGTTAGTATACATAACTGTGTAAGGGTATGAACCAAAGTTGGTTCAAGATAGTTAGTGCTAATTCTCTTTGGAAGAATCAAACAAGCTAATATGAACATAGACTTCGGATAGAAGAATGATTTACCAAGTAATTCCAAAAGTCATGGTCTTGAAGATCTTATTTCTAGAAGGATTAAACCATGCAAGAATAAAGAAATTTTCCAAGGGTTAATCTAGGGAAAATCAAACAAGATATGGGCAACAATCACTAATAGAAATGAAATTTTGAAATTGGGTGTATTATCTATCACTCAATTTCAAGAAATTTTGGATGATGGATAAAAGTTCACCTAACTTGCCATGAAATAAGAAGTAGTATTTCTCCTGATTTTATTAAGCATGTTTTGACAAGGACTCAATAGACCCACTTTGTTAAGATCATACCTTTTGCTAACTGCTACCAAATACAAAAATAGTATATTTGTATTTGCAAGGGACTATAGAAGAGCAAATCAAGTACATAAATTCTAAATATTCTTTTAGTTTTTTATGAAAGTGGAAGATGAATCTTATTTTTGGCCCTTTAAAGATAGAGGTAGGACCTCTATTATATACTCCTAAAAGTTATACATTTCTATAAAGGTACAAAGGTGTTAGAAATGTAAGATTTCATGGAGCTCAAGTTTTTTGAAAGTGCCAAAAGGAATCAATTAAGCTCAGAACACCAAAGAAGTCCACCCATTTCACTAGTCTAAAGGTACAAGGCATGCATGTACATTCATTTGGACTGAGGGAAAGTGATTTGGGTAGGGATTTTGATTCCTTTTCTTCAGATTAAGGAAGAAAAAAGTCCTCATCTGATAATATGAAACAAATCTAAAGAGAGAGATGACCATGCTCAGAGTATGGATCATGGTGCACGGGGGAACATTCCACATATGATACTTCTACTAATTTTTTAGGACAAAAGTGCTTTAAGGGAGGAGGAATGTTGTGTAATTCATGGGTTCAAAAAGCTAAATATATGGATTTTAAAGGTTAGAACATGATTCATTTTTTCCTTACATTAGCCCTTGGTTTACCCTTGGAACATGCTTAAACCTTTGTGTTGAACCCTTGGATATTTATTCATATGAGCTCCCAATTGAATGGTTGTTAACATTATGCTTGATTTATCCTAAGATATGGGAACCTTACTCTTGGGAGAAGCTTCTCTAGGTTCCAACTTGGGGTGTCCATGAGAGAAGAATCCTCATTTGATTTAAAAGGCATGTGATGTACCTTGGGAAATTAGACGGCATGTGATCAACCTTGGGAATGTGTCCGCATGAAGGCCATTTGGATGCAGACGTGGAAAAGTCTAAGGACATGCACCATCTCGGCCTAGAGGTATATATATGGGTGGAGTTGGATGGGTGGATACATGCTTTCTCTTAGCTATGGTGGTCTTGCTAGTTGGCCTTGATAGTTTCTTGATTTGATAGAGACTTTGTAGTTATACTACAATTCACTTGATGTCAATTCTAAATCCTCTACTAGTCAATTTCCTATTGCAATTGGGCGATTGTAGCATCTTTCTAAGCATTGACCTACCTTATCAACTACATGCTATTCATCATAAGGCTCTCTGGTGTCTTTATAACAACAATTTCATGTTAGAGTTCTTCACTCGACTTTTGGTTTGTTTCAATTATGCTAGTGGTAGCTAGTACACTTTATTCGTATGGTCAAGAACCTGAGAACTTCTCAACCGTTAGGGTGAACACCTAAAAAGAGGCTGATAATTGAGAAACTGGTGTATTGAGCATAGGTCTAAATTGTCGCTACTTAATTCCCCATTTGTTCCCTTGTTTACTAGATTGTGGTGGTGGAGTTGATGTGACTATAGGAAAGACCTTCATGGCAATGGGTGAGGTTTGTTGTGCCATATTGCTTATAGTTTCTTCTTCAATTTCTATGATAGAAGAGTGGGTGAGCTGGTTTCCAAAGAGGTTTGCTGGTTGTGGAGATGGTTGTGTATATGCATATAATTCAATCAAGTGCAAAAATTATGGAGTTGGGAGAGTGATCGGAATTTATAACTCCTAATGCACAAGACAAATGGGTTCCCCATTGTCATGGGTTTGTTTCATTCAGCTAGTCCTCAATAATCGAGCTGATAATAGGTTTCTTTTCAAGAGTAGTGAGATGAGGAGTTCATCATGCCTTGAGAAAAACTTTTTCTTGGGCCCGACGGATCCTTTCCATTGCTTTTGCAAAAGTCATAGCAAGACATGGTCTACTAGTTCTCCTAGTTTCCATTTGTATGGCTTGCCTTGTTAGTTCCAGGAAACTTGTAGTTCTTGTTGTACGTGCTTCTTGAGTGCATACGACTTTGTCTTTGATGATCAACAAGATCTTGTGGTATCCAAAGGTGTTTGTTCATATGATGATGTTTGAAGGTGAAGTCCTTGTGCATATTCTTAAGCATATCGATATGAGGCACATCTATGTGCCTCCTCAACCTCTTTCTCTTCTATCTATGGATCTTCCTCTTCTATGTTTGAGATTCACTTTGACTTCTAGAGCATAAAAACCTTGTAAGTATAGGCACAATGCTTATCTCTCCTCTCATTTTCTTCCTATACTCTAGCTGTGTGGTAGCTATAGTGGAACTCTATCATTCTAGTTGTATGCCTTGCATTGATTTAAAGTAAGAGAAAGAGTGTAGTTACAATTGTGCTTTAGTGCAGTGTGTATGATCCTTTTGAGAGTTGGGATGCAAAAGAAAGTTTTTTTACCCATCTTAAGTTTGCAAATTCGATTTGTTCCAAAATCCATTTAAAACTGGATAAAATGTTCAATTTCAAGGAACACTTGGACATACATAGCGATCTCAATAGGAGATGGTGCCTCAAATGGTCTAACATCATATGGCACTTTAGTTCGCAGACCTATGGCAGCCCCTCATTGAAAAAAAGGCCATTTTTACGTGGAAGATCCTCCACATAGGAATTTGGACCAATGTCAAAGCAAAAAGAAAATTGTGGAGTTTCCCGTTGCAATAAGCACCATCATGGGGGGAAAGAAGACATTGGCCACCTTTTCTTCTCTTGCCCCAAGAGTCACTCAATAGCCCCAAAAGTCACTCAATATGGTGTACTATTACTGGTACATTGGTGCTTAAAAGTCAAATCAGTTGGAGGCAAGCTTTGTTGGGTGAAGTGATTGGCTGCTCCTTTGCCCAATGGAACTCCATCAAAGGGGAAGCTCTATGGGAGATTTGGAAAGAAAGATGTGCAATCAACTGTGACAAAACAACTAAAGGATGGTCGCTTATTAAGCCCCTTACCCTCCTTGGTAGAAGAATTGGGAATTGTCAAATGTCCCCTCCCTTTAGACATCATGAATTTTTTTTTGGTAGACAACAAGATAAAAAGTGAATGGATTCCCCATGAGGGTGATGAAAATCTCATTAACCTCCTTGGTCACTTGCTTCAAACCTAGGAGTACTCATCACTTCCTAACCTTGTCCAATTCTTCCCCTCCTCTATGGGATCCGGGGGATCCCATGGACACTATGCCCCTTGATTGTAATAGTGTGTTCTTTTATGGTTCAAGCAAGGGAGACTAGCCTTCACTAAACTTCCTATTGAAAAAAAAAAATCAGTAGACTTTGTTTTAGGTGTAGAAGCCTCTACAACTACCATTCCAACATTTTTCTTCTTTGCCTCTTCTACAACTAGAGTAGGCAAAATTTTTATGACATGATCATTTGCCTTATAGTATTTTCAAAGCTATTTCAATTTTTTTGTTTTCTTCCCATCTTTGTCTTCCTTCTTCCACTGTGAAGCATTAGTAGATTTTTCCTTACTCGTAGATGAGCTCCATTTTTCCTTTGCCCTTCTGACTAGCTAAGAAAGCTTGATCTACAACACACATAATTGACATGTGCTACCTAGAATGATCTTCTTGCAACAAAACAAAGACTAACTCCTCAAATGTTAAGTCAATTGGATTGCCTTCCATCAATCAAAGAGTAGAAGCAAAACTTTGATATAAAGTGGAATACCATTAAGAATAGTCTACACACATGAACCATCTAGTAAGACTTCATTAGTAGAAAACAATTACTCCTTTGAGTCTTTGATCTTTGTCAAAAAACTATCGCAAAAAAAATGACTGTATCTCAAAAAGTTGAACACAAACATCCTATCCAACTTTGTTAAACCTATAATAGACTTTGAGAATCTTGTACTGGTGAACCAAAAACTATATATATGTTTGGCACAAAAGGATAAAATTGCTTGCATAGTCATTGTGATAGTGCATTAAGAGGCCGAAATGAGCTCATATCAAGATTTTGGTGCCACATAATGAAGCTATTTTGAACTCCTAGTTGCATTGAGTATGTAGAGCAATTGTTTGTGGGATTTGGATATTGTGACTAGAGGGGTGTCAACAATGCCCTAGATGAAGTGGCTACCTACTTTGATATTAATTGTTTGAGTTCAAGGTATGTGAAAGCATGTGAAAAACACAAGGAAGAAGAAGCTTGGAGCACAACACAATACAAAATGTATTACCAAGTGAATGTACAAAGATAAAGATAAGTGACCCGTCAAGGTTATAGGTGTTGGGTGTGTGTAGAAGTGCGAGAGACACACGAGAAGCACACCTAAGGAGCACAAATGCAGCAAGACACACGAAGAAGATGATGGCTGGAATAGCTCTCTCTATTGATGATGAACTAAACTGAAGTAAGAGCTGAATAATATCCTTAAGTACAAAGTACCACCACATATGAGAGTATCAAGTATGTGGTAACATAGGGAAAAAACCCCTAGCCAGCACTAGAGTAAAAAGTGCCCATGTATAGGGAAAAGGTTCACATCAAAGCTACTTGAGGAACACATAAGTGTAACAAACCCTCCTGGAGCAAATGATGTGAACACATATAGGGAGTGACAGATCAGCCCCCACAAGGTAATAAGCCTAAAGATTTGTGAAAAGCTTCAAACTTTTCCCATGGAAGAGCTTTGGTGAATATGTCTGCCACATTATCTTGTGTAGGCACATATGCCAAATCAATATCTCCTGCATGAAGCCGTTCTCTCACATAGTGATAATGCACCTCAATATGTTTGGTCCATGCATGAAACACTGGGTTTCGTGCAACAACCAAAGCACTCTGACTATCAGTGAGAATATGTGTAGCAACATCAATCTCCATGGAAAGATCCATCAATAGGCATCTCAACCATATACACTCCACTGTAGCTGTGAAAACTGCCCTATACTCAGCTTCACAACTCGATGTCGCCACTGTAGGTTGCTTCTTACTCAACCAAGATATGCATGAGTCCCCAAGGAAAAAGCAATTACCACTAGTGGACACACAAGTATCATAACAACCAGCCCAATCACTATCTGTAAAAGCATGCAAGCATGGCTGAATATCTCTTCCATAAAAGAGACCTAAGCTCAAAGTGCCTCAGAGATATCTAAACACACATTTCACCGCTTGCCAATGTTTAGTGCTAGGGCTATGCATGAATCGACTCAATTGGGAAACTGCATACTGTATATCCGGCCTTGTGTTGCATGCATATATAAGACATCCCACAGCTTGCTGATAAAGAGAAGTGTCAAATGCATCACTAGAATCCTCAACTGAGAACCTGAATCTTGTCTCAACTAGTGTGGAAACTGGCTTGCAATCCTCAAAGGCAAAACGCTGAAGTAGTTTTTCAACATACTTTGCTTGATGCATAACAATTCCCCCCTCAACGGATACAAACTGGATGCCAAGATAGTAGCTCAAAAGACCAAGATAAGTGACATCAAAAGTATGCTGCGAATCAGCCATAAGAATGTCAAGTTTTGCATCACATGACCCAGTCAAGAGTATGTCATTGACATAAAGAACAAGCATTATAAGATCAGCCCCATTTTTGCGTACATAGAGTGTGCTTTCAATCAGACTACATGTGAAGCCAAGAGCAGTCAAGTGCTTATGGATTTTGTCATACCATGCACGTGGAGCTTGCTTGAGACCATACAAGGCTTTATGCAAGCGACAAACCATATGCTCTTTCCCTTTCATAGCAAATCCAAGAGGTTGCTTCACATAAACCTCTTCTTGCAAATCACCATTCAAAAAGGCTGTTTTTATGTCCAACTGATGCACTTTCCAACCTCGATGGGCAGCCAATGCAACCACGGTATGAATGGTAGTTATGTATGAAATAGGTGCAAAAGTTTCCTCATAATCAATGCCATATTGTTGCACATATCCTTTGGCAACCAATCTACCTTTGTAGCGATCAATGCTACCATCAGATCGTCTCTTAATCTTATAAACCCACTTTGTACCAATGACATTCTTTCCTTTTGGCAATTCACATAACTCCCAAGTACCATTCTTATGTATGGAATCCATTTCTGATTGCATAGCACTCATCCATTGTGGATCGTCACATGCATCTTCAAAAGAAAGTGGCTCTTCATTACATGTTGTAGCAATAAGAGAATAATCCACAAAATTACTTGATGCATGGTGAGAGCTTGATCTTGTTCTACCAAGTAAAGGTGCACTCAATTTGCTGTCCTACTAAGTTTGTTTCAGCCACTTTGGCATAGTTTGTGCACTCTTAATAGATATGCATTCATTATGTAATACATCTTCAACATGTACATCATGCATGGGCTGAATTTCATGCTCATTTTCAGCCATATTTTGATGCAAATGTTCAACCATATGTGGCTAGAAATTTCTAGCAATTTTTACAACTTTTGGCTGAAAAATTTCAGCCATGTTTGGTTGGAAATTCTCTACATTTTCAGCCCTATTTGGCTGGAATTTTTCAGCCCTTTGAGCCTCAGTTGGCTGGTTTACATGGCCATAGTCAAGCGCACCATTTTGGAACAAAGGCATGAATGTATCGGACACATCTTGTGAGCTAACTGTTGGCTGTTTTTTGCATTCAAGTAGAGGGAAAACTGAATTTTCAGCAAATACCACATCTCGACTTACAATAATTGTGTTCATCAATGGATGATACAAATGATATACCTTACTTTCATCACTATAACCAACAAATATACATTTCTTTGCCTTGTCATCAAGTTTGTGACGTTGTTGTGATGGCACAAGAGCATATGCCAAACAACCAAACACACGCATATGACTAACCATAGGCTTATGAACATTCCAAGCCTCATAAGGAGTGATGAATCTCAATGCTTTTGTAGGGCAACAATGCAACACATAGTTTGCACACATGACCGCTTCCATCCAAAAATTATCAGGAATATGTTTTCCTTTAACCATACATCATGCCATTTCAGTAGAGTTCTATTTTTATGCTCGACAAAACCATTTTGCTGAGGTGTATATGGCACCATACATTGGTGTGAAATACCTCTTTCACAAAGAAAAGCATTAAACTCATGTGACATGTATTCACCACCACGATCCGTGTGTAGAGTCAAAAGATTTAGTGAAGAAAAATTTTTAGCCATAGCTAAAAATACTTTGAAGCAAGAAAATACCTCATTCTTTGCTTTCATAGGATACACCCATGCATGGCGAGTAGCATCATCAATGAAGATAACAAAATATACATGCTTCCCAAAAGATGGAGTCTTGACGGGACCACATACATCACTATGAACAAGCTACAATTTTCTTGTAGTGTGTGTATGACTATCTTTTGGAAAAGAAGCACGATGCATTTTTCCAAGAATGCAACCTTCACATGCACGCTTTTCAATGGACTCAAGTGTAGGCAAGCCAATAACCATGTCCTTCTTTTCCAAGTAAAGCAAACTATTGAAGTTTAAGTGACCAAAACGAGCATGCCAAAGCTCCATTTCAACCATGGAAGAAGTATGAGCAACCAAGGCATTCGAGGCAGCCCTCTTGTATGTATCCATGCGATACAAACCATTATATAATGTACCAGACATCACGATAACATCGCCATTGCTGAAATCATGAACCGTACACTTATCATCAACAAAGTGTACATGAAGTCTAGCTTTGGCAATCAACAGAACCGAAATTAAGTTCTTCTTGATACCGGGCACATACAATGCATTTTTCAAGAGAATCACACCTCCATTTGCAGCTGTAAGCTCAATTTCTCCTACTCCAATGATAGGATAAGAGGCATTGTTTGCACACACCACATGTCCTCCTTTGGGTGCATCTTTCAAAGAGGCAAAAAAACTTTTGCATGATGTTATGTGCTTTGAAGCACCACTATCAAAGAACCAATCGAAATCAGCCTCACTCACAACCATACATTTAGAATGCAAAGAAGCATCATAATGACATGTAACAACACATGCCTGAAAATCTTGAGCCATGTTAGCTTCATCATTCTTTACATTTGCTGAATTTTCAGCAATAGACATGCCGGTTTCCTTCTTCTCTTCATTGCATTTAGCAAGCTTTCTACACTCATCAATAGTATGACCAGCCTTCCGACAATATTTGCATCTCTTCTTCTTTTGCAAATCACTATCATTAGAGGAATGAGTGGAAGCGGAAGCTTGAGGCTTTGGTTTTGATGAAACCAAAGTTGAACCATACTTGCTTTTCCCCTTTTGTGAGATAGCAAGTGCTTGCGTTCCCTCAATCAAACCACTCCTGTTCACTCTAGATTGCTCTTCTTGAAAAAGAAGAGACACAACCTCATCAAATGCATACATATTAGGATTTCCTTTTGCAACCAAATGGAGTGTAGTAGCAAAGCTTTGAAAAGATTCCAATAATCCTTTCAACAATATAGAAATGAGTGATGCATCCAGAATAATCTCATCTATGTTTGCTAATTGCTCTTTTAAGTCCTTGATGTGTGTCACATACACATCCACTGACTCATTTTCAGCCATACATACATCCTCAAGTTGCTTCCTCAAGTATGCAACACGTGCTTCATTACGCACAGCATACAAAGAAGCAAGAGTGTCCCATGCCTGTCGTGATGTAGAACATGACCGAATGTGTGGAACTATATGACGCTTCACAAAAAGCGCAATCAAAGCATGAGCTTGAGCATCTTTTCCATCCCATCTAAGTTGCTCCTGTGTAGGTGGGAGAAGGAGAAACCACTGTACTCGAAGAAGAAGCTCCATTTGTGACAATGGATTGTGAAGTAGAAGAACTTGCAGGTCTTTGATCTACATCTGCCACTATGTTCCAAAGTTTTTTAGCAACAAGAACATGCTTCATCATGTAAGAACACATCGGATAGTTGGTCTCATCAAACTTATCTTCAGCTTGAATCATGCCAAACAAGTTATTGCTGCCTGCCATTTCACTAAGGAACAAGAATGTGACAAAATCTTCACTTCGACGAAAGCTAAAATGAATTCTGAAATTTTAGCTCACAAACCGTCACTCTGATGGCGATTCTGATTGCACGAATGGCTTTGAAATGGGGTAAAACCCCAACGCACCTGCTGGAAATGTTTCTTGGCTGCTGAAATTCACAGTTCTATGCTCCGAAGTCGATTTGCACTGTTAGAGGTGCGCACGCGCTGCGACGCGAAAAATCGAAACTTGAGAAGGAGTTGAACCTGCTCTGATATCACTGTTGGGTGTGTGCAGAAGTGCGAGAGACACACGAGAAGCACACACAAGGAGCACAAACGCAGCAAGACACATGGAGAAGATGATGGCTGGAATAGCCCTCTCTATTGATGATGAACTAGACTGAACTAAGAGCTGAATAATATTCCTGAGTACAAAGTACCACCACATATGAGAGTATCAAGTATGTGGTAACATGGGGGAAAAACCTCTAGCCAACACTAGAGTAAAAAGTTCCCATGTATAGGGAAAAGGTTCACATCAAAGCTACTCGAGGAACACATAAGTGTAACAATAGGTGTATACACAAGGTGGGAGAAAAACCTTCCTAAAGAGAGAAAAAAGTTCCCAAGTGGTCCTAAGTGTGTGGTTTTACGTGATGCACTTATTGATAAGAGAGCTAACATTGAAGAGGAAAAAACTACAAAAGTAAAGAAATTGGATGGCTACTATGCAATCAGAATATGATGTTATTATGAAGAATATTAATTTTCCTTTATATGATGTGCCTCATGGAAAAAAGGCCATTGGTAGTAAATGGGTATACAAATTGGAATGTAAGCCCAATAAGAGCTCTTTCATATTTATAATTTTTAGAAGGGCTCTGTCCAAACTATAGTATTTGTTCTAGTTTTAAAAATAGTGTCTAGAAGATATTTAGCCTAAAAGGATATCAGAAAAATATAAAATTTGGTATGACTATTCTACTCATACCCATGAAGCTTGGTTACTACTCAAATTTTACAATATGGTCCCAATTATTGCTAAAAGGAATTATATTTTATTTCAAAAATAAGCTTGTTTACATGTATTTTGGGTAAAGAAAATGGGAAAGAACCTAATATAAAGAGGGATTTGAGATGGAAAAAATTGGTAGACCCCTTTTCTCCTTTACCTATATGATTTTGTTTCCTTGTTATCGCATTCTTTGCCCCTAATATGAGCTTTTACCACTTTGATTTTGTGAATTTTTAGGGTGACTTTTGAGCTTTCTCCAACACTCCCTCCTCGCTTTCTATTGCTTTCCACAAGAATCTTTGTGGCATCCAAGATGAGCATGGGCATTGATGTGTAGATAATAAGTGCTAAATGTTGGCATTGTAGTACAATAATTGGCACTTGCAAAAACTCTTAAATAGGGAGATTGTAGCTTTTCAAAGACTATTTTGGATTTTTGGAGTATCTTTTATGTATCCCTCAAAACGAAAAAGAAATGACATGCTAAAAGGAAATAAAAGATCGTGAAATGAGGATATGCATGAATGATTTTTGACTCTTCAAAAATAAAAAATAAGATGGATGAAAAAAGAAAAGTAAAAATAAGTTGGATTGGGATTAAAGGGTTGTGCATGTTGTGATAATTAAAAGAAAATAAAGCTACTTCCATGACTTAAAAATTAAAGAAAAATGATTAGACATGGCCCTTTGAATGCAACTTTAGATGAAACTATTGAAAAAAAATATGTGAAAGATGTGGTTCTTCAGTTATGTGCCTAAGGGCTATCTAATGACAAGAATGCCTAAGCTATGGGGATGGAGCTTTTTCTTGATTTTTCTTTCACTCATTTAATTATTTGTTGTTGGCAGTAGTCAGAGGCATAGAAGACGCGGAAGCATGTGAAGATAGGGCATAATGAAGAAGCAGGGAGTCAGTCGAATCATTTTTTCAAACAAATACGTTTTATAAATACTTTTCAAAACCTCCAACAGTGATTTTCATCACTTTTGTACCATATGGAACATAGAAAAACTCTTTTTGTAATTTATAGCTCCATTTTGTGCAAGCCGAGGAGTCCTTGAGCTTGAGGAGCTTAGGTAGAATGAGCGTACCAATTTTGGTTATTTTTAGAGACCGTTTACCCTTTCAAATAGCATCTAGGACCTACTTTTTAACTATGCCAGTCACTAGATGTGAAACCGGTCAAAACTAGTTTAGAATCTATAAAAAAAAGCTAGAGAGCTCATTTTTTAGGTTATCTTGTTTGAGTAGAGAAGAGCTTAGAGCTATTTTGAGCTTGTAAGAGTGTTCTTGAGTAATAGAGTTGACTTCCTACCTTCCATTGTGTCTTGCTTGTCTCTTCGTTGTGTGTGTGTATGTGTGTGCATCTCCATGCTTCTCACCATCACTCTCACTTCATCTCATATTCACGATCTTCATATCACTCCTATCTCTTACGCGCATTGACATTAAAGAGGTGGAGCTTCTTAACATGGTCCTCACCATTGTGCTATAGCAACACCAAATTTGGCGTCGTTGCCGGGGATCGAGTCTAGGATGAATGTGTGATGGTAAGAGTATAGCAAGGAGTGGCATTGGAAGGTAAAAATTTCAGTTTTTGTTGTTGGTTTTACTTAGTTTTTGTTGTTTTTCACCTCTCCCACACTACATCTTCATCACTGCATCATCATCTTCCACTCCAAAAAAATCAGAAAATTCACCATATCCACCCATTCTCCTCATTTCCCCTCATTTGTGCATGCGCGAGAGAGAGAGAGCTTTTGTGCTTGTATGTGCTTTTGTGTTTTTGAGTTTTCTTGCAGGTACAGTGCTCCAGTGCATCAGGAAAGCTTGCAAAAGGTAAAATTTCACTTTCTGTCAGATTTCTGCCGAGTGTATCAGACCATCACGATGGTCTGTCAACTTCGACATTTTTGGTAAGCGAGTTCACCACGAGGTAGGCGACACAAGCACATACGCGGATCCACACTTGCATTTCAAAAATTTGCATTTTGGTGGACCATCGTGATTGGCTCATGCCATCGCGATTGTGTCACACCATCACGATTGGCTTACGCCATCGCAACGGCTTGGCCGGACCATCGCGACGGTCCTTGACCATCGCGACGACCCCGTCGACCCCATGCCATCGCAATTGGCTCATGTCATCGCGCCGATGGTGCCATGTGGCAAGCTAGACCATCACAATGATACCCTCAGACCATCGCGATGCCTCGACATTTGATTCATCCGATTGGCTCACGCCATCGTGCTTTGTGACCATCGCGATAGGCCGGTTCATTCACACCATCGCGATTGTTCACATTTAGACCATCACGACAGTTCGCTCCATAGGACCATCGCAATTGTGCCACGCCATCGCGACGGTTCACTTGGACCATCGTGACAGTCCCAGACCATCACGATTGTTCCAGACCATCGTGATTGCTCACCCCAAACACAATTTTTAGGGTTTCAAATTTTGACCAAATTTGGGGCTATTTTGTGAAAATTTTTGGATCATTAAGCTCATTAGAGACCCCTTAGCTCATAATTGAAGAAAAACCTGTTTGTCAGTTTTTACCCCCGAGGGCCTGAACGGTCATATCTTTTTCATCCGAAGTCCGTTTTTTGAGCTTTATAGCTCGTTAGAAATCTCTTTACGAGTACTACGTGACCTCAACTGTTTTTTTTAAGACGTTGTTTTTTAGATAAGATAATATGAGGTTGACCATCTTAGGGACTAGAAAGGCAGGGGGCATAAAAATTTTGGGCAAAAGGGAAAGGACCTTTAAAGGTGTATATATTCAAGTGCTTGATCATCCATTTGAAGATTGGTCTAATAGTGGGATTTTACAGGTCTAGCAAGGGCAATCAAAAGCAAGGCAGTAAAGAACGCAGGGCTTGGGAAGCACGACTTCTTGGGCATCAGAGCAACCAAAGGAGCTGACTTGAGGTTGGAAGATTACTCAACCCCCTCAGTCAATTAGTAGCTTAGGCTAAGCGTTAGCATTGTGGATTAGATTAACAACAATAGGAACAATCAACTTCAAGAGATTTAATTTTTAAAAGTCCAAGACTAAAGTAAAGGTGTGTGATACAAAAACCTAAAGGAAAAGAACCTAAGTCTGATGAAACGAGAACCCAAAAGTACCATGGAAAGTCGATTCCTGACACATACATCAAGACAAGAATCTAAAGGAATTTAAAAAGAATCAAGAAAGTAAGAAAAAAGAACCATTGACGATCAGAGAGTGCCGCGAAGTAAATTCATGAACCTTAGATCGGGTAAGCATATAGGTAAGTCAGACCGACGAAGCCTTAGATCATCAGAAGCAAGTGTAGGAACTACTGCACGATCGTGGGCACATCAACTGAATAATAGTTATCCTTACAAGTTGAGCTCAGAAACGAGTGAATCAGAAATGGCTTTCAACACGGAAAGACCAGAAGGAGGGTCAAACGTAGCATATTTGGAAAGACCTGAAGGAACCTATAGGACTCAGTTAGAATTTCTCCGAACCAACCGCTTAGGTGCTCGCATCTATGAGGATGGTTTGTGAAGACAAGTGGTGCAAATGCACAATCCTGATCAACCCATTGGATTGGAATGTCCAGTGGTGAAATTTGAGAGAGACGCATATATAGACAAAGAAGGAACGATGTACATTTTAAGTACTCAGCCAAACAATACTAATGAGTTCGGCGTAATTCAATTAGAGATGGAAGCGAAAGCCCAAAGAAAAGAGCCATTAGAAGAGCCTAGAACACATAGAGGGAAATCTATACTGACAAGAGTACTAATTCCAGAGTGGATCCCTCAGGATAACAGAAGCATAGAGTTGTTTGTAAATAAAGAAACTGATGAAGTATTTTGGAGGTACAAAATAGAACAACCGAGTGAGGTAGGCACCATCACAATCTATGAATTTAAGGACCTAGATACACCTGGAAAGGTGGTATACCTGGATGAAACTTCAAAAAGAGTATTTGTAGTACCAGACCACGTAAGAAATACCTACACATGGAGTGAGTTAGTATTCCCTCCATCTCGAGCAAACGTAAACACAAGCCATCAAGGTGCTGGAACATCATCAGCCCATGGCACTCAAAGAGAGAAAAACAAAGAAAGACTGGAAGTAAGTTTCACTCATCCCATAGGGAGAGATAGAACAAACATGGACACAGATAGAGTGGATAGACAAAGAGAACCTAGAATACCAGGCGGTAGAGATGATTTTCCTCTACCTAGACCACGTGAACATGCAAGAATATTAAGACCCACTCAGTTAGTAAAATCCATGAAAAATTATTTTGATAGGACAGGAGATCCCTATGATCATGTTGCAGAATTTAAGCAAGTGCTACGAGCAGAACAAGTCGAAGACATGTTCACGCAATATAACGCATTTGGACTAACGTTAAAGAACACAGCTTTAACTTGGTTCCAACCATTGCAACAAAGGCAATTTAGAGACATCCATCACTTTTTAGAGTCATTCATCACTGAATTCTCTAAAAGTGGGATCAGACATGACACGTCTTTGTTGATTCGTACTTTCAAACAAACCCCTCAGGAAACAGTTAGACTCGCAGGACGTAGGTTTAGACAATATGTGGAGAGATGTCCAATGCAAGAGTTACCCTCACAGGCCAAGCAAGTGTCATTGTTTCTAGATGGCCTGTTGAGCTCTAAACTACGCTCCTATGTATACTTGAAGGAACCCAGAAGGCTAGAGCAGTGTGTAAGAATTTGCATAGACATTGAGGAAAACTTAGGAAATGAGCTGGAACTCTCAAAAGTCTATAAGGACTCAGACTGTTCATCTCTAGCATCCACAAAATTATCTAGCTCGATCGAGGACCTAGCAGAAAAAGTGGCCCAGAAACTAGGAGTTTCTAGTAAACAAATGCCTAGGTTAACAACAAACAAGCGTTGTTACAACTGTGGTGGCGACCATATGGAAAATGTGTGTCCCAATGCAACACAACCACAAGCCAACCCTAGTGGCCAATACTATACGATTGAGAGACGATACACAAGTCACACGGCTCAAGTCTACCCATACAACAAACAAGCAGTAAGACAGAACTACCCGCAAGCATATGCACAGCCAGGTAGGTATCAAGGCCAATACAATGCTCAGCCTCATTACTATAGGCCTCCTCAAAACTATCCTTATGAGGCTCAACAAAGACCACAACTTGTCTTAGCTCAATAGCCACCCCCACCAGCTAATGTCATCTAAGTTAAATACGCTGCTGCAGAAGAGAACCTAAGTAGGGCTTTAGTGCCTTCATCACCCTTGATCACACAGAGTGACCCAAACTCTATGAGTTTTGACTCTACTCATGTAGATAGTCCACCCGCATATTACACAGAGTCACCAGAACATGTGGAAACGTATCAATATGATAGTCCACCATTGGAACCTAGTTGGGAGCCCGACTATGCCAATGTGATGTATACCAACCCTAATCCGCGGCCCCAATTGAGACAACAAAGACCACAAGGCCCTAGAGGACCATGCTTTAGGTGCCAAGGAGATCATTTCATAAAGGATTGTCCACATTCTCCGATAGCCGGGAAATCACAATACTATAATATACAAGGCTTTTGTGGTAAAGAACATATCATCAAAGAGTGTCCTAAGAACCCTGCTAATGCTTCAAATGTGATACCAATCAATGTGATAGGTATTGTGCACAATGCAGATGGATCCAACCCTACATACGTGCCTATCCAAGCTATAACAAGAGCCCAGGCGCTCTTACAAAACCAACAGCTTAATCAGGAGAAAATAGCTGGAACTAGTGAGGTTGGAGAATCTAGTAGTAAAAAGACGAAATCTTGGAAAGATTCCAGAGAGAGAATTAAGAGAAAGTGGAGTAAGAGGATAACAGAGTTGGAAGGAAGTCTAAAGGAATCTAGAGCCAAAATCCAAGAATTGGCTTCACAAGAATTGAATCAAGAGAACCTAGCTCAAAAATCAGGATCAATTTTAGCGGAACCCATACCAGAAAACCTAGACATGATGTTTTGTGCGTATCAAGCAAGATTAAAAGAAGGACCTCAAATAGCTGAAATGAGTAAGAACTACCCTTGAGCAGACTTAGAAATAGAGAGAACTAAACTTTGTATGAAGATGGTAGAATTGGCACAAGCAATGTTCGAAGCCTCTAGATATCTTAATTGGAACCACATGGAAAAACCGGAACTACACTTTCAAGGATTAATGGAGAGGCTAGAATACTTGATTGATAACAAGAAAAAGAATCAGCATAGGAACCCTACTATTTCGGAGACATAGGAAAGGAATGCACCATCCCTGTCTCAAGTACCCAACATAGAGGGTGAAGACAACCTCTCTTCCATACATAGGTATTCACATGAATTTTTGAGAGAAATCCAAGAAGAGAAATGGAGAAAAGAACAAGGAACCCATCCTCCTATTCAAGAAATAGACGACTTGCAAGAGCAATTTCCCCAAGACATCCCCTCTATTTACGATGATGTAGAGGAAAAGCAACTGAGTGAACACACATGTTTTGAATCTAACTCTTTGCAAGAATTACCTCAGTTGAGAGGATCTTGGGAAGCAAAGTCTATTAGCATAAGAGCACCCACTATAATAGTGAGGAATGAAGAATCAGTAATCCCTAGAAACACAGAAGTGGTAAAGAACACCAAAATACAGTGTCACCTCACTCTAGAGGAGTTGTTAAAGGTTAAACCAGAATTGTGGAAACATGTAGCAAATCAATTCCTCGAGCTTGCTACTACTCCCTCACAGATAGGAACACACAAGAAGGTACCACAGATACCCGTAGAAAGGATCGAAGATGTAAGCGAAGGAGAGGAAGGTAACACTTATCTTCCAATAACCCATCAGGGCTACACCACGAAAGCCATCTTAGATTCAGGAGCCGGAGTAGCCATCGCTACCACCGCTTTATGGAAACGTTGGGGTAAGCCAGCACTAAGACCCACCAAGATGAAACTACAAATGGATGACGGACATATAGAGAAACCATTAGGCTTACTAGAAGGCATATCTCTCACCACTTGTGGTGTGGAATTTGATCATACTTTCGCCATTTGTGATTTTGCGAAAAATCATGCTTACGAGATGATATTAGGAAGACCATTCATGCGTCAGTTGCAAATTGTACAAGATTGGGGAACTAATTCTTTGTACTTGCAACATTTAGGAGTGACTACAAAAGTCAATCTTAAAGACTATTCATATCGAGACGTACCCCCAATACAATGGAATACCATCCATAAGACACCAGAAGAAACAGAATCAGTACACTCATTGGAATCAGACCCCTCATGGTTGCACGAGGATACTCATTTATGGATGTGTAAGGTAGCAAAACAAGAGGAAGTTTGCGACATATTATCTTACCAAATGGGTAGAGGCAAAGGCCACAAAAAAGAATGATGCACACACGACTGCAAAATTCTTATTTGAAAATGTCTTTACAAGATATGGACTGCCTATAGAGTTAGTGAGCGATCGAGGAACTCACTTTCTAAAGCAAGTCATTGAATATTTGTTACAGGATTTTATGGTGATTCACAAGAAATCCGCACCATATCATCCTCAAGCCAATGGTCAAGCAGAAAGTACTAACAAGATCCTTTGTAACGTACTGACGAAACTCGTAAACAACAAACGTTCAGATTGGGACAAACAGTTACACCACGCTGTTTGGGCATATCGGCCACAAGACCGTACTCAATGCAACTCCCTTTTAGATGGTTTTTGGTCAGAATGTTGTGCTTCCTTTGGACTTCTTGATACCAACCCTTAACGTTGCACAAGAACATCAGTGGACCGGCCATGAATTATCATCAAGGATAATGGACTTGGAACGACTAGGAGAAACCAGGCTGAAAGCAGCAACAGGAATATATGCAGCAAAGAAGCGATAGGAAACATATTTTGATGCACATGTGAAAGATAAAGGCTTAAAAGAAGGAGATTTAGTCCTAGTATATACACTAAAACAACATGCACGGAAACTAGAAAAGCGAGGTTATGGACCTACGATCATTAACAGACTCTCAACAAGTGGAGCAGTACAATTAGCCACCTTAGAAGGAGACATAATGCCTAATTACATTAGTGGCTGTAGAGTCAAGTTATACCAGGAACCTCTTACTGAGGATATGCTTAGAAGACTCATGTTGGTAAAGAAGCGTAAGGAGGAAGAAAATAGAATACCTGCTGAAGCTCAGGCAGAAGCTATAGAACGCATTAAGTGCATGAAGTTAAGAAGACAAGAACTAGGGAGAGAACATTATAACCAACTGTAAACAACACCCAGATACCCCATGGCCATGTGTCAAGCAAAGTCAAGTACTCATCCTAGCATAGTGGACAGGAGACCATTCATTACAGTCAGGCTAGAGCACGACAACCCTTGCCAAGAGCTCAGGGCTTTAATTGATTCAGGTGCTGCGACTAGTGCGATTAGATGGTCCCACTATAAGGACTCAGGAATAGAAATGCGGCCAATTGAGGCATACCTCATAGGGCTAGGAGGCATTGAAACCCCTTGCATGGGTGAGGTGGACCTTCCTATCCTCATACATGACGTGAACATGACAGTGAAGCTACTAGTGTGCCATGACGAAAACCTGATAGAACCCCTAATCCTTGGCCAAGATTGGCTATACGATCACTCAATGGACCTAAATCTTAGACAAGGCTCCTTACAAATTGGAACCTTAGATTAGAAGCGAGTGATACTGCTTGACTTCCCTAACAACACTCCGCTTAAGGTATATGACCAGCAACCCTATGAAACGCTTGCGATGGAGGACCGGAAGATATTTGGTCAAAGCCCTCGGCTAAGCACGCTCCTTCGAAAGTCAACCCATGAGAGCTTGCCGATGGATAGAGGCCAGATAGACGATTGTCAGGAGATTTTCCGTCGGTCTTTCAGCAGCGGACAAATGGGGACCATTGCAGGTCAGATGGGTTTCATCAGTGGTCAAGTGGACTGCATCAGCAGCCACATGGGCAAAACACCCTGTAGTGCCCATCCTTCCACACTTACTGCGGACTTGCCTAGGTTTTTGTTACAAAACGATGCACTTCCTAATGGGCAGGTTTTGCAAGTGTTGGACCTCCCTTCTTTTCGAAAGCAGAGTGTCCATTCGACTCAACCTCAACCACGACGAAGGAACCCAGACCCACGACAATATCAGACGACACAAAGAGGAAAGCAGTATCAGCATCACAAAGCAAGAGGCACGAGACAAATATGGGTGCCAAAAGGGCAGAAACCACCAACAAATTTCACCAATGTGGACAATGACAAGAAGAAGTCAAGGCAGAAGCAGAGTCAATATTCAACATCTCCTCGACCTTCTTCTACGAGTACGAACATTTGACAAATCTAGATCGCCAAGAAGTACCTTATGAATTGACCCACACCCACGCAGATTTGGGTACCCAAACAATGTATTATAGCTCAACCCTCAAGCTATGTAATATATACCCCTCAGAAATCTCTTCACCCTTCAATACCACCACATCCGATATCACCTTTTGTCCCTCAGCAGAAACATTTCACCCACTCAGAAACTCTAAGGAAGTGGATACTGAGACGTATCCAGACGACTTCTCCGACCCCCTTATCTAACATTACTCCCATCCCGACTAAACACCATCCTTGTAATAACTCATTTACGACTGAACCTTGTACAAATCCACTCACCATGGCCCAACATCACTTGTAATAACATCTCATCAAGAAATGTATGCATCATCTGAAGCATGTAGGTGTCTAGAGACCTGCATTAGTTTTGCAAGTCTCATTCCATAAACCACATCACAACACTCGGCTACACGGGTTACACATTGGTTATGGAAAGGGATTGCGGTCTCACTTTAATGGGATCATGATTAATTTCCATATTAATGTGTTAATCTTTTGTAGCAGATCTTCTACGCATTCGCATCATTCATCATGCAGGCAGGAGGACCATCTGAAGCTGGCCGCAGTGTACCCATGGCAATCATTGGCGAATTACTAGCTGAACCACACCCTACGGCTCAACCACCAGAATTTCAGGGATTTCTAGGACCTATGCCAATTGACGATCCTCCCAGGGGTTATACTGAAAAGATTCATTGCAATTCTCACCGGGTTCAAGGGCTAGCAGGACCGTTGGCAAACGTGGACTTTATCTTCGAGGCCAATTTGACTTTTGACAATCGTACATGGGGCAAATACCAATTTTTCTCAAGAGAGTTCGAAGGACTATAGAATACAGAATACTTAAGCATGTTTGTGGGAGAGCACGCTTCACAGAAGATTTTAGTGACCCTTTGCCTAAACCGGATTTCTACAGATGCTACTACTTGGTAACAACATTGACATCATCTAAAAACAAGGATTTACCAGGCACCTTTATTTTGCCATCCTTACTGAACGACCCCCCATTCAAACGGTTTTATTTGAAAAAAGATTTGATTAGAGCTTCTATTAAGATCCATGGGATGCATACTCCTATAGAGCACGAGAGGTTGATTCCAGAGCCGATGAAACATGGAGACGTCATTAAGTGGGAAGATATTTCAGCAATCACACCTGAGCTCTCTAAACCATTACGGATATGTATGCAGCACTTCGCTTTCCCCGCTCAAGATCGATTCACCGTGCCCCACAAACGCATTTGGTTTGGCTTATATTTAGCTTGTACTGGGCCACAAACAGTTGATCTGGTCAGTTGGATTATTGATCAATTATATCTAGCACAACATAGATGGGAAAGAAAGAAAGTAATCCATGGATGTTGTGCTCTCATGCACATTGTTTATATGTGTTTGGCCTACGATTTACCAATCGAGCATGCAATGACAAGCGAGGAGTTGAAAGCATTCAAGGGGACAACAAAGAAAGCTAGGAAGTCTAGCAAAGGACGAGCAGGGAAGCGCATGAGGGGAACCATTCCATGCCTACAGGTCCCAAAATCACCGTCACCGCAACCCTCTCCAGAATAGTCTCCGACGGAAGCCCCTGCAACTGTACAACCTATTTGCATATGGTTATCACAAACTATGGTTACAGAAGGCACTACTAGTGCGATTACCTCACAACCAACACTAGTCCATGAACCTACAACCACTGCAGCAGAATTTCCCACCACTATTGGTGCGGAAGCATTTTCTTTTCTGATACCCAACATGGAAGCAGAGCCACTGAATACAACCTTTGATTTTGAAATGCCAGATGCCTTTTCAAATGAGTTTCAGTTTTCTGAAGGCCAGATTTTCTCTCAAGAATATGAACGTTCGAGCTACCCGACCACTCCCCTGGATCAACAACAAGGACAAGTCTTATCTAGCTCAGAAGACGAAAGAACAGAAACAGATGATGATGAGGGTGATGATGAAACCAGCCAAGGCACTCATGACTCCCAAGAGAATGTACAGACAGACGAACAAGGACAGCAAACCGACACCCAAGGTGATACCAGTATGCATGAAGATGAAACCTTTGAGGCAGCAGCTTATACGCTGGCAATCAAAAAATTATATCGTACTATGGAAAAAGTTTGGGCACGTAAGAAGTTAACTGAGGAAGAGAGCCAAGCACTCATAGAACAAGAACTTTGTTGGTGCAGACCAATCACCAATTGAAGACTTGGAAGATTAAAGGATGAAGGAAGGATCAACTATTGAAGCTTGGAAGAAAGACACATTCAGAGTATATGAGAAATGTACACATATGTACATAGTTCACTTAGATCTTTGTTTGAGTAAGAATCTTGTACAAATTATCTATAAATACTTTGAGAAAAGTCGGGGCATGTATGAGAGCATATGTGACAAGAGTTAGAAGCCAAGATTGAGGAAGTTAGAAGTCATGAGATAGAAGAAAAGTTAGTTGAGTTAGCTCTCATCACTCAGTTGTAAATTTTTTCTGAGTAATTGAAAATCTTGCGCCCGATGTTTCTGCGTCTGCTCCGTCTGTGTTTGATCAATTGAGAAATCCTTTTGAGGATATCTAAGTTGTTAGTTAATGAGTCGGTGACCTGAGTTTCAGAGTCTAATTGCAAACAGGCTAGGAGAATTGTAAGTAGGAACATTCATATGTGTTGAATGTTTACAGTTCTCTGAAACAGGCGCAAATTTCGAGTTTAATCTTTTGGTCAGACCTCACTCCATAGTTTAAAGTTTTGTGCAAGTAAGCACTTAATCTTTAAGTTAGAAGATGATCTTCTCGTGGCTAGAAGCATTTGCTTAAACGGGTTTTGTACTGAGAGAATTGAAGTTAAGAAGTTAGGGGTGTCTAAATCGACTTCTCAGAAGTACAGATTTGGACATAGGTAACTTGTGAAGTCAATTTCTCAAGTTATACTAAATCTTTTGAAATAATTCAACTTGGAGGAGATGCGCAATCTCTAGGAGATGATTAGTACAAAGTTTCATCAAAAACTTTACACGTTTGATAGGTCAATGTGAAGAAATAGTGCAGCAGACTTTTCTATGTTTTATCTTCTTCACAGATTTTCTCAATTTTGATAAGTTGGAGATTGATCCTCTAAATTAGTGGAAGTTTTGACTTACTCTTGGTATAGAGGTGCTCTAATCACAAGAGTAGGTTGTTCTTTTGGAGATTAACACTCTCCATCAAACTTGTCTCAGGCAGCTTTGAAGAAGTATACATCAAGGGCTTCAGGGAACTTGTCAAATCAGTGGGATCTAATGAAGCATTAAGATATTTGCAGAGGAAGCCTTTACTGCAATTTGATCCTCGACGAGTACGACTCTTATCAAAACCGGGAAAATATATTCGTGTACCGATAGGTGGCCAATCTTCAGAACAGGCCAGCGAAGCACGCCTAATTCCTGAAAGATCTGCGGTCGAAGAAGCTATCCTCGTCAACTCCCCACCCCATACTACTGCTGTACATACCACCACAGTTGCCGAAGTACCTACCACCCCAACTACTCCTCCTTCACCCCCCATCTCTCCACTCTCCCCTGTACATCCGCTCTCTCCCAGACCATCCACCTCTTTGGATAGTGCTGTAGCAGAAGCCTTCCTTACTTCCATTCATCCCACAATTCCCGCACCCACCCAACCTAGTTTTCCTCCTCGGACATCCACCTTTCTATCTAGTCCAATTTCCCCTCCATCCTTCCCATCCTTCCCCACACCTCCAAGACACCTTTTCCCATTCCCACCTCCATTAACCTTCTCCCCAGTCTCACCTCCCCGACCTACCGTAATTCCTCTTTCCCCTTTCCACCAAGGAGTACAAGAGAACCCCTCTGTAAATTACTCTTCAACCTTTGTAAATCCAGTATTTACACCCAGACATGCACCCACTATCACTCCATTATTCACAATCACCGCACTTGATACCACATCCAATGACATGGATATATCACCACCCACTGCACCACCACACACATCTTCCATTATACCACCATATTTAGGCACATCACAATTTTCCACAATCACCACTGCATCCACATTCACACCCCTGTTTCCCTTTCCCTTTGCATCGACACCCACACACACCGCAACTGCATTCACTCCGTCACTAATATTATCACACACTATAGACACCGCATTTCGACAGATGTTCACATGTATGACAAAAGTAAGAGATGAGTTTGCATCTCTTGGAAATAATTATCAGATGCTGCAGAAGACAACCAACGATTTACAGCCATAGAATCCTGATTAATAGAATGACATATCAAAGGATATTTTATTATTACCGAAACTTTTTCAGAGTTTGCTCAATTCACTGACCATCGAGAATGCCTCACTGAACACCCGCTACCAAGAGCTACGAGAGCTTATCATAAACTGGAACTAGAAAGTGAAGAAAAAACCAAAGAGGCCGTTACAGACATAGACAACTTGTTAAGGGCACAGACTATTCGCAATGCGACGCTCACCAGGAACATGGGCTTACTCAGACGACACTTGGCAGCAGCAAAAGAAGAGAACCAGCGCTTACAAGAACAGAACAAAGAAAATTTAGAAGCTGCCCTAGATCAACCCGACCAACCATTAAGTCCCAGTTGTTTCAAGGCTCTGCCCTCCAAATCTATGAAAATGTTGCTAGATGATCATGTCAGATTGTTAGATGAGTATGACAGCATGAACGAGGAATATCATAAGCTGAAAGAAGATCATAAACTACTCCAACTAAGAGCACCAATACAACAAGGACTACGAGCTCCTCCGGACCCATCTCCTGACATCATAGAGGAACTCAACGCATTACGGGCCCATGTATTAACTCTTCAATCATAGATAACAGTATATGAAGCACCACCTAGGCCAGACTCCCCACCGAAACTACTAGCAGAGGAAGAAACAGTAACTATTCCGGTGGAGGAAACTTTTGAAGAAGCATATGAACCTCAACCCATCCTAGGCGAATGAGTCACGGCTGAAGGCCAGACGACTTTCGAAATTCCAACTCCCGCATGGATGAAGACAATTGAAGAACTGGGAAGAACTCACTCAACAAGGGTAGAGGCACAGTTACACCCAATGGCAATGATTGAAGAACACATTTTACAATCCCCCTACTTTGCTCATTTGGCCCCTCGCAGATATATATCTGGGCATGAGCTACAATACAAGCCTTATTTTATGTTAATGGCGGAATATCAGCGGGCCATAGAAAAAGAAACAGGCAAAAAGCCCTCCCATGCAACTCAATTCGAGCCGGAAGATTTGCCACTAGATGCGCAACAAGGAGAGATCTATCAACCAGATTGGCGCAAGGATTTATTACAAGCATATCCAGAGATGATGAGTACTTGGGTCAAGGCACTAATACACTTAAAGTACAACCCATGTTGGGGACCAGTGCCACGTCGCCGCTCATGGAAGGCATTTGCCATTAAAGTACAGAACAACAAGCAATGCCAGGATTGGCTTAATTACCCATACTTCACCCCACCCAATGGACCACCAACAGTTGGATACATGATGGCAACGATTCGTCACTGGCTCCCTCGCTTAAAACATATGGACGATGTAGTAGCGCACATGACTGTCAAGATATTTGACATGATGCAGATGGTATTCAAAGTCTTCCGTCGCGTCAAGGCACCACATGTGAACACCCCGGGTTTTGAGCATGGCAATCTAGATCTAGCATATGAAATGAGTACGACACCATTGCTCCGGGTGTGTTACACCTGGCACTGTTGAATTAAATACTTACCAGCGTGCTATATGCAGACCTTCGAAGAAATGTTCACAACCGGTTTTTGGGAATACCATTCAGAGGTGTTCATCAGCAGGCCTACACACCTCTTGCAGTTATTTGCCTGTGAACAGATGGTATATTCCACGCATTATCGACTCCCGCCATCAGATGAATCGTATCCCATTGATTGGGAGAAACTCGAGGCAGATCTGGCCTGAGGAATTTGCATATCAGAACACACCCTCACTCAGGAACTACTCCAAAATTATATCCGACGGACCTCACAACCAGGTTCTGTCGAGGACGACAGAAGCGAGAGGGAGGGGGGTGTTGGCAGTAGTCAGAGGCATAGAAGACGTGGAAGCATGTGAAGATAGGGCATAACGAAGAAGCATGGAGTCAGTCAAATCATTTTTTCAAACAAATACGTTTTATAAATACTTTTCAAAACCTCCAACAATGATTTTCATCACTTTTGTACCATATGGAACATAGAAAAACCCTTTTTGTAATTTATAGCTCCATTTTGTGCAAGCCGAGGAGTCCTGAAGCTTGAGTAGCTTAGGTAGAATGAGCGTACCATTTTTGGTTATTTTTAGAGACCGTTTACCCTTTCAAATAGCATCTAGGACCTATTTTTTAACTATGCCAGTCACTAGATGTGAAACCGGTCAAAACTAGTCTAGAATCTATAAAAAGAGCTAGAGAGCTCATTTTTGAGGTTAGCTTGTTTGAGTAGAGAAGAGCTTAGAGCTATTTTGAGCTTGTAAGAGTGTTCTTGAGTAATAGAGTTGACTTCCTGCCTTCCATTGTGTCTTGCTTGTCTCCTCGTTGTGTGTGTGTGCATCTCCATGCTTCTCACCATCACTCTCACTTCATCTCATATTCACGATCTTCATATCACTCCTATCTCTTCCGCGGATTGACATTAAGGAGGTGGAGCTTCTTAACGTGGTCCTCACCATTGTGCTAGAGCAACATTGACTTATTATTATTATTATTTTTAAATTATCATGGCCTTCATGGCATACAATCCATTAAATAGAAAATAATTCACCTATTGAGGATCCATGATTACATGGCTTCCCCCTCCCTAAATATTTTCATGGGTTGGAAGGTGGAGACTATAAGAGCTTATTGCTTGTTGAGTAGTCGTTGACCATCATGATGGGATATATAAGTAGTGGGTTCTTGAGATCATCACAAAGTTTTTGAGGTAAAGAGACCCAACAGGTAGCACTTACTACTTTAAGATCTACTTCCTTACCTTGTGGGGCTTTGGGCCGAAAGGTTTCTAGCAAAGCTTTGCACTCTACTTCCCCTCCCTGTTTTCTATCATCCATGATAGACCATGTTGAGGTATGGGGTACAAATTTAGCCTTAAGTAAAGATTCTTGAACCCACTTTAATATATTGATTACATGTTGCAGTAATGGTCTTAAGTATCCAAATCTATTTGACTACATGTCATGGCTAGTTGTAAGGGAAATTTTGTTTTTGAAATGGCTTCTTATGTGAGGCTTGTTTCTTTGTAGGATGGCAAGGAGAATCCGTAAATGGTGTTATCAACTTCTTGGGCACCCAAATATGTGATTGTGATCGTTACCACATGAGACTTGGGTAATAAATAGTGTTTAGCCACATGAGACGTGTGTTTTCCTAATTTTGTGTGTTTCATTTGTGCTTATTAAGTTATTCATTTTGATTAATCTTGATTAACAAGTGGCAGTTTGGGTATGGCTACAATGTTAGAGAGAGGTTCAAGAATTTTTGGAGTCTCATTGGGTATCAATCCACTAAGTGAAGAGGAAGTGGAAAGAGTTAAAATGACATTTTCTCCTTCTCACTTATCAGTTTTCCATTGGCTAGGTTTAGACCCACTAAATTGTCCAATAGAAAATCTTGTCCCAAGATGACATGTTTGATTAGATCGTCATTCTCATAGGCTAGAAGTTTTAGAGATAATTTGGCTTTGCGAAAGTGTAACTTCTCCAACACATGGGGTTTGAATACCTCCCAAGCATATTTACAATCATAGCACATGTTTTGATCTACATGCTTTAATAATAGTAATTTCTTATGGATATGATCTATGGCTTTTGTTGAGCTTCAATTATGATCTATTTCCTTTTGTCATCTATGCATGGCCACTTGTAATCATCTTAATATTTTTGCAATGAAGGGTTTTGGGTAGATTTTGAATTTACAACCATTGATATAGCTTGGAAAAATATTACCTTCAAGGGTGGTTAATTGGATGGCATCAGTAGGTGAGATACAACATATCATGTAGGGTCCATGATCTTTTCTTTTACAACTTTTTAGCATGCCGTTTCAAGGTCTAAAAAAGTACTAGTCATCTTCTTGAAGCTTCTTATCCTTGATATGGGAATCAAAATAGGATTTTTGGCATTTCTTTTGAGCATAGATTTTGGCTACAACTCAAAGGCATGTCTCTTGTAGTTCATCAAAGTTTATCTACCAATGCAAACAAGTGAGTACCATGGTCACTCATTATCTTGTAAATATTTGCTCAAATAAAAGTTTTGCAGTGGTTTGAGTGTCAACCTTAGTTGTATCACCCCCATCCATCCGCTCAGAATTCTTTAATAACTGATAATTGGCTGAGAAATGGTTGCATACATATGCATGAACCCTTGATAATATCCATAGTTTCCCATAAAGTCTTGGACTTCCTTCATGTTTTTTGGTTGTGGTAATTCAAAGAATTTCTAATAAGTGGTGTGCAATGGGAAGGGAATAGCTGTCCCAAATAGTGGCTACATTGAGCTTTTTTAGATTAAGGAAAACCTATAGATTTCCATTCTTTTTGCGAACAACCACAAATTCATAGATGAAATTAACAGCAAGTTTCATTTATGTATAGTAAGTTTCACTATATGTATACAATCCTTGTTTAGGCGAGCAAGCATCTGGCACCATTAGTATGTGATGGACATATATGTGAGAATCAACTCCTTTGAGGTCCGGATAGGTCAAAGTGAATATTTCTTGGTACTCTCTGAAAAGATGTTTGAGATCAGCTTCCTCGAAGCTTGATAGATCATTCATTAGGTACGGGCATCTCTCTTCATTTTATTTGATTGTTATGAACACCTTCTTTGTATCCCCTTTATTATCACAAATCTCTCCCATGGTATGGTCTTCTCATGTTTCAAAATAGCATCAATGATTTTCCATTTCTCATCTTGAAATTCCTTATGATGCTCTAGAACTTCAAACCCTGATGTTTGATATGAATCTTTTGTAGATGTACTTGCTCCGTCAAAGGCAATCTCATTTTCATGTATGTGATAAATGTCTCATGTTGGCTCATACATGGTTGATGGATCCATTAGTGTACCGATATCTTTCAAGTATTATCCTTCATTACTATAGGACCCTTCCATGTAGAGATTAGGTGTTGAGATATCAAGCTAAATATGTGATGATCAAGAATGAAACATATCACTTTTTCATTTCTTTGACATGTATAGTGATCACATCAGTATATGTCAGGGATACTTTAGTGAGCTTTACTAGATATATATCTATCAAGAGTGATGGCATATTTATTTCTTCCTAGCTCACTCATTTGCCAAAATAGTATTTTCCTTATGTGATGTTCTTTATATATTGTACTAGTTGTATTTGTTGTTTAGGTCATTATTATATATTCCTTTTATGTAATAGAAGATGATGATGATGATGATGATTCTTCCATTCCTCAATATATGTGTGCTCCCCTTGAGTGTGAGAGTATGTGAATGAGCTCTCTTCCTTATCTCCTTTCTCTTGACATGGTATCAGAGCCAATGTGGTTGTAGAGAGCTTGTGAAGAAGACTGACAGTAAAGAGTATGGGAGAAGGCATGGAGAAAGTGTGATTCACAAATGACCTCACAACCATCTCAACCTCCATTTTGAGCCTGCAAGGTAGGGCCCATGGAAATACCAGGTTGGTTTGCAAAACTATAACTTGCATACTATTCAACAACACTCAAATATTCTAGATCCAAAATTTCAAGGAATTCTGTGTACTATTGAAACATGAAAACTATGTTTTTTTGAGATTGGATTGTCACATCATAGTGTGACAATGCTCAAGAAGAGGTACTATTTTTGCAATGTGGTGAATTGCTGCAGAAATGGAAAATGCTGATGGAAACGTCTGTTTATGATCGACAATTACCATAGAGGAAGTAGACTACATGCCAATTAAGAACATATGAAGAATGGAATCAATGAGCACAAAAGATAATGTATTGGTTGTCTATTAGCATACATGATAGCATGATTGGGCACATACAGGTTGCCAAGACTCCAAAAGAGACTTGGAACAGTTTGATCACATTGTATGAGACCAATAAAAAGGCACAAAAATTGCAACTCAAGAACGAACTGCATACACTAGAGAAAAAGGGCATAATGGTAAGTGACTACACCTTGAACATCAAAAGAATATGTGAGTCACTTGCATCTATTGGCATGAATGTAGATGATGATGATAAGGTGGAAGTGTGCTTTCATGGTTTAGGAGCTTCATATAAGTAGTTCACAACTTCTATTCAGACCAGGGAAAATATTTCAAATTTTGATGATCTCATGTCCATGCTGATTATTGAAGAAAAGAATCTTGGTGAGGACTCGAATTCCCAAGGAAAACCTAGTCCTAGGTAGGTATTCTACTATGGTAGAGGAAGGGACAAAGGTAGAGGCTTTGGAAGTGGAAGAGGAAACAATAACCAAGAGCAAGGTCAACAACAAAGTCACGCAGGAGGTAGAGGATAGTTTTGAGGTAGGGGGAGCCAAAGAGGTCACATAATTTTCCAAAGAAATGATTTAGGTAATGATAGTAAAGGATGTTGGAATTGTGGTAAATGTGGACACTTTGAACATGATATTGGTTGAATAATAAAAATAACAAAGACAAAAAAACAACTATGAATCCACAAGTGTAGATGATTCTGAGAAGTTGTTTGTGGTCCAACATCATATGATGAATACAATGTCTACTGATGGTTTGAAATTGAATGGTAATGTCTTGTATGTTGATTTAGGTGCTTCAAATCACATGATCAGTCATGCAAAATGGTTTAATAGTTTACAAAAATTTCCAATTCCTAGACATGTTAAAAGAGATGATGACACACCACATCCTATCGAGCATATAGGAAACATAGCACTATCTATGGAGGATGAGAAGGTAAAACATCTTGCTGATGTGGTGCATGTTCCAAATATAGCAAAGAATCTAGTTTTTGTTGGAAAATTGGTTGACTAAGAATTACAAGTCAGGTTCAATGCTGATGGGTTATATGTAGAAGAGTACAAACATGATGGAAGATTGATTGCCAAAGGAAACAAAGTGGGTAGGATGTTCACCTTAAATGTGAAAATTCCAAAAGTGAACTTAGCCATGTTTGCAAAAGGTGCAGGTGTTATTACTGATATAGAGATTTGGTGCAGGTGTTATTACTGATATAGAGATTTGGCACAAGCAAATTGGACATGCAAATTTAGAGGCCAAAATTGATGCAATCAAAGGCGCTCGTCAATAGACTACTGAATTTCAAGGTTGCAAAAATGTAGAAGGTATATGCAACATGTCAATTTGGTAAACAATCAAGGGAAACATTTTTGCATGACAAGCATGTTAGCGAGAATGTGCTAGAGATAGTACATATCAATGTTTGGGGTCCTCCACATCTATGGGAGGATGCAAGTTTTATGTCACTTTAATTGATGATCATACACAAAAAGTATGGGTTTACTTCATGAAAGAGAAGAGTGAATTGTTTACTAACTTTTAAAATTTCAAGGCTATGGTGGAAAAGTAGATAGGGAAGTATATTTAAACATTAAGAATATGATGGAGGAGGTGAATATATATCAAATGAGTTTAGTAGCTTTCTAAAAAGTCATGGAATTTGATGAAATTTTTCATGTAGGTACACACCACAATAGAATGGCATTGCTGAACACAAAAATAGACATATTGAAAAAATAGCAAGAGCCTTGATGGCTGACTAGACTATGCCTAATTGTTATTGGGCAAAAGTTGTGCACACTGGTGGGCACATCATGAATAGAACTCCGACTACTATTGTACATCAAGTTAGACCTAAAGAGAACTTTACAGGTAAAAAGCCAAACTTATCACATATGAAAGTGTTTTGGTTTTGTTGCATATGTACATGTTCTAGATGTGTTGAGGACAAGGCTATCTTTATTGGGTACTCCCTTGAGCAAAAGGGATATAAATTCTACAACCCACTCACACAATAGGTGAAGGTAAGCAGAGATGTGGTGTTTGATGAAATGGCAAGATTCTATGTAGATGCCAAAGAAGGACTTAATCTTGACTCAAATGACAAAGGAAATGATGAAAAATCAAGTGCAAAATCTCAAGTTTTGAGTGGACTTGGTGTGTCACCAAGCAATAGCTCCAACTCAAATCCATGGAGTGGAAGTTTGCATGGGAGTTTGAGTCTAGCCAATTCATTGAATACATCCAAGAAAGGTAAAGAGCAACTTTCTGCTGGTAGTAAAACATCTATAGGTTTTGACGACATTCATGGATATTCAAGCAGTTTTGAAAAGAGTCTTGATGAGGAACTTGGATTGCTCTCAATGAAGAGTCCAGGGGTAAGAAAGGCACATGAAGATGATATAAGGAGAAGTGACCCAAGACCAAGAAGATATGGGAGGATGCGAATTCAATGCAACGATTGATGTATGATAGATACATGGCTCATCATTGTGCCTACATGACCAAGGTAATACAAGATACTGAACCTTATCGTTTTGAAGATGCAATTGGAAATGTAGATTGGGAGAAAGCTATGGATGAGGAGATGGCTGCACTATATGGAAATGAAACATTGAAGCTGGTTCCATTGCCACAAGGAAAGAAACCCATAGGCTGCAAGTGGGTTTACAAGGTGAAGCACAACGCTGATGGTAGCATATGTAGGTATAATGCACAATTGGGAGCAAAATGATATGCACAGACATATGGCATTGATTATGAATAAACATTCAGCCCTAGATCTAAAATGGTTATTGTCAAAGCACTTGTCCCATTGGCTACAACAAAAGGATGGGTTTTGCATCAGATGGATGTGGAGAATCCCTTCTTACATGGTGAGTTTTAGGGAGAAGTATACATGCACCAACCACAAGGATATGAGGATTCAAAGCACCTAGAATATGTTTGTAGGTTACAAAAGGATTTGTATGGGCTTAAACAAACCCCTCATGCTTGGCATGCAAGGATTGCTGATTATTTAACCACGAGTGGATTTTCTATGTGTGATATAGATGACTCATTATATGCAAGGAAGGGTGATGATGGCATCATGATTGTGGCTATTTATGTTGATGACTTGATTGTACGTGGTGTTAATGAAGAAAGCATTACAAAGGTAAAGCAATTCCTTATGCAAGAATTCAACATGAAAGATCTTGATGTGCTATGCTATTTTATGGGCATTGAGTTTATACATACAAAAACAAGTATATGGATTTCAAAAAGGTAATATGCCTTGAGTATGCTACAAAAGTATGGTATGGATGATTGTAAGCCAATTTCTATGCCATTAGATCAGAATCTGGAGTTGGATACTACATGAGGTGAAGCATTGGAAAATGCTACTATGTATAAGAAAATTGTGGGGAGTTTGATATATCTCACAATTACAAGACCTGATCCAAACTACACTATTGGACTTGAAAGTAAATTTATGCAAGTTCCCAGGAAACCACATTTAGATGCTCTGAGATGCACTCTATGTTATGTGAGTTCTAATTTGGATTATGCATTGTTTTATGAAGCTAGCGTAGAATTTCAAGTTCATGGATACACCGATGTAGATTGATAGTGGAGTTCCAGATAGAAGATCTACTAGTGGATTTCTATTCTCACTTGGGAGTGCAGATATTACATGGAGCAACAAGAATCCATGCATTGTTGCTTTGTCAACTACTAAGCCTGACGGAGGCTCAATATAGAGGTGTTGCAATGGTAGTATGCGAAGCTTCATGGATAGAGATGCTACTTGCAGATTTAGGTGTGGAAATGCAAAATCCTATCATCATTTATTGTGATAATCTTAGTAGCATTTGTTGGGAAAGATGCATGGATACCACAAGAGGATGAGTTGGTACTGCTAATCCCTGCTTTGTACCTACCCTCTTTCACTTCAGAGTTGTGTTGTAGGCCCCTTTAGCTTGCTAATGACACTAAATAAGTGCCTATGTACTTTGGAGATGATGCTTCAAACAATTGAATCAAAATAGATAACTTTGCAAATAGCTTGTGACAAAAAACTTGCTAATTTGGTCTTGACACCTACTAGATGTTTTGCTCAGTGCTCACAGTACAGCAGCAATTAAGAAAATTCCTTTTGAAGATATCTAATTTGCTTAGAGAGCTAATGATTCCAAGTCGAATCACTTAAAATGATGCACTATGTACTGAGCAATCAATTTAACAATCGATAGCTTACCCTCGATTTTTTAGGAGCTATGCAAAGAATGACCAATGACCACTTTGACACGGATTCCTCCCAATTGGCTGAATCAAATTGCTTCAAACTTTAAAGCTTGTAGTAGACTTTAAGCTGGTTCCAACAAGCTATAGAAATTTAAAAATTATGGAGAAATGACTGAGATATGAGCATATTTAAAAAATCATGGAGAAATGACTGAGATATGAGCATTCAAAGTTCATTGTACTGAGTGGACATAGCATAGAAATTAACAGAGATACTCAAGGATGTATATGTATTATGGAACATGATTTTACAAAATCATTGGCAAAGAGATGATGCCAAATGATAGTGGGATGAGTGAGCTATAGAGTGAACTACTCAATCCCTACTAATGATCAATGAAATGCTCTCAAAGGGAGTGTATATGGCCACGAGATTTCCAAACCTTTTTATAAGTGCTTTTCTTCAAATTTGGCTCTCACTAAAAAATGATCCCCTTAATCTAGGAGATATTCTCTCAATCTAAAGTCATGACTTCCATTCTATCTAACTCCATGAGTTTGTAGCCTTTTACAATGGTAAATCATTAAGCTAGTACAAGGTATGGTCATATGAGCCATCAAAATCTTCTTCAAGGTCTAATCAAATATGAAGGCTCGGAATTGCGTGAACATCTTCCCCTCAAGCCAAACATATTGGCTTAGTATTCTTCATGAATCCTCTTGAATGTCTTGCAATCCAATCATAGATTTAAACTTGCAAAGTTTAATACCATCAAGTGCTTTGGTCAATAAATGCACATTGCATATTAGTGGACACATATGCTAGTTGAATTTCCTTGCTCAATAGCTTCTCTCTCACATAGTGGTAGTGAACTTCTATAGATAGGATTTGCTCAATAGCTTCTCTCTCACATAGTGGTAGTGAAATTCTATAGTGGTAGTGAACTTCTCTCCTTGCATGATAGATAGGATTTGCTGCAAGATGTAAAGAACTTGTATTGTCACCAAAGATCATATGTGAGCGAGTATGAAGTCCCAAATCTGAATATAACACTCTAATCCATATGGCCTCTTGTGTAGCATTTGATAATCCCCTATATTCAGCCTCTATTGAAGATAAAGCAATTGTAGGTTGCTTCTTGGAAGACCATGAAATGGGCGTTTCACCTGCAAAAGAGAGATAACCAAAG
>CM035435.1:140333169-140335669 GCA_020310875.1 Ceratopteris richardii
TGGAGGTAGAGGATTTCTAGAAACCTCTGCTTGTAATTGATGAATAGCAAGTCCATGACGTGTACGAGGTATATTAACATTATGAGAAAAATCATCATCATCATCATCATCAAGCAAGTATTCCTGTATATCAACAGTAATTTGATTTTGTATATGGTTTTTAAATAAAATAATGATATTAATATATATAAAAAATACATACCCAAGCATTATCACGTTGACTAGGTGATGGTGCATGCTCAAAAGTACCATACTCTGCCTCATGTTCAATACATTCCAATCGTGGTCTTTGATACGTGCCATAACAAGAGTTACACCAACATATAATATGCTCTTGATAGAAAAATTCATCATAATTCCTATCGGAGGACACATGTGAAGTTGTTGCATGGGTAGGAGGTGGTGGAGTACCCTCTGATTGAACATAATCTGCACATAATAAGAAACAAAAAAATATATAAAATTATGTATCCATCAAATATATTTAAAATTAAATGTTTGATATACTTACAGTATATAGTCGTTACACGATGAGGAGATGGTGGTGGAGTTCCATCTGATTGATCAGAATCTACAAATAATGGTATTTGATATTAATAATCTGATTATCTACATACACAAAAAATTTACATAAACATATTTACACATACACACATATTCACATATACACATTTACACATACACACATATTCACATATACACAACTACACAATATTGTGGGATAAATGCATGTATTTTGTATGAATGAGTGTATATGCATGCATGTGTGTGTACGTATATATGTGGACATGTATATGTGTGTTTATGTTATATGTATGTATATGTGTATATGTGTATATGTATACATATATGTATGCGTATATGTTTGCATGCATATGTGTATGTGGGTATGTGTATGTGTGTGTATATATGTGTATGTATTCTGATTTTTTTTTCTGTTTGAGATTAAATTAACAGGAGATATTGTATGGTGGGAAAAAATAAGAGGCAACCTAACATACCACCTGAGACGTGACAGTTTTTTTGTAGATAGCTACGTCTTCAAGAGTCATTTCCTCAGTAGAATGTACACAAATTAATAGTTTATATTTATAATTTTTATATATTTTAGTAATTTTTTACATTTAATTTATGTTTTTTTTTCTTAAATAAATAGGCTGCTGCAAAGAAGAGAGTGGAGTCGGGCCACACATCGCACCTAGGCCAAATGGGCCATAATGGTTTTGTAGCTACATTTGTAAGTATATGTATTATTGTGAGTATATTTTTTATTTTAGTTAAAATGCAAGCAACTAATCTCTTTTATTTGTTTCAATGCAGCGAAAGGATTATGGCCGATATCCTACGAAACATGAGATCGAGTATGCTACACATTTTGGATATCGGCGTTTGAGCGAGTATATGCGAGATCATCCTGATGCCTTTGTGAATATTATTAAATTTTATATAATTATTTTATTTTTATGAATGGTTTAATTGTTTTATTTATTTATGTTTGTTATATATAATACAGGAGTATTATGGAGAGATAGATATGGATGAGGTGGAGAGACAGACACAGGAGGGACGATCTCCATCGTCACAGGGTGATCATGACGATGAGGATGGTCAGGATGATCATGATGCTGCTGCTGCTGATGATGATCATGATGATGATGATTAGGATTCTAGTTGATTATGACATTGGATTATTTGTATTTACATTGATATATATATATATATATATATATATATATATATATATATATTATCTATATATTTTTTGTTTCAGTTATGTTTTGAATTGTGTGTATGGTATTAAGTAATGAAGAGTTTTGTTCTATTGATTGTTATTATTGTTTATATTAAGCATGTGTTTTAATACTTTAATTATATAATTCATTCATATGTGTGTACGTAAGTGTATATGTATGTGTGTGTATATGTATGTATGTGCATGTGTATGTGTGTGTATACGTATGTATGTGCATGTGCAAGTGTATATGTGTGTATGAGTATGTGCACGTGCATGTGTATGTGTGTGCATATGTATGTGCATGTATATGTGTAACTCTATGTGTATATGTGTGTATGTGTATGTGTATGTGAATTTGAATGTATGTATATGTTTATGTGTAAGTGTATGTGTGTATGTGTGCATATGCATGTGTATGTGTGTGTATATGTATGTATGTATGCACATGTTTATGTGTATATGTGTATGTGTATAAGTGTATCATGTATGTATGTGTATGTGTAGGTATATATGCATGTGTATATGTGTGTATATGAGTATGTATATGTATGTACGTGCATGTGAATGTGTAGGTGTATATGTGTATGTGTGTGTATGTGCATGTGTATGTGTATGTGTGGATATGTATGTATGTGCATGTGTATGTGTAAGTGTATGTGCATATGTGTATGTATGTGTGTATCTATGTGTATATGTCCATATGTGCATATGTATGTGTAAGTGTATGTGCATATGTGTATGTATGTCTATGTGTATGTATGTACA
>CM035435.1:140343169-140598169 GCA_020310875.1 Ceratopteris richardii
TTAATTTTGTGCTACTATGCCTCTGGTCTACAAAAGCACTCGAAAAGCTCAAGGAAGAAGAAGAAGAAGATTGGGGAGCAACACAAAACAGAATACATTACCAAGTGAATGTACAAAGATAAGTGAACCATTAGAGCTATAGGTATATATATGGACTAGGGGAAAAACACCTCCTAAAGAGGGAGAAAACTGATCTGATGGTCTTAATTGTGTTCACAAACATCACTACCGAATCATGATAATAAATTTTCCCTTAGAGTGATGTGGTGAACAACAAGCTAGAACTCATATATGAGGATGCACCAAGATATATGGAAAGAAATCAATCGTCAAAAGGAACCAAGACCAAATATTTGCAAAAATCTCCAAACTTCTTGCTTGACAAAGAGGGAAAAAATTGATCCGATGGTCTTAAGTGTTATCACATACATCACTACCAAACCATGTCAACAAATTTTCCGTAAGAGAAATGTGGTGAACAAGAAGCTAGCACTCATATATAAGGAAGTGCCAAGCTATGTGGAACAAAATAAATCCTCAAAAGGAATCAAGCCCAAAGCTTTGCAAAAATCTTCAAACTTCATGTTCAAGAGATCCTTTGTGAAAAGATCTGCAACATTATCTTGTGTGGACACATAAACCAAACTGACCTCTCCAAGAGAGAATCTCTCCTTGACATAATGATAGTGCATCTCAATGTGCTTTTTGCAAGCATAGAACATAGGGTTCCAAGCAACTACCAATGTGCTTTGACTAGCAGTGAGGATGGTGGTGGTAGAAGACTAACCAACACCCAAATATGCCAAAACGCATATGAGCCGCAGAAACTCAACAATCCTTGTGAAATCTTCCCTATACTCATCCACACAACTAGAAGTGGCCACAATAGGTTGCTTCTTTCTCAACCAAGATGCATGAAAATTTGGTGGTAATGACCTCCCCTTGGGATAAATCAATCTAAGTAGCTCGGTATCATTCATGTAGCAAAAGATGCACTTAAATCCCTACCAATGCTTGACACCTAGGGAATGGATAAACTTGGTTACTTGATAGACACCAAACCAAATATCAATATGAGTCATACATAAGTAAATCAAGCATCCAACAACTTGCTGATATAGAACAATATCAACTCCAGCATAATGAACACTCAACCATAAAGGTATTTCCATGGGAATGGTAATAGTTTTGTGGTTGTCCCAAATAATGATGCAAATGCCCCAAATCTGATGCAAATGCCCCAAATCTGATGTCTCAAAAGACATATGAAAGTCAGCCTCGAATTCAACGATATGATTTTCATTAGGAACTAGGACTACTAAGTAGCATATTATCAACATGTAAGAAAATGATCAGAAGTACATTGTTTGCACACTTAACATATAAGGTGATTCTATTGGACTATTCTCAAAACCATGTGCACACCTAACATATAAGGTGACTTCAATTGGACTATTCTCAAAACCATATACCAACATATAGGCATGTATATTTTCATAGTAAGCACGTTGTGCTTGCTTCAATTCATATAATTCTTTTCCAAACTACACACCTTGTTCTCATGCCCTTTCTGCACAAAACCATAAGGATGAAATATATACATTTCTTCATGTAAATCACCATTAAAAAATGGAGTTTTAATTTCCAATTGATGTATATTTTAACCATGATGAACTGCAAGTGCACAAATTCTATGAATAGTGGCCATTCCACATGTGGGAGCAAAGGTCTCATCAACATTAACACCTCTCCCTTAACCATAACCTTTGGCAATAATCCTAAATTTGTACTTACCAATTATTCCTTCAGTCTTAAGTTTAACTTGTATACCCATTTAGTGCCAATGGTCTTTTTTCTTGGATGCAAATCACATAAAGAGCATGTACCATTCTTTATAATAGCATCATAGCAGCCATCCAATTTTTTGAATTCTTTGGTTCATCAAAAAAAATAGGCTCGTTCTCATTGCAAAGACTAGGAACAAAAATTGCATAACAATTTGATGCAAAGAAATAACTATGAGAGCTTGATCGAGTAGGATATCACAAAGGTGCATTTAATATCCTATCTCTTTAAGTCTACACTAGCCACTTATGCATAGTTTTTTCCTCTTCTATGTTATCCCTCTCATCAACAAGTGCATCATGTAAATCCCCATAAAAAATGGAATGATATATATCATAATTTGAAACATATAAAGGTTTAAAAATTGCCCCATTAGGATCATCACTTGATTTTCCACCTGAAAAAACAGGTAACAAAGTTTCGTACACATCCTTCAAGCTAATCGATGTTTCTTATGAAAGTAAGGCATGAATTGCATCTTCCTCAAAAACAACAAATGATAATCTTTGTGTTTAGAATTGTACCAAAAAAAAAATACATTTGACTAGTTTATCCTCCAATTTTCTTCATTGTTGTTTAGCCCCTAATGCATCTGCAAGACAACCAAAAGCATGTAGATGAGAAAAAAATGGCTTGAGATCATTCCAAGCCTCATATGGAGTGATAGACTACAAGGATTTGGTTGGATACCTATGAAGTACATATGCTCCACACATAATAGCCTCAAGCCAAAAGATATGTTGTGAGGTTTGAATTTTGACCATATGCCTTGCCATTTCCATGAGATACCTATTCTTCCCCTCATTAAATCCATTGTGTTGAGATAAATACAACACTGTAGATTGATGCTTTATACCACACTTAGCATAAATGTATTAAACTCAAAAAACATGTATTCTGCTCCTCGATCAGAATGGAGGGTGCCAATTTTGCATGCTAACAAATTTTCAACCATAACTAGGAGCTGTGTAAAACACATAAACACTTTGGACTTTGTTTTTAATGGGTAAACCCATGCATGCCTAGAAAATTCATCTATAAAAGTCAGAAGGTATATGAAGTTCCCAAATGAAGTGATGTGCATGGGACCATGAACATCATTAGGAATAAGCTCTAATTTATGAGCAAATCTAACTTGACCATCTTTTGGAAACAAGGAACACTATATTTTTCCCAAAATACAACCTTCACAGAAATGTTTAAAGGGTGCCTCAAAGTTTCAACAGAGAGGGCATCATTTCATATTTTTGTAAGCAGAGCACACTAGCAGAATTGAGATCACCAAAGTGTGCATGTCAAAGATTTCCACCTGAGATAGCCTCAAAATCATGAACTACACATGCTGAATCATTCATAGATTTTTCTTAGTTTATGAGCTTATACAACCCGAAACATAAAATGCTAGGGGCAATAATAACATCACCATTTGCGAGATCATGAATTGTACATCTATCATCAAGAAATTCAACAACCAAGCTACTATTGGTTAATGGTGAATCTGATAATAATTTTTTCTAGATCCCTAACACATATAAGGCATTTCTCAATGTGAAACAACAACCATTAACAATAGTTAGAATGATCTTACCGACTCACATTATAGGATAATATGAATTTTTAGCACATGTGACAATATTCCCTATAGGGGCAAGCTCAAGTGAACTGAAGAAACTACTCTATGAGGTAATATGTTTGGTTACATCACTATCAAAGTACTAAATATACAAGTCTATTGTAGATATACATTGCTCATGAGAAAATGGGGCATAACTACAAACAATAGTATGTGCCCATTCTTTATTACGAACAAGATTAGCCGAATCTATTTTAGGTGTAGAGGCCCTTACAACAACCATTCATGTATCTTTCTTCTTTGCCTCTTTTGCAGCTAGTTTAGGATAACTCTTTATGATGATCATTTTCCTTATAGTACTTGCAAAATTATTTTTTCTTTTATGTTTTCTTGGTATCTTTGTCTTCCTTATTTTCCTATGAAAAAATAGCAAATTTTTTCTTACTACTAGATGAGCTCTACTTAACTGTACCCTTTTGACTAGCTAAGAAGCTTGATCTACAACATGCATGATTGACCTATTTTGCTTGGGTTGATCTATAGAGAGTACATGCATGGAAGCAAAATGAAAAGAATATTGTACTCACAAAATGAAAGAGTGTGAGACTCAAAAGTGAGTGGACCATGAAATAGGGTAAATCACATGGATTAGAGTGAGCTTGCCAAGAGCATGGACTAGGCTCCTCAAGCTTCTAACCGAACACCAAGTGGGGGAGAGGCCCTCCTTATATAGAGTTGGAGGGGGCTCTCTGAAGTGCATCATATGTGGGGTAATTCCCTTTGAAGGATAATGAATACATAGGTAGCCAAATACAAAAGAGATAAAATATAAAATGGAAACGGAGTGCCTCTTCGATAAAAAAATGGAGATGAAGTCATGCTGATACAAATGGAAATGATATAAGAGAAATCATATCATCAACACCCCCTCTACAACTCCAGAGCTCCAAATGGAATGAATGAGCATTCATTTGAAAGGTATTAGTGTATAGTTTATGTGTACATAATTTCAAAGCATTTGGTTTAGTGGAGTTAGAGAAATATCAATTTTACAATCTCAAAACTTATCTCTATGTAATCCTAAAAAATAGGGGATACATTTGTTGTGTGTATGTATGTGTGTGTGTCTCTCTACGTGTGTGTGTGTGTCTATGCGTGTATATGTATGTGTGTGTATGCATGTAAGCATGTATATATGCATATGGATGTTCATTATGTATGCATATGTATGCATGTGTGTGTATGTGTGTGTGTGTATGTATCTCTACGTGTGCATGTGTATATGCATATGTATGCATGTGTGTGTATGTGTGTGAATGCATGTAATTATGTATGTATGCATATGCATATGCATATGCATATGCATATGCATATGCATATGCATATGCATATGCATTATGTGTGTATGTGTGTATGTGTGTATGTGTGTGTGTGTCTATGTGTGTATGCATGTGTATGTGTGTGTAAATCTGTGTGTATATGTGTCTATGTGTGTGTATGCCTATGCATGTATCTATGCATATACATGAATCTATGCATATGCATGTGCATTATGTATGCATATGTATGCATATGTATGCATATGTGTGTATGTATGTGTGTGTATGTGTCTATGTATGTGTATGTGTATGCATGTATCTATGCATATGCATGTGGATTATGTATGCATATGTATGCATATGTGTGTGTGTATGCATGTAAGTAAGTATGTATGCATATGCATATGCATTATGTATGCATATGTATGCATATGTATGCATGTATGTGTATGTGTGTGTATGTCTCTCTATGTGTGTGTGTATGCATATATGTGTGTGTATGTGTGTATGTGTTTATGTGTGTGTGTGTATGTCTATGTGTGTATGTGTATGTGTGTATGCGTGTGTATGTTTGTGTATGCATGTAAGCATGTATGTATGCATATGCATGTGCATTATGTATGCATATGCATGTATGTGTGTGTATACGTGTATGTGTGTGTATCTATATATATGTGTCTGTATGCATGTGTATGTGTGTGTGCAAATGTGTGTGTGTAAATGTGTGTGGATGTGTGTGTGTGTAAGTGTGTGTGTGTATGTGTGTGTGTTATGTGTGTGTGTGTGTGTGTCTATGTGTGTATATACGTGTGTATCTATTTATATGTGTCTGTATGCATGTGTATGTGTGTGTGTAAATGTGTCTGGATGTATGTGTGTAAGTGTGTATGTGTCTATGAGTGTGTATATGTTTATGTGTGTGTATGTGTGTATGTGTATGCATGCATGTATACATATGCATGTGCATTATGTATGAATATGTATGCATATGTGTGTGTATGTGTGTGTATGCATGTAAGTCCAAAGTCCAAGCCACACATTCGGCTTGAAGTTCATAAACATATGAAGCTCCATGGAAACCATTGCTAGGAAGATTTTTCATCTTTACCATTCGTAAAAGTCATTTTTTGACTTGAGAGAATATTTGTAATCACCTACCAAAAACTCGTGGACTTGTTAGATAGAAAAGTAACTACTTAATTGAGGGAATATTTCCTAGATTGAAGGACTACTTTTAGAGAGAGCCAAAAGTTGAATTCAAATTCAAATTTGAATGAAGCACCTATAAAATGTAGCATGTAAAAGTCACAGTTAGAAGTGACTCAATTCTCGAGTTCTCCATTGCCATTCTGTAAGAGAGTGAGGTCTACATTGTAGTCCACACTACTCACCATCATTAGGCTATGATTGTCAAGCCTATGATCTTGTACAACATTGTTCATTAATACAATAAATCTACATTGCTCATCTATGATCTCTCTATCATAGTCATTCATAATAGTCAACTTGTACTGCTCATATCTCAGTCATTTCTTCAACATTTTCAATGTTCTATAGCTTGTTGGAATCCTCTGAGTTTTCTACATGCTCACAAATTTTTAAGGAAATCTATTCAGCCAATTTGGAGAAAAACGCGTCGAAGCACTCACTGGTCAAACTCTACAGAGGTCCTAAAAAATCGGGGGTAATGATCTGATTCCTAAATTGATTGCTTTGTGTATAGTGCATCATTTTAAGTGATTCCACTTGGAATCATTAGCTTACTAAGCTAATTAGATACCTCTAAAAGGAATGTTTCTAATTCCTACTGTACTGGAAGCACTGAGCATAATAAACAGCAGGTGTGTGAACAAAAATAGAAGGTTTTCATTGATCCTTCAACTTGGAAGTAGTATGTTTTGGTCAATCTTTTCTCACATCATTTCCAAAGTATATAGGCACTTATTTAGTGTCATTGGAAAGCTAAGAGGGCCTGCAACTCAACTTTGAAGCTAGAAGGGACTGGTACAAAGCAAGATTTGGTAGTGCCTACTCATTTCTTGGAGTATCCATCCATCTATCCCAACTGTGGTATCAGAGCTAAGTTAAGGTAAAATGGGAGATGGTTTTCCTTCTTTCATTGATAAATTGGACAGGAACAACTAGTGAGCATGGTCCTTGAGGATGAAGATATACTTGCAAGGAAGAAGCCTTTATGGATATTCAGAAGCAAAGGACAACCTACAAGAGAGGAGCATGAAGGACTCAACACATGGTGTGCTAAGGATGCATTAGCAAGGTCTTACTTACTTAACTCAATCTCTAATTTTCTTCTTCCACATATTAGGAATTGTAAGACATCCCAAGAGACTTGGGAAACATTGTCTTCATATTTCTCTTCCAACACAAGGGCTAGGAAGAGCCAATTGTGGATTGAGTTTACCACTCAAAGAAAGCAACCCAAGTAAGGCATCTCAGAGTATGTGACCAAAGTCAAAGATGTAGCAGATCAATTGGGAAGCATAGGAGAAGAAATTGAAGAGGAGCAGATTGTAAGACAAGTGATCAATGGCATTAAAGCTGATGACAAATGGGAGAGCTTCACAATTGCCATGGACTTGTACATGGACATGCAGATTCCTGACCTTACCACACTCATGGGGCAACTATTTACCCATGAAGCCAAGCTCAACAAGAATGGAGATTCTTCAAGAGGTAATAGCTCTTCTGCCCTATACAGTGATAAAAGTAAATCTAAAGAGAAAGGGAAAAACAAAAAGGTTGAAGATGAAGGAACTACCTCCCAAGCCAACTATGCAAGGAGAGGTAGAACCTCAAGAGGAAGGGGCAGAAGAGGTAAGCAAGGTAGGGGAAGACCCAATAACTCCTCACCATGTAATAATTATGGATGGTCAAATCATACTACAGATGAGTGTTAGAGGAACTTCAAGAATCAGAGAGGTAGAGGATATCAAAGAGGTGGATACACACAATCAAGAGGAAGATTCAATCACCATCAAGGATACAACAACAATTACAACAACAACTACAATAACAACTACCAAGGAGGCTACAAATCAAGGAAGGATTACAATAACTACATAGAGGAGCAAGAAGATTCTCTTCTGATTATGAACATGACTTCAAAACCAGGTACAAATGATGACCATCTCTTCTACATTGACTTAGGATGCTCAAACCATGTGGTAGGTAATGTAGCTCTTCTCTCTGATCTTGAGGAACCAAAGGTAAGCATCAGGTACAAACAGGTGATGTTGGGGATTCGTGGACAAGAAGGAGTTTGAGGGTTTGTAGGAGAAAAAGGGAGATGATGAAAATGGAATAACAGTGAGAACTTCTGCAAAGGAATGCTCTGGGAAACCTTGAATATTGATTATCTTTCAACAATTACAATGACTGCACACAGTTTAATCAATGACTAAATACAACTTCAGAGAATATCAATTATTGAAGACCAATTATCTCAAGTCCTCTGGCAGCGGCCTCTCCTGCACCAATCCTTCACTTGCTTCACGCTTCCCTGGTGCACACCTTGCACTAAGCTTCCACCAAGCTAAGGAATTGGTATCTCGGCGCCACACACAATAGACCTTGGGACTCTTGGAATCCAACCCGCCTTCTCTGCACACCTTCCTCTTGACACCTCTTGCGCTCTTCAGTCTCGTCGCACACTGGTGGCTCTTCCTTTTCTTTCTTGCTTCTTCTGAAACTCTCTCTTGCTCCTTCTCAATGTGTTTAAGAATAGCCTTTGTCCTCCTCTTGAACCCGCCGGTCCCGTGACTTCTAACTGCCATGGACTCTTGGGCTTCCTTTGATGTCTCAAGATTCTCTTGTTAGTTGGCGGCCAACGAATTGCCCTTTGTCCTGTAGTGACTTTAGTGTAAAACCAAAAATTTTAATGGGGGACATACTTTCACTTGTGCGTACACTTTTCCGCTTCACATGCCTTCACATTCCCTTTTAATTCTTCCTTTGTGTACTAAAGGGGGTTCACCTAAACCTTCCCAAATACTTTAAAACACATTCTGATCCTTAGGGAAATTAGAGAAAATACGCAACCCGCTTCTCCAATTTACCCTTTGCATGACACTTAATTCTCACTTAGGCACTTTGACTTTGCACCTGTTGGGTTGAGCTTGACCTTGTTGACTTTGACCGGTTGGCTTTGACCATCATGACTTTTATGGGCTCAACAGGTGATGACACCAAGCACTCAGTGATTAAAGTAGGAAATGTTAAGACCTTAGATGGAAACAAGAATCTGTTGAGCAGGGTTTTATATGTACCTATAATTACCAAGAATTTGATGAGTGTAGGACAGATTGTGGAAAAGGGTTTACAGGTCAGGTTCAACCAATATGGAGCATTTATGGAGGATCGCCAACGTGGATTCAAAAGAATTTCCAAAGGAGAAAAGACAGATAGATTATTCACTTTTGAACTTGAAGATACAAGAAATATTGCACTCTATAGCTACAAAGATCAAACAATTTTAGAGCTTGAAATTTGGCACAAGCGATTAGGGCACGTTGGTGAAAGAACTTTAAAACAAATATGTAGAGACCAATGTGTGCTTGGGATACCTAATGTATCTAAGCAATACATGATTTATAAATGTGGTGCTTATCAGTTTGGAAAATCTCATAGGTTACCCTTCTCAAGGAAAGGCTACATGCATGAAGACTACCTAGAGCTTGTCCATACAGATGTATGGGGACCAAGTAAGGATCCCTCAATTTCTGGATCAAGGTATTATGTATCTTTCATTGATGATTATAGTAAGTGGACTGTATTATACTTTATGAAGCACAAAGATGAAGTATTCAGTTGCTTTAAAAAATATCTTGCACTTGTTGAAAACCAAACAGGAAGAAACCTAAAGAGATTAAGGTCAGATGGAGGAGGTGAGTACTTCTCAAATAAGTTTGATGCATTCTTGCAGGACAGAGGAATCAAGAGAGAAATTACAACAAGGTATATCCCTGAGCAAAATGGGGTGGCATAAAGGAGAAATAGATTAATTGTTGAAACAACTAAGTCAATGTTAACTGAAAAAAATTACCTAATTACTTGTGGGCAGAGAGTGTATCTACTGTCACTTATCTTGTAAGCAGGTTTCCATCCAAATCTCTTGATGGGATGATCCCATATGAAGCATGTCATGATAGAAGACCTTCACTTGATCATTACATGATTTTTGGATGTGTAGCTTATGTGCATATCCCTTCTCAGATAAGAAGTAAGCTAGATCCTAAGGCAGAGAAGTGCATCTTCATAGGATATGACTTGAATCAGAAAGGATATAGATTCTACAACCCTTCAAACAAAGGATTCATAGTCAGTAGAGATATTATCTTTGATGAGAATGACTCTTGGTTTGATAGTGAATGCAGGAAAGTAAAACTACCTTATGACTTGGAAGAGGAGTTTCCAAGCCTCACTAAGGAGGAGCCTACTCAGAATGGAGATATCAACTCCGATGATGAGGACATCATCAACCTAGAAGAGTTCAAGACATGGAAGTCCAAAGGCAAATATGGATATGACACTTCCCTAGTTACTAAGCACTTTGTTTATCTTGCAAAAGACTTGTCATTTGAAGAGCCATCATCATATGAAGAAGCAAAGACCAAGGCAGAATGGAAGGAAGATATGTGTAGTACTCCTTCTTTTTTTTTTCTCTCTCTGTTTGTGTCATGTGCCAGAGGTCAGAGCTTCTTAATTTCTCAGATAAGACAGCTTCATTACTGTCGTAATATCGATTGCCGAGATTGAGAGGAAAAATGCCGTGGGCTGCAGCTTCAGGAAGTGTTCAAGTGCTCCTTTCCATTACATGGACATATTTGAGTTCTGAGCAGTCGTTGCTGTCATCTTTTCTTTGCTACCTCGGTTGTTTTGATACCTATCTCTCTCTATCCCCTTCTCTCTTTCCCCTTTCTCTCTCTTTTCCTCCCTCTCTCTCGGTCTCTCATTCTATCTCTCTCTCTCGGTCTCTCATTCTATCCCTCTCTCTCTCTCTAACTTCCTCTCTCTCTCTCTCTCTCTCTCTCTCTCTCTCTCTCTCCTCTCTCTCTCTCTTCCCCCGCGTGTGACCCCTCCTCTCTCTCTCTCTCTCTCTCTCTCTCTCTCTCTCTCTCTCTCTCTCTCTCTCTCTCTCTCTCCCCCTTCCCCGCCAAATAACTCCGTCCCCTCACCCGATGTCCCCCGCACCCCGCCTAGTCCTCACCCCGCCCCCCTCCGCCATAGCCCCCGCCCCCACCCGCCACCCCCCGCCCCTCCTCTCCTCCCGCAGCCCGCAGCCCGCCCAGTTCCCCCCCGCAGCCCCCCCCAACCTAGCTACCCACCAAGTCCCACCCGCTACCCGCCAAGTCCCACCCGCCACCCCCCGACCCTCCTCTCCTTCCGCAGCCCGCAGCCCGCCCAGTTCCCCCCCGCAGCCCCCCCACCTAGCTACCCGCCAAGTCCCACCCGCCACCCCCCGCCCCTCCTCTCCTCCCGCAGCCCGCAGCCCGCCCAGTTCCCCCCCCCGCAGCCCCCCCCACCTAGCTACCCGCCAAGTCCCACCCGCTACCCGCCAAGTCCCACCCGCCACCCCCCGCCCCTCCTCTCCTTCCACAGCCCACAGCCCGCCCACCCCTCACAACCCGCTGCCCCCGCATCCCCCGCTCGCATCCCCCGCCCCCGCTCACTCCTACACGTTCCCCCTCACTCTCTACCTCTCCCGCATGCACACGCGTTCACACATGAATGCATACTCACGCACACATACACACACACACTTACACACACGCACAATCTCACTTACACACACATACACATCCCACACACACACACCAGCATACACACATTCACCCACACATACTTCTCTCACACACACACATAAGCAGCACACACACAATGCAGCACTCATCCACATGCACCCATACATGCACACATGCGCACATTCACACACATACATACACATATACTCACTCACACATACACACCCACTCCCACACATACACAACCTCATACATGCACTCTCAAACACATGCATGCACTCACACACACACACATGCACACCCACACACACACACCTACACACACACCCACATGTACGCAAACACATGCATGCATACAAACAAAGACACACACCCAGAGTATCATATGTTCATGCAATGCAAATGAGACACATATGAGGAGTTTTAGGCCAAGAGGCATTCACAGGAATGCAGAATTTTTTGGAGTAGAGAACGAGATGTCTGCATGAAGACCATGGCCTTGCCTCAGGAGCTTATTGATGAAGAAATGATGGATAACACTGGCAAAAGCTAGATGGAGGAAAAGTTGAAGTTCCAATCTTTGGAGTCCATGGGGTTCATGGATCGAGGGATCAACGGAGCTTTTTAGCCAAGAATGATGATAATACACAACAAACTTTGAATGATCTTCTGGCCGTCACAATAATGGGGATATGATGGATACCCATTTTGAAGATTACAACTTCGATGGAAAGGAGACATGCGCATCAGTGGGTCTCTTCTTTGGAGGCTATGGTAATTGGAAAGGTACATTAATTGTACTTATATTGATACTACCCCATCAGTCATTCCAATTTCTCGAACTGCACAAATAAAGGGCCTCAACTTGCAAGAAAGAAGATGAAAGGCAAATATTAAAAAAGTGGAGTTGCACGCCAACCATTCACAGCAACTATCTATTTTTGTGGATCTAATTCAAATCAAGTGGAATATTTGACCTACCCCCCCATTTTTGGGTGATCAACCGACGCGTGATCAGTGGACGTGAAGATTCGGCAAGGCTCTCTTGGCCTATTGAGGCCTATAAAAACAATGGATTTGTGCTCATTTGGGGACAATTTTTAGAGATACAGAGGTTCGTGTATACGTGCAGAAGTCCTCTCTTGCACTTGGTGGTTTCGAGTCTATTGTAGGAGCTACTCTGTAGTGTGTATACAGAGGGTGGGCTTCTCAGTGGAGGGCTATGAGCACTATAGTGTAAGAGAGTAGCTTGGATCTATTTTCCGTTCTGTGAGTCAGTGTGTTGATTAACCTCTATTCTCTTGAGAAATTCTCCCATTTGTATTGTTCTGAGTTAGCCTGCATATCAATGGCCCTTATGCTGATTAGTTGTATTGAGGTTAATACTTTTGGGGTGGCTTGTCAGCCCTAAGCTTGCATTTTTGAGCATCACTCTGCCCAACCTTGTAATCGATTCGAATCAAGAAGTGTAGGGTCTTCCTTGGTCATTGGTTGTCCATATTTTCTGAAGTATTTACCACTCTGTGCAATCCGTGTTATCTACCTGCTCACAGAAATGTTAAAGGGTATACTTCCCTAAAGAGAACCCCCCTTGAGTAGGCGACGTACTGGAAGTGTTAATCTTTAATCTTTACTCTTGTTAAACGCGGATACCCCAGTACCTCCTCTACAATATGGATGAGGAAATTGAAGCACTCAAGAAGAATGATACTTGGAAGCTCGTGCCAAATAAGGAGTCTATGAAGGTAATTGATTCTAGATGGATCTATAAGATCAAAAGGAATTATGATGGATCAATAAGCAGGTATAAAGCTAGATTTGTGGCTAAGGTTTTGCACAAACCCAAGAAGTTGATTATGAAGAAACCTTCTCACCTGTGGCCAAAATGCCAACCATCAGGATTTTGGTAAGTGTGGCTGCATCAAAAAATTGGAACATGTATCAATTAGATGTAAAAAATCCATTTCTAAATGGCTAGATTTTAGAGGAGGTATACATGTCTCAACCTCCTAGTTATGAGGATCCAAACAAGGTAACATATGTATGTAAATTGAACAAAGCTCTTTATGGATTGAAGCAGGCACCTAGGGCATGGAACCATAGGTTGACTACATATCTTCAGGATCAAGGATTTATCATGGTAGCAAAGCAGATACATCTCTGTTTGTCAAAAGAAATAATTCAGAGGTAACAAATCTATGTGTATATATTGATGATATCATACTCACAGATAATGATGCTAATCATACTCACAGATAATGATGCTAATGACATCAAACAAATTAAGAATTAGATGATGCAGGAGTTCAAAATTAGTGACCTTGGATCAGTAAATATTTTCTTAGACTTGAGTTAGTCTACATTAACTATGAAATTTATATTACTCAGAGAAAGTATATACAGGATATATTAAAAAAGTTTCATTTATAGGATGCCAAAATTGTAAGTACTCCAATGGAGGTAAACCAAAAGTTAAGTGCTCATGAAGGTGATATGCTTGAGAATATTGTAGGTTACCAAAGCATAGTGGGAAGCTTGAACTATGCTACATTAACAAGGATTGATATTGCTTATGGAGTAAGTGTTCTAAGTCAATTTATGCACAAACCTAGGGCACCTCATTTGGAAGCTGCCAAAAGGATTTTGAAGTACCTTAAGGAAACTCAAAATCAAGGATTGTACTTCCCTTATACCTTAGACTTGGACATCAAGATATATTCAGATGCAGATTGGGAAGGATGCAAAGATGATAGAAGGAGTACCTCAGGATACCTATCTTTTGTAGGTAATAAACCTATATCATGGTCTTCAAAGAAGCAACCTACTGTTGCTTTATCTTCTACAAAGGCAGAGTATAGAGGATTGGTCAATGCTACTCAAGAGGTCATATAGATCAGATTATTGTATACAGATTTAGGTTTGCATACTACATCCCCAATGATTTTTGGAGACAATACCACCTCACTACACCTTGGAACTAATCCCATTTATCATGCTAGGACAAAGCATATAGAGGTCCACTATCATTATGTGAGAGAGAAGCTATTGAGCAATAAAATTTAGTTGGCATATGTGTCAACCAATATGCAATGTGCAGACTTATTGACTAAAGCATTAGATGGTACAAAACTTTGCAGGTTTAAGTCAATGATTGGATTGCAAGACATTCATGAAGATTGAAGATGAAGACCAAGCCAAAATGTTTGACCTGAGGGAGAGCTGTTGGTGCAAAGTCCAAGCCCACACATTTAGCTTGAAGTTCATAAACATATGAAGCTCCATGAAAACCATTGCTAGGAAGATTTTTCATCTTTACCATTTGTAAAAGTCATTTTTTAACTTGTGAGAATATTTGTAATCACCTACTAAAAACTCGTGGACTTTTTAGATAGAAAAGTAACTACTTCATTGAGGGAATATTTCCTAGATTGAAGGACTACTTTTAGAGAGAGCCAAAAGTTGAATTCAAATTCGAATTTGAATGAAGCACTTATCAAATGTAGCATGTAAAAGTCGCGGTTAGAAGTGACTCAATTCCCGAGTTCTTCATTGCCATTCTGTAAGAGAGTGAGGTCTACATTGTAGCCTATACTACTAACCATCATTAGGCTATGATTGTCAAGCCTATGATCTTGTACAATATTGTTCATTAATACAATAGATCTACATTGCTCATCTATGATCTCTGTGTCATAGTCATTCATAATAGTCAACTTGTACTGCTCATATCTCAATCATTTCTTCATCATTTTCAATGTTCTATAGCTTGTTGGAATCCGATCCAAGTTTTCTACATGCTTACAAATTTTGAAGGAAATCCTTTGAGCCAATTTGGAGAAAAGCGCATCAAAGCACTCACTGGTCAAACTCTGCAGAGGTCCTAAAAAATCGGGGGTAATGATTTGATTCTTAAATTGATTGCTCTGTGTATAGTGCATCATTTTAAGTGATTGCACTTGGAATCATTAGCTTACTAAGCTAATTAGATACTTATAAAAGGAATTTCCCTAATTCCTACTGTACTGGAAGCACTGAGTATAATAAGCAACATATATATGAACAAAAATAGAAGGTTTTCATTGATCCTTGAACTTGGAAGAAATCTGTTTTGGTTCAATCTTTTCTCACATCATTTCCAAAAGTACATAGACACTTATTTAGTATCATTGGAAAGCTAAGAGTGCCTACAACTCAACTCTGAAGCTAGAAGAGACTAGTACAAAGCAAGATTTGGCAATACCTACTCATTTCTTGGAGTGTCCATCCATCTATCCCAACATGTATGCATATGCATTATGTGTGTATGTGTCTATCTGTGTACGCGTGTGTGTATGTGTGTGTGTGTCTATTTGTATATGTGTGTGTATGCATGTGTATGTGTGTAAATCTGTGTGTATATGTATGTGTATGTGTGTGTGTTTATGTGTGTGTATGTGTCTATGTGTGTATATGTGTATTCATGTATCTATGCATATGCATGTGCATTATGTATGCATATGTGTATGTATGCATGTAAGTATGTATGTATGCATATTCATATGTATTATGTATGCATGTATGTGTATATGTGTGTATGTCTCTATGTGTGTGTATATGCATATATGTGTGTGTATGTGTGTGTGTATCTATGTGTGTATGTGTATGTATGTATGCGTGTGTATGTGTGTGTATGCATGTAAGCATGTATGTATGCATATGCATTATGTATGAATTATGTATGCATATGCATGCATGTGTGTGTATGTGTGTGTATGCATATAAGTATGTATGTATACATATGCATATGCATTATGTATGCATATATATGCATGTATGTGTATGTCTCTCTGCGTGTGTGTGTGTATGCATATATATGTGTGTGTATGCGTATGTATGTGTGTGTATGCATGTAAGCATGTATGTATGCATATGTATAATTGTATGTGTATGTGTGTGTATGTCTCTTTATGTGTGTGCCTATGCATATATATGTGTGTATGTATATGTGTGTATGCGTGTGTATGAATTCAAGGATGTATGTATACATATGCATGTGCATTATGTATGGATATGTATGCATGTGTGTGTATGCATATAAGTATGTATGTATGCATATGCATTATGTATGCATATGTATGCATGTATGTGTATGTGTGTGTGTATGTCTCTCTACATGTGTGTGTGTGTATGCATATATGTGTGTATATGTGTGTGTGTATATGTTTGTGTATGTGTATGTGTGTGTGTGTGTCTATATATGTATATGTGTGTGTCTATGTGTGTATCTATGTGTCTATGTGTGTATATACATGTGTATCTATATATATGTGTCTATATGCATGTGTATGTGTGTGTGTAAATATATATGGATGTGTGTTTGTGTGTGTGTAAGTGTGTATATGTGTATGTATCTATATGTGTGTGTGTATATATGTGTGTATGTGTGTGTGTCTATGTGTGTATGTGTATGTATCTATGTGTATATGCATGTATCTATGTGTATATATATGTGTGTGTATGCATGTGTATGTGTGTATGTAAATTAGTATGTATATGTATGTGTGTATGTGTGTGTGTCTATGTGTATGTGTGTGTGTGTATGTGTGTATGTGTGTGTATATGCACATGTATGTGTGTATATGTGTGTGTGTGCGTACCTTGCTTTACGATGCTCTTATCAATCTCTCTCTCTCTCTCTCTCTCTCTCTCTCTCTCTTTCTCTCTCTTTCTCTCTCTCTCTCTCTCTCTCTCTCTCTTTCTCTCTCTTTCTCTCTCTCTCTCTCTCTCTCTTTCTCTCTCTCTCTCTCTCTCTCTCTCTCTCTCTCTCTCTTTGTATGTGTATGTGTGTGTGTCGTGCGTCCAAATCCCAGCACAAATGTACCCGGAGAAATCGATTTTTTTTTTTAACATTCCAGAGTGTCGCTTCTGGACGCTCTGGAACACAGGATGTCACTTATGTGATGCTCAAGCATTGCAGGCAGTTTGCCAACGTCGTTAAAAGCATCGCTAAGTAGCGACATTATTTACGATGCATAGTTTTAGTATCGCATTAGTGATGCTAACATCGCTTATGCGACGACATGCCTTTTTTTTAAAACAAAAAAGGGCCGTCGCTTATGCGATGCTTGCATCGCATAAGCAAAGGTTCCCGATTTTTTTTCAATTCGGGGGCATCGCTATGCCCCCCTATTTCTAGTAGTACTTCTTCTTCTAATTTGTGTTATTTATGTGCTTTTGTAGAACTCGAACTCTAACATAATATTAGAAATGGATGCAACTTAATATTTTTTTGTAATCAGTACATTCCTTATTTCAACAAACATCTACTTTTTGGCATATTAAATATCGAATAACATCTACTTTTTGGCATATTAAATATCGAATACTAATGAGCTGTAAAAGATTGATAGAGCTTGTAAAAAGTTCATCTAGACTCGTGATCCTAAGTGGAAAGATTAAGTGGAAAATTTATACAAGAGACAAAGACATGGGTGACAAAGGGATTTCAAAGATTAAGTGGAAAATTTATACAAGAGACAAAGACATGGGTGGCTTTGGTATTTTGGATGTGGAGACTATGACTAACAATCTTGTGGAAAAATAGATGACTTGATCGGCTAATGCTTTTTTTCTTTCCAATTCAGATTATCCCCAAAGGATTGGATGTGCTCTCTCTTTGTGGAAAGGCTTAAATAGGATGAAATTCCTCCATTCCATCAATAATGATTAGAAGTGTGTTGTTGGACTTACATAGTATAACTCGATTTGGCTCCTTATCTCTACTATTAAAAGTGTTGAGAAAGAAAATATTCAAAGAGTTAACAGGCTTTGGAATAAAGGCTTTTGAAAGTGGAAACATCTAGGGAAAAAAGATAGAAGATATTGGATTAGGTTTGAGAACATCGATCCCATTTGCGAAGTCAATTATGAAGATTAGTTTCTTTTAAGACAAAGATCAACACTTGGGACCCTCTGGAGGTTCATCTCCTCCTTAGAAATGGTTCCTCCACTTGAAGGGTTTGAAATGAAACAATGGTAATAAGATGGAGGTTATTCCAAGAATTAAAGGAGAACTCGATATTTACACAAAAAAGTTACCCAAAAGCGATTGGTTTAACTAATTTAAACTTGATCTAAGACCCTATAAATATCCCGCAAACAGGGGAAAGGCCCGACCAGCTGGCCGAAGCCACACCGATGACATAAGGAATTGTTGTGTCCTTCCCCTATTACATACATGACTTCTCCCATCTTAAAGATTTCTCCAAGATGTCGATGGCGGACTCCAGCGTCTACCTTTTCCCAGCGCTGCAGCCACCGTGTTTGTGCATTTGTGTGTGTGAGTGCGCGCGCGTGTGAGAGAGAGAGAAGGGAAAAGATGCTATGCTTTCACCAACCTGTAGATGTGTAATCTCTTGGGACTGAGATCAGAGAATTGAGCCTAAAGAGTTCAGCGGCGTCATCACGAGCATCAGATTTCTTTGTCCTCTGATGAAGACTCCGTACAAAGAAAACCTAAAAAAGAGAGTTGCAGCGCCCTCCGATGGCTTGCTTCTTCTCGTGATTTATGATCGCCAACCACTTGGACTTCCTCCCCGTAACGCTTCCCTTGGCATATCTTCTTCCATGGAGCAGTTCCGTCCTCTGTTGAGCTACGTCGCAGTTTATTACATATCGGAAAAAGATCGGTGTACTACGGCCTACAGACAACACTTCCTTGCATCATAGTGAACGGCGACATGACATCATAACGAGCTCACATTCAGGCTTCATTACAGAAATGGATCGTGAATGAATCATGAAACAGATCGTTTGTCTTCATTTAGAGATTGCGCAAGATTGCAAGGCGTAAGAGAGAGAGAGAGAGAGAGAGAGAGAGAGAGAGAGAGAGAGAGAGAGAGAAGCGTTCTTTCTTCTATGAAACGAGAGAGAGAGATAGAGAGAGACAGAGAGCAGCGTTCTTTCTTCTATGAAACCTAGTTCTTCTTGAAACATGGTTTGTGCATCTTTCAATTCTAACTCTAACCATTCAATTGATTAATAATATCTAAAGCCTATTGTTAAATCATAAATGAAATATTTGCATGTGATCTTAGTCATTGGATGAAGGGTTGATGTAATAGTTTTCTTTCGATTTAGTAAGATAACTATGCCATCAAATGTATGCTTTTAAAAAATTTTATGCACTCTCAATTGGAGCCATTGAATATTTGAAGCATCAAATGGTTGCAATTTCCTACTACATGCAACTATGCTAGAGTTTTGTCATTACTTGCCAGAGGTGTGTGAATTTAATCATATTATCCATTGGATTGTAACTTTTTCTAATGCCTTTGACGACATATTGTTATGGTCCACTGGATCTATGGTGCATCACACGGCCTAAACATTTTCCAAGCATGGAACAACAACTCTTTTTTGTCATTTTTTTCTAAGAACACTTTTCAACTATGCCAACCTTTTATCTTTTTATGCCACAAACACTTAATGCGTGAGGCACTCAAGTGGAAAATTTTATCCTTTTGTGACAAAAACTCACATCTCAATCCTAGCCATCCATGAGGAGCGTCGGATGGATATCTATCTCCACAAATCCCATCCAATTGAGCCAAGTATTCGAAACATTAATTTAAATACAAATACCACCGGTGGCTTCTTGCATGTACTTAATATATATAATTATCCACTTTAATCCCTAATAATTAAGGATTTTTGCAAGGCCCAAACGGGGCTAAATTTTACCCTAATGTATATATATATATATATATATATATATATATATATATATATATATATATATATATGTATGTATGTATGTATGTATGTATGTATGTATGTATATGTGTGTATATGTATGTATGTATATATGTATGTATGTATATATGTATATATTTATGTATCTATGGTTGTATGTAGGTATGTATGTTGTAAAGGTGTGTTTGCATGTATGTATGTAGTGCATGTATGTGTGTGTACACACACACACACACACACACACATATATATATATATATATATATATATATATATATATATATATATATATATATATATATATATATATATATATATGTGTGTGTGTGTGTGTGTGTGTATGTATGTACATATGTATCTATGTATATACGTATGTACGTAGATATATATGTAGGTATGTATGTAAATACGTGTATATGTATGTATGGATGTGTTTATGTATGTATGTATGTATGCATATATGTATCTATGTACGTATATATGTATGCATGCATGTATGTATGTGTGTACATTTATGTATTTATGTATACGTATAGGTATGTATAAATGTATGTATCTATGTATTTAATGTGTGTAAGTTTCTAAGTATGCAAGTTTGTATGTATGTAACGTATGTATGTGTGTACTTATATCTTCTTTAATTTTCTTTGCTTTGTGGTCATACAATATGAAAGGCCTTTGCTTTTCCAACATGTTCTTCCTTTGACCTAGGACAAGAACATAGCACACACTCTTAAAGATTCCAAAGTCTGAGGCTGTGGATTCCTAACAATATAAAAGCTTCATGATGAATCTTTCTAATTTGATTAGAAAAGTCCGTGCCTTCCCTCAAACACATTGGTATCTCAAAAATGGTGTGACTATTGCATTCCATCATGCCATCTTGATGTGATGTGTGAGGTGTCAATGATTGAAAATTTATCCATTTGCACTTACTAAAGCCTTCCAAATAATTTGCGTTGAGCTCACCACCACCTCTCATTCCAAAATTTTCACACTCTTTCCTAGTTTTTCTTTCATTAAGTTCTAGTCTTTCTTTAACCAAAATCTTGAGGCTTATGATGAATAAAATACATCTAACATCATCCTACTATATTCATCAACGATGCTAAGGGAGGAAGATCCTCCCAAGGTCTATATAGACATCTTACCACATAAGTTAGCACACACCAACAATAGATGAGCATTTGACCTACTCTTGCTTTCTTGTGTGAATGTCTCTCTCTAGAGCTTGCCCATCATACAAGATCTACAAGGTTCGTGCATTCCATTCATTGTAGGCAAGTGATGGAGAACAATACCTTTATTTTTGTATCTCCTTTAATATTGACTTTGTCACTCGTATGGGTTCTTGCTTAGGCTTCATAGAACTAGATTGAACTCTATCATTGGTTGTGTGATGAAATATATAGGATAAAGGTTATAGAGAAAGAGAGATATTGCTATTCATGGGAATAACACACAATATATAGTTGTAATGGAAATTGGAATCAAGATGAATAGAAGATGAACTAAACTAAATTAAACTCAAACTCATAATAGTCATACAATGGAACTTAATCACTACACAAGATTTAGATGGTTCTATCCACCCATGCACTCACTATATGGATCTTAGATGGTGATCTAGATAGATGCTACGTGAAGGGCTATAGGCCAAGACAATGGGTACTAAGATGGACACCCTAATGACACCAAACACCACAAACTATGATCCTACATGGGGAGGGGACCATCCTTATAAGGTCCTCCAGCCTTAGTTGACCTATCCATGTTTTAGGGTCGTGGTACCATGATCCATGGAAATATGATCTCCACCATTGATCTATGGGGTAAATCCAATGGTACAAAGGTAGGATCAACAACCATTTGTTTGTAGCCCTTGATCTTGCTTAATCCACAATAAGAATCAAATCTAGATCATATGTTCCACAACAAATAGAACCTTCCCCAAGTTACGAAATATATTTTTTTGTTTTTGGCCCTTGATTTAGGTTGATGATCACATAGGATCAATCCCAAATACAATGGTTTAGAGGTAACTTTCCTAACTATCCATCTACAGTCGGCTCTAGACCTCATCTAACCTCAAATTTAGAAGCCCACTGATTTCCAAAACTCTCACATGGGTTCTTCTCATAGTGGAGGCCTCAAAAATAGAGTTTCATGGAACACCGATGGTGCTACATAAGAGTGAGGCATTTAGCATATGTAACATGCACATAGATATTTTAATCCCATAATTCACATTTTTTTCATGAAATTTTGTGGAGTATCAATTGGAGCCATTGGATATTTAAAGCATCAAATGGTTGCGATTTCCCTATCACACATGGAACTATGCTAGAGTTTTGTCATTATTTTCAAGCTGTGTGTGTGACTTCCATCATATCCATTGGATTGTTACTTTATCTAATAGCTATGAAGCCATCATTTTATGGTCCAGTCAATCTATAAAGTACCCAACATCGCAAACATTTTTTATGCATGAAATTGCAACTCTTTTTTTCCTTTCTTATTCCCACATTGGGAAAATCTTTTGTTCTTTTATGACACTAATGCTCCATGCATGAGGCACTCAAGTGGACAAGCTTCTCCTCTTTTGATAGAAACTCCCATCTCAATTGTAGCCACCCATGAGGAAGATCCGATGGATATCTATCTCTAGGAATCCCATCTAACTAAGACAAGTATTGAGAAATATTACTTTAAAGACAAATACCACTCGTGGTTTCAGCATGTCCCTAATCACTAAAATTATGAAGTTGAACCCCTATAAATTAAGAATTTTTACAAGGCCCAAAGGAGGCTCACTTTTTTCCTCTAATATATGTATCTATGTTCGTTTATATTTATGTATGTATATACCTAATGTATATAAATATACAATTATGTATGTATGTATGTACGTATGCATGTATGTATGGATGCATGCATGTATGTAAAATATGTATGTAAGTATGTAACACACACACACACACACACATATATATATATATATATATATATATATATATATATATATATATATATATATATATATATATATGTGTGTGTGTGTGTGTATGTATATATATATACACACATATACATATATATATATATATATATATATATATATATATATATATATATATATGTATCTATGTAATACATACATACATATATATATATATATATATATGTGTGTGTGTGTGTGTGTGTGTGTTTGTATGTATTTATGTATGAAATGTATGTATATAATGTATATATATAATGTATATATCTATGTAATATGTATGTATGTATGTTATATATGTATGTATGCAATGCATATATGTAATGTAATGTATGTAGGTATGGTTGTATGTAGGTATGCATGTATGTATGTATGCTTGCATGTATGTCTGTATGTATTTATGTTTCTATGTATGTATGTACATATGTATTTTATGTAATGTAATTCATGTATGTATGAACGTATTTATGTATATAATGTATGTATATATGTATGCATGCATGTGTGTATCTATGTTTGTATATATGTATTTACGTATGTATGTATGTATGCATGTATGTTTGTATTTATGTATGTACCCATGTAATGTATGTATGTATGTATGTATGTATGTATGTATGTATGCAATGCCTATATGTATGTATGTATGTATGTATACATATATGTATGCATGCATGCAATTTATGTATGTAGGTACGTATGAAATGTATGCATTATATGTATGTAACGTTATAATTGATTTATTCATGTAATGTATGTATGTATGTATGCATGTGTGTAAATAAGGTATAATGTATATATGTAATTACATAATTTATGTATGTATGTATTGTAAGTATTTATGTTATAAAGTATGTATGTATGTATGTAGATAATTTATAGATTACTACTTAAATCTTAACCTAAAATTTTATATACATATAAGAAATTACATAATGAAGAAGAAATGTATTTGTGTTTATGGTTGTACGTTCATGCGTCTATGCATATTTACGTGTGCGGAAGTGTGTGCATGTGTATATGTGTCTGTGGGTGTAACTTTATGTGTGTAAGTGTGTATGTGTATGTTTGCATGCACACACACACACATATATATATATATATATATATATATATATATATATATATATATATATATATATATATATATATATATATGTGTGTGTGTGTGTGTGTGTGTGTAAGGAGAGAGAGAGAGAGAGAGAGAGAGAGAGAGAGAGAGAGAAGTGGAGTAACGTTGATTATTGTAATAAGCAAGCAAGAAAGTAGATCCGAATGTCAAGAGAGTAGATATGAGTCCTAGAAAAGTTCCAAGAGAGTAGATCCGAGTGCAAAGAAACTTGCATGTGTGCATTGAGGTTCTCTACACATTAAAAGTGAAAATGCAGATAATTGTGGTGTCGGTTTCTTTTTTGTCGATTTCTAGGGTTGTCAATAGACTCATCAATAGCCACATTGGTAGACCTGCTGGTATTCCTATAGGTCAAAGAAAATTGAAAAAGAAATTGGGGCCAATGGGTCCAGATAGCCATTGTTGAATGCATAGTCGATAGAATAGCTATAAACTTAAAAAAAAAAAGAAAACAAATTCACATGTAACGGTACCCGATCAGGTAGCATCAATAGCTTAGCGGGTACCTAAGATGGTCTCTTCATCAGCAATTGTGTGGTCTTTTAAAGGCTCTATTGACACCCATCACTTTCTTCATATCTTTTTGGCGTTGGTAGATCACGATTTCGTAGCAGTGATAGAAACACAAATGAACGCAATGCAAGAAAATAATAATTAAAAAAAAATTAAAAATGACGAAAAAAAGTTGTCTGTATAGCCATCTATACGTCCATTGATATACTAGTTAGTTGGTAGAGAAAAAAGAGGTTCTCAAGCTTGTGCAAGCTTGTGTATGCACATTTCTATACAACATGAACTTGCATAACCATAATGATGACAATAATGACTAACCAAAATAGTATCATATAACCATAAACTTGTGCATGCATGTACCATGTGAGCTTGCATAATCATAATAATCCAAGCCTATGCATGCATGAACCTAGATAATCCTAATGACAACAATAGAAACATAACCATAACCTACATGAATTACAATAACATTAGAACCATAAACTTGTGAATGTTACAATAACATCATAACCATAAACCTGCACAGAATGACGTATTGAACTTGAGAATACTAGAATTAAATGGAAGGCAATACTTCGTGTTTAAAATGATAGTACATAAAAAAACATATGAGAAAAAAAATATATATATATACCATCCATATTCTCTCATCTATGTCCACCATAAATTGAATTTGAACCATCCTGATTGATCCTCTCTCATATGCTCTCCATGCGTATCCATCCTCCTCCTCTAAACATATTGGATGACATCCAACAGCCACAAAGTGCATTCATTAAACCAAAAAGTAACTCACAAAACAAATCATCCTTATATATGTATTTGAAATATTGCATGGTGACACATATCCATTCCACCACTCCATAAATGTCAAGTCCCCACACCTTGCAAATGTGAAGCTCCTACCTCTACCTATTATCGATAATGCTTAGGGTCCTGTGTCACCTCTTGTAGTGGCTACCACTTCCAGTCAACAATATATGAAGGCTTCAGAAGAGTGTCCCTAGTAGCTTACTTGATTTAATCACATGTATGTTTGAGAGTTTTAACCACAACACCTTTGATCCATTTATGAGAAACTTGGGCCCATCACCATAATATAGTGGTGTATCTTCAGCCATGCTAAAAGAATAAAAGCATATCAATATGATTCATAAAAAATAAATGAAGTGTAGTAATAAAAATTTAATAACTAATAAAACTTTTTTTTTAAGGTGCTTAAGTATATATACTACTATAAATCTTAAAACCCTCATTTTCTCAATTTGTTAATGCCAACGATAGAAGAAACATGTTTGTCATTTGATATTTAGTGTTCATGGGAATATCTATGCCATGATACTTCAAAGAATATGCTATTATAGTAGGGGAAGAACCTCTTAGAAGCTTCCTATTTTATTAGACTACATGAATACATTCTATTATCCTATTTCTCCTTGATTATTTTGCATCATTCAGTGGATACTCCTAAAGGACTTCATGTCTGTCAGAGCCCTCGGGTCTAGCATATCTAAGAGGTGGATAAGTATAAATCCTAAATCCCTAATTTTTTGGTAGTTATTTATACACACTATTAAAAATCTTAAAACCCAAATTCTTAAGGTTTTCAAGTATATATACTAACATACATTCTAAAGCCCATTTTTTAACATGTTTATGAAAGTCTAATAATATAAATATTGAAACCTAAATACTTTAGGTTTTAAGTATATATATTAATATGAGTTCCTAAAGCCCTAATTGTTTAGATGTTTACGTCTATATAATATTATAAATATTAAAACCCTAACTTCTTTAGGTTTCTAAGTATGCATGCTAGTGTAAATCCAAAAACCCTAATTTTTTAGATATTTACGTATATACACTATTATAAACCTTAAAAACCAAGGGTTTTAGGTTTTTAAGCATACATATTAGTATAAATATTCAACTAAGTTTTTAGATACGTTTGCATATATACCATTATAAATCTTAAATTTCTAATTTTTTAGGTCTCTAAGTTTATGTACTATTATGAATCCTAAAACTCTAATTCTTTGAGTAATTATGTATGCTATTATGTATGTATGCATTTTGTTTTTACGCGTGTATGTATTTATTATTTATGTATGCATTTTGTTTTTATGCATGTATGTATTTATGTATATAAGTATGTATGTACGTATGTATGTGTGTATATATATATATATATATATATATATATATATATATATATATATATATATATATATATATATATATATATATATATATATATATATATGTGTGTGTGTGTGTGTGTGTGTATACACACACACGCTTTCTGTATAAGAAAAAATGTCTACATCATTTCCCCTAAATATGGAGCTTAAGAAAAAAATAAATTTATGGCATGCACACCATTAGCAAGTAATGCGGGTAGACTATAATGAAATATCCCACTCAGACTATAAATGAAAGATGAAACGTGGACCATAAAACCATTTTCCAAAAAGTTCTTTCATCTGCAAAAGCATTAAGAAACATTTCACCATCGTTTCCCCGAAATCTGGAACTTAAAAAATAACCATAAGGCATACAATCTATAAGCAAATAAAGGTTGGACGAACTTAATGAAAATAACCACTAAGGATATAAATGCCATCTAGGCGATATAGTCACTTGTAAAGAAACTATTCCATTCACAAAAAGACAATTTACTTGCAAAAAGATAGTCTAACTACAAAAGAAAAACATTCTACCATGTTTCCATGCACTTAATTGGGTCAAGCTCGTGGATTGATAATTTAATGTGTGCATCAAACGAACACTATATGCATTTGCCTGATGATTGAGGTATAGTCTCTTTGTTCGCAAATCCTTAAGACCATGTGAGTCTAGGTACACGCATTTTTGGTGCCGTTGCTAAGGATGCGGACCTAAGTCAAAGTGCCTATGTGATGGTTGAAGTGTTATTGTGAAGGTAGTGATTGTGAGGAAGTAAAATTCACTAGCATGGTAAGTTGCAATTCAATTGCACTTGTTGCTTCACACATCTAGTGTGTGTGTGTGAACAGATTTTAGGACTAGGTTAGGAGTGGAGATGCTAAGATTAGGAATTAGGTAAGAGAGCTAGGAAGTAGGACAGGTCAACCGACACTTCAAAAAACAAATAAAAAGTTTTCCTTTTCTTGAGTCACGCCCTCATGAGCGACAAAAAACCAAAAATCACCACATTCCAATAATCAAGTGCTATAAATTTAGTGAAATACTCATTGAGAGCTCTCCATAGTAGACATCATTTTCTTTCTTGATCACTCATAGGAGGAGAAATAACACCACTCGAGTATCGTTAGGTATGTTTTGGGTGAAATTTAAGGAAAAAAAATCTTAATTTTGACTTATAAAATTCCAAGTATTACAACTAGTTGAGTTGGTATTGCGATACCAAATTCCCATGTGTCACCAATACTTGGTAGGTATTGCGTATCATTGATACCTTACTCCTAAGATGTATCATGATACTTTGATATCTTGTATCGCTTAGTTAAATATCATCATACCCAATAACACATATCACTGATACCCCAAGTATCCACTTATAGTATATCTCTACAAACTTGCATGGAGTTTTGGTATACTTGGATGGCTTGAATAGATCAGTGGCAAGACTTAGGAATTCAACTGAATCTAAAGTTTTGCAAAGACCAGTGGTGAAATTTGAAGGAGGATTTTGCATGGACAAAGGAGGCCAATTATACTTAGTGACATAGCATCTTGATAGGATCAATGAAAGAGGATAAAGTGAGGAACCAAATAATCCAACTAGGACTCACAATAGAGAATATGTGACTACCCCAAGAGTAGTATCGTTAGTACTAAACATTTGGAGAGGAGACAAAAGCGCTCAAGATGATGACTTGACATATTTTTATCTAATAGATGGAATTGATAAATTGTTGCAAATCACTTCACTCATAATGGGAAGAAGCATTAACCTTGCTACCATCTATGAACTGCATGATCTTGAAGACTCTTTGAGAGTCACCTATATGGATCGAAACAAACAAAGATTTTGGGAAGTTACTGATTTAGAGAGATCTAAGGTGTAATACACGAGTTTGCCAATATTCCCCTCAAGGGGGATCACATGTTCACTTCACTATGCCAAACACCAATACTATACCCAATAATCACTTAGGAAGTGAGAAACTGAAGTGACCAAACTTCCTTTGAGACCCCACAAGGAAGAGATCCAAGTGTGCATCCAATGGTTCAAGTTACTCCTTGAAACCCTGAAGGGGGTAGAAGACTAAGACCTTACCACATGGAAGAATGCGTAAAGAAACCATTATGATGGGTTAGGAGATTCATATGATCACATGGTAGAGTTCATACAGGTGTTGCGAGCAAAATAGGTAGATGACTTCTTTATTCAATAGGAATCTTTTTGGACTTATATTGATTGGAACAACTTTAAGGTGGTTTCAACCCTTGGATACAAATTGATTTGCTAATATAGGGCAAATATTAGAGGAATTCATTGGTGAATTCATGAAGAGATGAATTAAATATAATACCTTTTCATTGATTCATAGCTTCAAGCAAGCACCTAATGAATCTGTAAGGCTAGTAGCTAGGAGATTTATCAATATGTGCACCAATATCATATGGTTGAGAGACCTACCCAACAAAAGATGATATCATTATCCTTGGACATCTTAACCAATGGAAACTTGAGAACTTTGGTGTATGTGAAATGCTTACGAACAATGGGCGGATATCTACGAGAGTGCATAAACTTGGAAGATATCTTAGAAGATGACTTGAAGATTCCACAGACTCCAACCAAGTCTCATGATACATCATTTATTGTATCTTCCCAATCTAATACATTGAGGGATTGAAAAATTTAGTGGCAAAAAAACTAGGAGTTCAAAACCAGCAAGGTCGAAGACCCTATTAAGGTTCACTTATGTGAATGCCCATGTTAAGAAGATGTGTACATTGTGGAGGAGACCACCCATCTCATGCTTGTCCAAGAGGAGGAACTTCCCCATGATAGCCATATCAATATAATAGGTAGTTGATGGAGGGTCAAACCTCTACTATCATATCAAGTAGAGATACACCAATCAGATTGCTAAAAATAGTCCATATAATAGACAATCTAGGAAAATTCAACCACCACAATATAGGCCTAATGGATACCAACCTAGGGAGCAAGCTAAGGAGGCTCCAAGATATATTCCATATCAAGGACCATACATGGTCCGAAAGCCGTATGTGCAGCAAGGATACACTCAACCTCAACTTGTGACTCCACTCGTCAGCCCAAGAAACCTAAATCAAGGGTATGATAAGAGCTATGGAGATTGTTATGTCTATGACCACAATCTCATAGAGCATGGATCCTCTTACGAACATCAATATTATGAACATGGCTACAAAAATTCTTATAGATCAGAATACACCAATCTACTGTATTCAGCACCTAGAGATCAAGCTCCAAGTAGACCTATAGCTAGACCACCTGCCTAGATGAATGTGTTATAAATGCAGAGGAGATCACTTCATTAGAGTATGCACAATACTATATCACCGATCACCTCAGAGCGTATGGGAAGGATATTGTAGTGATTGTGGAAAAGAAGATTTGTCTAGAGATTGTCCCAAGAACCCCTCTAAAGCACATTCCACTGCTCAAATTAACGTGATTGAAGTAATAGAGTTCTCAAGTAGTGATAAGGAATATAGAGTACCATCCAAATTCATCACAAGAGCTAGAGTTAAGGACAAGCCTTAAAATTGAAGAATTAAAAATCTTAGGAGTCAAAAGGATGTAGAATCTTTACCTCAAGGAGTAGAAGACTCAAAAGAACCATCCGAAACCTCAAGGAGAAAGAAAGCTCAAAAATGGAAAAGTATTTGGGAGAAAGTAAAAAATAAGTGGATTAAGAGGATGGCTAAATAAAAAGAAATATATGTATAAAACATAGAATCTAATCAAAATAGTCGAGCTAAATAAAACATGAATGTGGTGAAGGAGGAGCAAACAAAGGACCAGGCATGATCAATTCTAGCAGATCCTATGCTCAAGATATAAAGATGTGGCTAAAAGCTTATCATTCTAGAATAGAGGCAAGAACTAGTTTAGAGCAACATGACTGTAGTTACCCAAGAGGAGATCTCAAGAAGGAAATGTCAGAAATATATAAGAAATTGATCAAAATTTCTCAAAGTGTGCTAGAAAAATAAACACCAAACCTCCTTGAAATGAGAATTCTACAAGAGCCATTCCAACGATGTTTCAAAAACTCCAATTCAAAATACAAGAAACAAGAACCTACTAAGGTTGAGAGACAAAGCTGTAAGCTTAACAACCCTTCCTAACTATATGGGTGAATATGAAAAAATCTCAGAGCACTTTCATGCCTCTATAATAAGATGCATGGAGAAGAGAACTTTTGCGGAAGTGTTAACCACTCTATAGAGGGCGAAAAAGGCTAAAGCTCATTGCTTCTTAACATTAGAAAAGCTCTTGTAGGTAAAGCCCCACCTTTGGAAGAAATTGGCCAACCAGTTGAACTTGAAGGAACATAGTATATCAACCTAGGAAAAGAAGGTGGAAGAAGCCCCAACTATCAAAATACCTATGGATAAGGTTGGAGACTTCAGTGAAGGTGAAGTCTCCCAATTACCTTTTGAGGATATTTTTGGTGCAATTAGCAAGCCTAAGTTCATTGCTAATGCATTAGGACTACAATTAGCAATAGGACTACACATACATTTAGTTCTTCACAAGAGAAAATCACACATGAACACTTGCATGTCAATTTGATTGTATTTACTTTGGATCAAAGTAAAAGCCAAGAGAATAAGGAATCTCATTAAGTCAAGGAGCTTAACCCATGACTCATGTGGTAGGAAGAATCAATTCAAATGATCCCTAAAGTGTAGGATCACTTTTAAGCGAGGGAAAATTCAAATTCAAACTCAAATTATGAGTATAAGTAGACATGCTTGTAGTCGTAGGCAATGTGAGCCATTCTTATAGACTTTGAGCTAAATAATTGAGCACAAATTGAGCTTGATTCATGTATGAGAAGTTCAATACACTTCCCTTGTATCATATGTTCATTAACATATACATTTTGATACATTTCTTCAAGTACATCTCTGTCTCTTGTTCTCTACAACATCTTCATGATTATAGTGATTTTGTGAAATCAATTTCTCTATGTGTACTAATACATTTTCTATAGTTTAACTTGAATTAGTTAGGTTGATGTGTTTAGTACCTGCATATCAATTTTCATCATATTTGGTTGAGATAATCTTGAGATATGAATCATAGAAGGTGACTATGTATGCACACCTTCTAGATCCTGAAATATTGGGATAACCCCTCTAACTTGTTAGATTCATTTCTCAGTGAATCATGTGGCTAAATTGATGAAATGAATTGAGGTCTAAATCCCGGTTGTGAGGTCTAAACAAAATGTTGAGCACTTCTATTCCCAAAATAGAAGGTTTCTTCACATTGCTTGCATATGCAGGTTGTTCGTTTTGATGAAAACTTTTGGGAATGATGTTCCAAAGCATGCTATGGTTCCAATTGCATAAATGTGAAGGTAAAAGAGTCTATTAGGCATCCTTGGAGTTAACTTGGCACATGCAAAGTAGGTTTTGTGCAATACCATCTTATCTCTGGAGCATACCCATCCATCTCCTCATAGTTGGATTAGAGCAATAACAAATGAATATGGGAGATGGATTTCCTTCATTCATAGACAAATTCGATCAAGGTAACTACTCAAATTGGTCACTTAGAATGGAAGCTTATCTTTAAGGGAGAAACCTCTATGGTTACATATCTGGAGATGAGATAATGCCAATCCTGAGAAGGAAAGGACAACCAACTCAAGAAGAACAAGACAGGGTAACCACAGAGTGCTCAAAGGATGCTCTATCCAGGTCATATATTCTTAATTCAATCTCTGATTTTTTACTTCCACACATTAGGAATTTTAATACTTCTAAAGAGAATTGGAATGCTCTTGAAGCATTCTTCTCATCAAGTACGAAGGCAAGGAAGAATCAACTATGGATGGAGTTCACCACACTCAAGAAGATGCCCAAGCAAAGTATGACTGATTTTGTCACCAAGATCAAGGACATAACATATCAACTTGGAAGCATTGGAGAGATCATTGTTGAAGAGCAGATAGTAAGGCAAGAGATTAATGGAATAAAGGCAAATGACAAATGGGAAGCCTTCACCATAACCATGGACCTCTACATGGACATGCAGGTTCCTGATTTCAACACCCTCATGGGACAATTGTTCACAGATGAGGAAAAGCTTATGAAGAATGGAGACAACTCAAAAGGTAATCAATCCTCTGCTCTATATATAGATAAGAACAAGAATAAAGATAGCAACAACAAAGGTAAAAAGTCTAATGATGAAGGCAACACCTCTCAAGCAAACTTTGCAACAATCAAGCAAACTTTGCAGCAATCAAGCAAACTTTGCAGCTCTCAAGAAAACTTTGTAGGTAGAGGTAGAGCCTCAAGATGAAGAGGTAGAGGAGGAAGAAAAGGTAGGGGAGAACTCAAATCTCTTCTCCATGTGCCTTATGTGGCTTCAATACTATATTTTATGAAGCATAAAGATGAAGTGTTCTCTTGTTTCAAGAAATATCTAGCACTTGTAGAGAATGAAACAAGTAAAAATTTGAAGAGGCTAAGGTTAGATGGAGGGGGAGAATATTTCTCCCATGATTTTGATTCTTATCTCCAAGATAGAGGAATCAAAAGAGAGATTACAACCAGGTATAATCGAGAGCAAAATGGAGTGGTAGAGAGAAGAAATAGAACCATAGTGGAGGCTCCAAGATCAATGCTAAATGAGAAGAAGTTGCCCAACTACCTATCCACAACCTGCTATTTGATCAATAGACTCCCATCAAAAGCATTAGATGGGATGAAACCTTATGAAGCATTAGATGGGATGAAACCATCAAAGGCATCTTCCAAGAATTGAAAGATATATCAAATGGATATTAAAAATGCTTTTCTAAATGTTTGGATTTGAGAGGAGGTGTATATGGATCAACCTCCTTGCTTTGAAGATCAATCATATCCAGAATATATATGTAGGTTGAGGAAAGCCTTGTATGGCTTGAAGCAAGGTCCTAGAGCTTGGAATCATAGACTTGTCACTTACTTGTAGGATAAAGGCTTTATGGTAAGCAAGGCAGATCCCTCTTTAATAAGAAGAATAACTCAAAGGTCATATACCTTTGTATATATGTAGATGATATAATCATTATAGGTAATGATGCAGATGAAATCAAGAGGATCAAAGCTCAAATGAAAGAAGAGTTCAAGCTCATTGATCTTGGACTTCTCACATACTTCGTATGTTTGGAAGTGGTAAATACAGAGAAAGGTATGTTCCTAACTCAGAGAAAGTACATTGGAGATATGCTCACCAAATTCAAAATGGAAAATACAAAGGTTGCAGGTGCACCCATGGGGGTAAATCTAAATCTAAGTGCTCATGAAAGTGAGTTAATTGAAGATGTGACTAGTTACCAAAGCCTTGTTGGAAGCTTGAATTATGCTACTCTAACTAGATTGATATTTGCTATGGAGTGAGTGTGCTAAGTCAATTCATGAACACTCCAAGGAAGCCTCACATGGAAGTAGCTAGGAGAAATTCGAAATACTTGAAGGTTACAATCAATGAAGGATTATACTATCCATATACATATGTTATAGATGTCAATCTCTTCTCTGATGGACACTGGGTATTCTCAAAACTTTGAGCTACATCAGTGAGCAGACATTGAGCTCATTTCATGCATGAGTAGTCCACTACACTTCCCTTGTATCATATGTTCACTAGCGTATACATTTTGATACATTGTTTCAAATACATCTTTGTCTATTATTCTCTGTAGCATCTCCATCATTACAATGATTTTGTGAAATCAAGTTCTCTACATTTACTCACTCATTTGTTGTAGTTTAACTTAGGTTACTTAGATTCAAGTTTCTACTACTTGGATCTCATCAGATTTAGAGGATCTAGAGATATGAATCATAGAAGGCAACTGTGTCTACACACCTTCTAGATCTTGAAATGTCGGGATGACCCCTCTGACTTATTAGATTCATTTCTCAGTGTATGGTGTGGCTAAATTGATGAAATAACTTGCTTTAGTAAGATACACACTCCAATTAGATGTGCTAGATCTCTTTGGTCAATTCTTACCAAGTTGTGAGCTTCAAGCAAAATACTAAGCACTTTTATTCCCAAAATACAAGGTTTCTTCACATTCCTTGCATATGCAGATCATCTATTGTGATGCAAAATTTTGGGAATGATGTTCCAAAGCACTTAATGGTTCCAAATTCATTAATGGGAAGCTAAAGGAGCCTATTAAGCATCCCTAGAGTTAACTTGATAGGTGTAGAGCAGGTTTTGTGCAATACCACCTCATCTCTAGAGCATACCCATCCATCTCCTCACATATATATTACCAAAGCCATACTAGATACCATTGCTTGAGTAGAAATTTCTACCAAAGAGATTTGGGAAAAATGGGGAAAACGAGCACTAAGACCAACAAGAATGAAATTGCAACTAGAAGATGGTCATGTAGAACATCCTTTAGGACTCCTAGAAAATGTAATTTTTACCACATTTGGACTAAAAGTTTAGCATACCTTAGCCAAATGCCAATTTGGCATTGGTCACGTAATTATGAGATGATTCTAGGAACAACGTTTATGTGACAATCAAAGGTAGTTCAGGATTGGGGACCACATGCTTTGTATCTTCAACACCAAGGCATGAAAACTAACATAAATCCTAAAAATGTATCCTATAGGGATGTTCCACCTCTTCAATGGAATACCATCCATAAGGAGCACATCGTCATAGGGTATAGTGAGCAATCAAAGTGTATGACTTATATGATCTTGAAGACCACTCCATCACAATATCTAAGATAGTAATATTCAATGAAGCTTCCACATACTACAACAAGGGTCCAAAAACAAATCTTAGTCCACCCATCTATACTACAGAGGGGGACTCGGTCTTTTCCAAACCCAAATCAAAAGCAAGTACTTCAAATCAACCAAGAAGATCTCAAAGACTTATTAACAAGAGGCACCAAGAACAAATTCATTATATCAATTATGCCTTGATGCAAGATTCAACAAATCCTAGAACCTTCTAACTACAAAGAAGCTCAAGGACAATCTGGGTGGCAAGAAGCTATGCAAGTGGAAATGGATGCAATAGAGAAGAACAAGACTTGGACCCTTGTTCCTAAACCCACAAAACATCAAGTTATAGGAGTCAAGGGCCTCTACAAGGTCAAATACAAATCAGATGGAACATTAGATAAGTACAAAGCAAGGTTGGTAGCTAAGGGATACAAGCAACAACATGGCATTGACTATGAAGAAACCTTTGATCCTACTACAAGATTCACAACCATAAGAATTATCTTAGCACTAAGTGCTCACTTTAAGTGGCCCATTTACCAACTGGACATCAAAAGTGCATTCCTGAATGGAGATCTTCAAGAAAAAGTATATGTTGAACAACTTGAAGGATTCAAAATCCAAGGAAAGAAAGACCAAGTATACAAAGTTCACAAAGCACTTTGTGGACTGAAGCAAGATCCCAGTGCCTGGTATGAAAAGATTCATAAGTTCTTTGAAGATAAAGGATTTCACAGAAGCAGTGCCGATGCAAACTTATACATCTAGTAGAACGAGTCCTTAGTTGCCATCATCATCCTCTATGTAGATGACATAATATTGACAGGTTGAGATGAGTGAACGCATCCAATTCATCATCATGCAGCTTCACCTTGAGTCTTCTATGATAGATCTTGGCCTACTTCACTACTTCTTAGGTATGGAAGTTTGGCAAACAAAAGAAGGCATATTCTTATCATAGAAGAAATACTGCTCTGATCTTCTTTCTAGATATACATGGACCAGTATTTCTCAATATCTACACTGCTTGATCCAAACATCAAGCTCACACTGGAGGATTTATCATCACTTGTGGATGTGCACACTTAGTGATAGCTTGTTGGCTCATTACTCTACCTTGCCAACATTAGACGAGATATTGCCTATGTAGTTGGTATACTAAGTGAGTTTGCACATCAACCTCATTAGACTCATTGGGATACTGCTCAGAGAGTACTTTGATACCTTGCCCTTACCTGACATCATAGTCTTTGGTATAGAGGGGGCATCGAACTCGGATATTCAGATTCAGATTGGGCTGGTGATCCTGATTCTCGACGGTCTACTTCTGGGTATATATTCTTGCTTGGCTCAAGACCTATCTCTTGGGCAAGTAAGAAGCAACCTATAGTTGCTCTATCAGCCACCGAGGCCAAGTACCGAGCATCCAGCTTTGCAACATGTGAGGCCATTTGGCTTTGATGTTTATTATCTGGCATTTGTGTTTTGTAGGTTACTCCGACACGCATCCGCATGGACAAATATTCAGCCTTGGCCATTGCCAAGAATTGAGTGTTCCATGCTCGGACGAAGCAAATCGTGATCCAGCACCACTTCATCCGTGAGAAGCTCGTGTCTCAGGAGATTGCTCTAGGGCAGTGTACCTCTCTAGAGAACCTAGCGGACATGTTCATGAAGGCTCTACCTCCAGTCCCGCTCCAGCGCTTGGTGGACCTCTATAGCATTCAGCTGCTCCAAAATGGAGCTGTAGAGGGGGTGTTGACGACATGACTTCTCCTACATCATTTACATATTTCCTTTATATTTGGGTACCTTGCCATTTGCTTCTACCATTGTATTCTACTTTGAGGGGAATTATCCCACATGAAATGTACTTTGGAGAGCCCATCCCAAATCTATATAAGGAGGCCTCTCCCCCCATTTGTACTTGTTTAGAAGCTTGAGGAGCCTACCCCATGCTCTTAGCAAGCTCATTTCTAATCCATATGAGTTTACCCATTTCATTGTCTACTCATTTTGAGTCTCACACACTCTTTCTTTTGTGAGTACACTCTTCTTTTTATTTTGTTTATGCGCGTGTACTCTCTATAGTATCAATCCATAGTGTTGGATCTAGTGATGAATTCAGGATGAACAATGATACCCAACTATGGATATGTAAGGCAGCCCAAAGAGAGGAAAAAATGTTATAACATTGAAAAATACGACAAGAAGAAGATAGAACTATAGAAGATCCAGTATACATACCTCATATATTTCTTGATGAAGCTTTTGAACCACATGGATGGATGGACCACATGTATCAACTATGAATGAATGTGTAGATGAACAAGGATAATAGGGAAGCATCGAAATGGAACCTGAATTCAATTCAGAAGAGCAATACCTAAAAGAAGTAAAAATGGAAGACTCAAAGGAGAATAAAAAATATTCTCCATAGAAGAATAGCTAGAAAACCCTAAGAAGGAGAATAGTGAAATGGAGGAAGAGAATCCACAACAAGAATATTTTGAATTACCTCAACATTTTAAAAGTTATCAAGTCAAGGAGTGAAAGATTGTTGCTCAAATGCCCAAGAGAATAGCACAAGATGGAGTAGCAAATGACAACAAAGAACAAATGAAGAAAATTGTAGTGACCCGAGAAGGTGATGAAGAGAGATGCACTTACATAGGCCTTAAGATGTGTTCATAGAAGAGGAAAAAGGCTCATAAAATTTCTACGAGAATATATGGACGTATTTTCCTAGACCTACAAGGATCTGAAAGGAATTGATCAAGCGATATGTTCTCACAAAATTCCAATGACATCTGATGCTAAACCTTTTAAGGAAAGACATTATACATATAATGATGTCTATTGGCCCAAAATTAAAGAGGAAATGTGACTTCATGGTAAGATAAGCAAAATATTGGGACTTATAGTGTCTAAGAACGGTATTTCAACCAATTAAGATAAGATAAAAGTGATTCTTGAATTACCAAGACCCAAGAACATGAAGGAAGTGCTAGCTTTTATGGGTCATTGTGGATATTATCGTAGATTTTTTCACATGTATGCAATAATTTCAAAACATCTCTATGGACACTTAACTCAATTTTTTTGTACCAAGCAATGCAAGCATGCATTTAATGAGTTAAAAAGAAGATTGAGCTCAACACCAGTTCTGAAGGTGCCAAATTGGAATAAAACATTCCATATTCCTTTTGATTCCTCTAATCTTTCCATAGGATGCATACTAGCACAAATAGTTGATGAAAGAAAGCTAGATCACCTATAGCCTATGCCAACAAAAAATTAAACAAGGTAGAACAAAATTATACCATGATTGAGCAAGAAGGATTAGGGATAGTCTACACAGTGAAGAAGTTTAGACCTTACCTATTTGCCAAAAAATTTAAATTCTTTATTGATTATTAAGATCTATTGTACTTGGTTAATAAACCTTGCAATAATGGAATACTAGTTTAGATAGTTCTTGTTACTTATGGAATTAGATTTCCAAGTAGTGGTCAAGAAGGGCGCTATACACGTTAGGGAAAACCACTTATCTAGGATGAATCATGGAGAACCACCAATAGGGGTAGGAGAGGAGCTACTAGATAGCTACCTATTTAACCTAGAAGTGTGTCCTAGTTGGCCTGAAGAATTGGTGCCTAGACTCACACATGGACCTAATCATAGGATCAATTCAAATGGAGACAAGGAGATATGGAAGATAAGAAACCTCCACATAGTTGCAAGAACCTTATATTTCAAAGATTCTAATGGAATACCTCTACGATGCATCATAGATGAAGAAAAAAGTAATCTAATTAAAAAATCTCATGAGAACAAATGGAAAACACATAAAGGCAAAGCATGCAAAAGGATGCACATGAATATGTAACGAATTCTCACATGTCTCAAATGTCTAGGCCTGATGAACATTCATTTTTATGCTATTCTACAATATCACGAGAGGGGAGCAAGCCACTAGTTGACTTTTTGAAATCACGATCATACATGGAAGGAGTGAGCCTAGCTAGGAAAGGAGTTGTACAAGATTAAAAAAGAGATTTTGTAACTTTGGGAAAGAAACTATTCAAACAAGGGAAGGATAATCAATTATAAATGTGTGTTCATGAAGGAGAGTACATAGTCCATATTAGAAATGGTGCATGTTAGAGTAGTAAGAGGTTAGTTTTTAGCTGACAAGATTGTTAAGATGATTCTCTTTGCAGGCTTATGGTGGTGAATAATACATATGGATGTAGAAACTTACATGCGAAGCTGTGATGTATGTCAAAAAACTCAGTATCCAATCTAACGAGATGACATGCCTTTGAAACCTATGATCAGTGCAAGAACTTTCTCTAGATGGGGAATTGAGTTTTATTGGACCATTAATCCCCCAACAAGAGGTTCTCATGCTGATTATATCATAGTAGCAATCAATTACTTAATAAAATGGGAAGGAAGCCAAAGCCACTAGAAAAAATGATGCCCATAAAACATCAAAATTTTTATTTGAAAATATCTTTACAAGTTTTGGGCTACCTATCGAGATAGTCAATGATAAAGGTATCCATTTCATTAATAAATTCACTGAGTCACTAATGAATGAACTCTTAGTAATTCATAAAAAATGAACATTGTATCACCCATAGGCTAATAGACAAGCCGAAAGTTCAAATAAGGTATTATGCACAATTCTCACCAAGATAGTCAACAAAAAAAGATCTGGATGGGATAATCATTTCCACCATGCACTTTGGGCATGCCAAGTCGCTTATGAAATGGCTATTGGAACCACAACTTACACAATTTTTCCAATTGATTTCTTGATTCCTACTCTTCGAGTAGCCAAGAAATACAAATGGATAAGACATGAGTTGTTTACTCAATTGGATCAAATTCAAACATTGCCTGAAAATAGACCACAAGCTGTAGCAAGCATTTATGCTTTTAAAAGAACACAAAAGGCTTACTATGATGCTCACATCAAATATAAAGTTTTGCAAGTTGACAATCTAGTGTTAGTATACACTCTAAAAAACCATGCTAAGAAACTACAACAAAGAGGATATGGTCATTTGATCATAAATCTAATTTTCTATTATGGATCTATCAACCTAGCTACATATTACCAAACTATATAAGTGGTGGGAGAGTTAAGAAGCATGATCCTGAAAACTCTTCCAGAGTCACCATATGGATCAAAACAAACGAAGATATTGGGAAGTTATTGATTTAGAGAGATCTAAGCTACAGTACATGGGTTTGCTATTATCCCCCCCCTAAGAGATGAGACAACCACATCCCAAAATCCTCAACGGAAGCAACAAAGCCAAGAAACTCCCTTCATAGGACAAACTAGTCAGCAAAGTGTTCCACTCAGATCACATGTTCACTTCACTATGCCAAATACGAATACTATACCCAATAATCACTTAGGACGCAAGAAACTGAACCAACCACACTTTCCTTTGAGACCCCCACAAAGAAGAGATCCAAGTGTGCATCCTGTGGTTAGGTTTTTTCTCGACTATCTTGAAGGCTAAACCCAAAAAAATGTGTTTTCATGGTCAGGTAAGGCATGATTCTAGGTCACATAGTGTCAAAGAATGGCATATCCATAGATGAGGAGAAAGTGAGAGCTATTGCAGAGTTACCTAGGCAAAAGAATATCAAGGAGGTACAAGCTTTCATGGGGCATTGTGGTTATTACCGACATTTCATTCACATGTATGCCATCATTGCAAAGCCCCTCTATGCTCTGTTGACTAACTTTGAGTGGACAGATGAATGCAAAAACTCCTTTAATGAGCTTAAGAGACGACTATGTTCAGCACTAATCTTGACTACACCAGTTTGGAACAAGCCATTCCATGTTCATGTGGATGCATCCAATTATGCAATTGGGTGTGTGATAGCACAACCTACTAGTATGGGCAATATGAATCTTCTTATTGCTTATGCCAGTAGACAATTGAATGCAACTGAACGAAATTATACCACGAATCTTAGACATTATTTGCTCGCAAATAAGTTTAAATTTTTTTATAGACCATCAAGCATTACTCTATCCAGTGAACAAGCCATTGCAATACTAGCAGATTAGTAAGATGGTTCCTCTTACTGATGGAATATGACTTTGAAGTGGTGGTTCGGAAAGGTAGGACTCACCTTAGAGCATATCACCTTTCCAGACTAACTTTAGGAGAGTCCCCTCAGGGAGTGTCAGATGACCTTCCTGATGCTTATTTGTTCAATCTAGAAGTAGTGCCTGAGTGGGCCAAGAATATAGTGCCTATCCTCTCCTTTGGACCTAAACATCCTATACTATAAGTGAAAGATAAAGAAGTGGTGAGATCTCAAAAATACCACATCATGGTAGGAAGCATGTATAAGCACACTAATCAAGTTATACTAGCTTGTTGTGTAGATGATGATGAGCATGCAAAATGGTTGCAAGCACATGTAGGTGCATCACAACAACATTACTCCAAACATAGAACCCTACAGACTCTAGAAAGGTTACAGATATATTGGCCAACCATGGAAGCAGATGTTCATAAGTTGTGCAAGGAATGCCCAATCTGTAGCACTAGACCTCTAGTGGAACATGCCACTTTGTATCAAGTGTCTTTAGTGCCAGATTGGAGTGAACCTTTAGTAGCCTTTTTGAGGACAAAAACATTCCCTCAAAAGGTGACATTGGCAAGATAAAAGAGTTTAGAATAGGAAGCACTAGATTACACACTCATAGGTGGTACTCTGTACAAATGAGGAAAAGGCGGATATTTTAGGTTTTGTGTCCATGAGAGTGAATATCTCAAGATCTTAGAAACTTCTCACCTAGGTGTAGCAGGAGGACACTTTGGACCAGATAGGGTGATCAAAGCTATACTATTTGTAGGTCTTTGGTGGCCAACCCTTCACATGGATGCACATGTCTATGTGAAGCGATGTGATATTTTCCAGAGAACTCAGTATCTGATACCTACAGATGAGATGCGTCTGAAATCTATGATGGGTGGACGTGCTACTACTGTCCAGTAGTCCACCATAGATCACGACAAGTTTTTGCCATCAAAGTATGCAATAATAAAGGATGTTTGGATTGGGTCAATTATCCATGTTTTGCTCCACCTAGAGCACCACCAACCGTAGCATACATGATATCCACAATACACCATTGATCTGCATGCTTCAAGAACATACGACACATAGCTACCATGACGTGTATGAAAATCGTCGAGCTGATGATGGTCGTATTCAAGACGTTCCGTAAGGTATAGGCACCATATATTTCAGCCCCGAGCTTTTCTGAAGGTAACAGAGATTCGGTCTATGACATGAGCCAAACCCCCTCAGTCAACACAATATATGCCTGACATGCACACATAAAGTATTTACTTGCTTGCTACAAATAGAACTTTGAAGAAATGTTCTCTACCAGGTTCTAGGAATATCATTCCAAAATTTTTATTCCCAAGCCAACACATTTGTTACATCTCTTTGCAGTGGAACATGCCATCTATGCAAAATCAATTATGATTGCCACATCTAGAAATTCTAGGTCCAGTAGATTGGGATAATCTCATGAAAGATTTGGCTGGTGCATTGTGCATTCAAGAACATCACCTAGCCACAAACATCACTCCCACCAACAAGGGTGTGTCAGGGACGATAGAGGCAAGAGAGGGGGGGTATTGGCAGTACTCAAGTCAGTCAAGGCATTGCAAGATAGGGGAGCCGAAGTAAAGAATCAGAGTAGAGAGAAGAACCATGTAGCCAAAGCAGTCAAAGAAGATTCGACAATTGATGCCACACAAATTTTCCAAAAATTAATCATTTTTAATATTGATTTTCATCACTACATGAACATTGTAAATACCATTTTTGGTAGATCATACTCTATTTTGTTCATGCCAAGGAGTCCTCAAGCTTGAGGAGCATTAGAAGTAGCTACATACCATTTTTCATAATTTTTAGACTTTGTTTGAGCCCTCAAATAAGCCCTCGAACCTAATTTTTAACTGGGCCAAACACTAGCTCTGGACAGGGCCAAAGCTAGTCAAAAACTATAAAAAGATCTAGAGAGCTCATTTTTGGGGTTAGCTTGTTAGATTTTTGAGCTACTGTAAGAGACTTTTTTAGTAATACAAAGAACTCCATTGTTCCTCTCTTTATTCTTGCCTTGTATGCATGTGTGTGTATGTGTGTGCATGTTTGTGTGCTTCTAACTCACACACTTGTGCCGTCACTTGCTCATAGTGGCCATACTAGTCCTCACATCTCCACGGATTGACAATTATGAGGTTGAACTCCTCATATTGGTACTTTCCATTGTGCTAGAGTGACATCTGGCATATGCATTAGTGCCTAAACAACATCACATGAAATTGGATGATAAAGCAGTAAAATGTATTTTTGTTGGGTACAGTTCTAAAAGCAAAGGCAATTGTCTATATCATCCACAGACTAAACACATTTTGGTTAGACATGATGTTGTTTTTGTGGAAGATGCTATTTAGCCTTTACTTTCATGTACGAAGGAGACATTTGTTAGCTCCAAAGACATGTATGATACTTTGTTGCCTCTTTTTACAGGTGGACAGTCTAGTGCTAGTCCTAATGAGACAACTTCTCAGCCATTGCAGGTTTCATGTGATGATGCAAATCATTCCACTTCTGATGTAGATTTGCATGATGCACTTGTTGATGAGAGAGCTGATATTGAGGAGGCAAAAACTATGCCAAAATGGCTAGTGCAGACTGTGCAATAGAAAATTAGATGCACCTCTATCATAACGTACTCGTTCAAGCTCTCATAGTGCCTCTTTTGCATCAGATTGTTATGCTATGACTGAATCTAGTCTCTGTGATGAGACTGAATGTGTTTTGTTTGATGAAGCACAAAATTCTAAACATTGGATGGCTGTAATCAATTTGAATATGATGCTATCATGAAAAATGGTACCTGGTCTTTATGTGACTTCCCTCCTGGTGATTTGCATGAAGAAGTGTATGTTTTCTAGCTCCATGGCTTTGTGCAAAAAGGGCATTAAAACTAGGTGTGCAGGTTAAATAAGGCATTATATGGTTTAAATCAAGCACTATGTGCTTGGTATGAAAAAATACATGCCTATCTTATTGCACATGGTTTTGAGAATAGTCCAACTGAAAGCACCTTATATGTTAAGCATGTTAATGATGTACTTCTGATCATTGTTGTGTATGTTGATGACATCCTGCTCATTGGTCCTCATGACAAGCATATTGCTGATTTTAAGGCTGATTTGCATGCCTCATTTGAGATGTCTGATTTGGGGCATTTGCATCATTATTTGGGCATTCAATTTATGCAAGTTGATGGTGGAATGTCTTTATGTAAAATGAAATATATTGACACATTATTGCAGTGTTATGCCCTCGAAGACTGTAAGCCTATTGCCAATCCTATGAAAATAGGTTTACAATTGAGTCTTCATGATGCTGGAGATGCATTTGATGTTGTTCTCTATCAGCAGGCTTGATTTACTTATGCATTACTTGGCCAGATATTCAGTTTGCTATTTCACAGATGAGCAGGTTTATGCATTGCCCAGGTGTCAAGCATTGGCATGCAGTTAAGCGCATATTTCGCTACTTGAGTGTTACCCGGCTACTTGGATTGTTTTATCCTACAGGGGGGATAACTACCGCCAGATTTGCATGCTTTTTGTGACAATGATTGGGCTGATTGCTATGACACTCATGTGTCCACTAGTGGTCTTTGCTTCATGCTTGGGTAGCTCATGCATATCTTGGTTGAGCAAGAAGCAGCCTACTCTGGCCACTTCCAGTTGTGAGGCTGAGTATAGGGCAGCTTTCACAATGACTGTTGAGTGTGTGTGGCTCAAACACCTTATGTCTGGTTTGGGTGTTGGTCAGTCTTCTACCACCACCATCTTCACTGACACTCAGAGCGCATTGGTAGTTGTGAGGAACCCTGTGTTCCATGATCGCACTAAGCACATTGAGATGCATTATCATCATGTTAGGGAGAGGTTCTCTACTGGAGAGATGAGCTTGGCATATGCGCCCATGTAGGAGAACATTGCAAACCTTTTCACCAAGGCTTTGCCTAGGGAGAAGTTTGAAGCTGTCCGCAAAGCTTTGGGGTTACTTCCTTTTGTGGATTTATTCCACATAGCTTGGCACTTCCTTATACATGAGTGCCAGCTCCTTGTTCATCGCATCACTCCCAAGGGGGATTTGTTGATATGTTTAGGTAGTGATGTGTGTGAACACACTAGGACCCCTTAGGCACTTTTTTCCATCTTTAGGAGATTTTTTTTCCCTCGGCTTGTATATATGCCTATAGCCCTAACGACTTACTTATCTTTGTACATTCTAGTGGTAATACATTCAATATTGTGTCTTGTGCTCCAAGCTTCTTCTTCTTCCTTGTGGTATTCATGTGCTTCCGTAGACATCTAACTCCAACAACTTGAATGGCTTTGAGTTGACGTTTTGTGATCTTTTTTCTTTGAATGACTTCCTTCATTTAGGGTTTTTCGATCGTGGTTGTTGCCAAATGCATTTACAATCTTGAAGTTGATCTCTATAGATCCATATCTATATGATTCTTATGTTTGATTGCTAGCTAGTCCTTCTTGATGACAAGCTTGTAGACAACTTTCTACATTCTTCTCGAGAATTAATGACCCCACTAGGCTCTCTAAATTTTTCTCTTGACAATGAGGCGTGGCTTGTTCACACAATAGAACAAGAATTTTGATTGACATACAACGTAGGTTGAAGAATGGAATCATTAGATTGAGAGTTTGATTTGGGTTCTAAATCATGCATACTTCGATTTGATACATTAGGGTTTTCTATTTCAAAATTTTTTAGAGGTTTTGTGTCTAGGAGACTAAAGACTTCTCTATATCCTACTTTGGTAGATGTATATCCATAAGCAAGGTTTATGGTAACTTCAAATTTGCACATCCAATCTTGTCCTAGGATTAGTTGTTCTAGTAGGTTAGAGTCTTTCTAGAACAAAAGTCTTTGTTACATCATGTTGTTCCTAAGTGCAAGGATAAAGTTAACTCCCCTAAGCATTTGATAGGGTTATTTTGAATGCCAATCATATACAGGTTTGAAGGAGTGAGCAGTATCTTTAATTTTTTGACTAAAGAAGAATGAACACTACTTAAGGTTGCTCCTATATCAATCAAAGAATCCACCAGGTGATATTCCTCTTTTCCAATCCCTAGGTTTAAATAAGGTTGTTTGGCTTGGTAACTTATGGTTTTGATGTTTTTGTCATGTTAATTTTCCATGGGAATGGGTTATGCACGTCGTATATATCTCTCATCACATTCTCTAATCCATCCTTTCCATCCTTGTCAACATTTTTTCACTGACGAGTTGTATGTATTTCCTAACTCTCCAACCACTTATATAGTTTGGTAATATGTCTCCATCCAATGTGGCTAGGTTGATAGTTCCACAATAGAAAAAATTTGATTTATGATCAAAGGACCATATCCTCTTTGTTGTAGTTTCTTATCATGATGTCTTAGAGTGTATACTAACACTAGATCATCAACTCTAAAACCTTTATCTTTGATGTGAGAGTCATAGTAAGCCTTTTTTCTTCCTTTGGTAGCATAAATGCTTGCTACAACTTGTGATCTAGTTTCATGCAATTTCTCAATTTGATTCAATTGACTATACAACTCATGTCTTGCCCATTTGTATTTCTTGGCTACTCAAAGAGTAGGAATCAAGAAATCAATTGGAAAAAAATGTGTTTGCTCCATAGACTACATTAAAAGGTGTAGTTCCAATAGCCATCTTATAAGCTACTCAAAATGCCCAAATTGCATGGTGCAATTGATTATCCTAATCAGATCTTCTATTGTTGAATATATGTGTGAGGATTGTGCATAATACCTTATTTGAACTTATGGCTTGTCCATTAGCCTGTGGGTGATACAGTGCTAGGTTTTTATGAATTGCTAATAATTCATTCATTAGTGACTCAGTGACTTCATTAATGAATTAGATACCTTTATCACTAACTATCTTGATAGGCAGTCCAAATCTTGTGAATATATTTTCAAATAAAAATTTTGATGCTCTATGGGCATCCCTTTTTCTAGTGGCTTTGGCGTCTACCCATTTTGTTAACTTGATTGTACCCTAAGAATTCATCAAGGAAGATGTACAGTTCCTCGCTTGCTACTCTTTCCTAAAGATTATCTGTAATGGGCAATAGATAGTTATCTTTTATAGTGGCCACCTTAATCTTTTTTAAGTTAATGCAAACCCTAAGCTTCCCATTTTTCTTAGGTACCACCACTAAAGGGAAAACCCATTTAGTGTCTTCTATCTCATATATGAATCCAGCTACTAATAATTTGTCTATTTCCTCTTTAATTTTGGCCGAATAGACATCATTATAAGTATAAGATCTTTGCTTAGAAGGTTTAGCATTAGGCATCATTGGAATTCTATGAGAACATATCACTTGATCAACTCCTTTCATATCCTTGTAAGTCCAAGAAAATACGTTCATATACTCTTGTAGCAATTCTATGAGCTTTTTTTCTCTTCTATGGACACATCTTTGCCAATATAGGTGCAACTCTCTTCATCACCTTCTCATGTCACTACAATTTTCTTCGTTTGTTCTTTGTCATCATATGCTACTCCATCTTGTGCTTTTCTCTTCGGGTGTTTGAATAGAAATCTTTCACTCCTCCACTTGATACCTTTTAAAATGTTAAGGTACTTCAAGATATTCTTGTTGTGGATTCTCTTCCTCCATTTCAATATTCTCCTTCTTAGGGGTTTTTCGGTATTCTTCTATGGAGAATATTTTTTTTATTCTCCTTTGAGTCTTCCATTTCTAGTTATTTTAGGTATTTCTCTTCTAAATTGAGTTCAGGTTCCATGTTTATACTTCAATATTCCTATTTCCATTCCTTTTCTATTATTCATCCTTCCTATGCCTCTTGGAGAACTACCATGTAAAAACTCAAATCATATCCTTTTTCATCTACACATTCATTCATATGTATGCCGGATCTTCTATAGTTCTATCTTCTTCTTGCCCTATTTTTCAATGTTATAACCTTTTTTCCTCTCTTTGGGCTGCCTTACATATCCATACTGGGTATCTTTATTCATCCTGGGTTCATCATTAGGTCTAGCATTATGGATTGATACATCATCCTCATCCTTACGAATGGTGTTCCATTGAAGAGGTGGAACATCCCTATAGGAGAACTTTTTAAGATTTATGGTAGTTGTCATGCCTTGGTGTTGAAGATATAAAACATCCTGTCCCCAATCGTGAACTACCTTTACTTACCAGATAAATGGTATTCCTAGAATCATCTCATAATTATATAACTTGCCAAATTGGCATATGGATAAGGTATGCTCAAATTCTAGTCCACATGTGGTCGAAATTACATTTTCTAGGGGTCCTAAAGATGTTCTACATGACCATCTTCGAGTTTCAATTTCATTCATGTTGGTCTAAGTGCTCATGTTCCCCATTTTTACCAAATCCCTTTGGTAGAAATTCCTACTCAAGCACTTGTATCTAGTAATATATCCTTGAAAAGTAATTGTGAGACTTCACCTTCACTGAAGTCTCCAACCTTAATTTTCTATCAATTGCGATGGACAAAGGTCCACGCCTTCGAGATTGTGCAGAGCTTTTTCGTACCTATGCGAGCTGCTGGAGATGATGATATAGCCAAAACCTATAAAGAAATGCTCAAAAATGCACAAAAATGCACAAAAATAACAAGCACAATAGCTCTCTCTCACAAGTGAAATGAGGTAAATGAGGTGGGGAAGGTGATATGACCAAAAACCTAAAAATTTTGCGAAGGTTGAGATGGAGGTGGGAGATGGTGAGGATGATGATGATGATGATGATGGTGAAGAAAATAAAAGAAAATAGAGAAAAGTGAAGAAAAAACCTATGACTCCAACATCACAACTCTATGTCTTACCATCACACGCTTGTGCTTGAAGCTCTCTCCCCGACAATGGTGCCAAACTTGGTGTCACTCTAGCACAATGGCAAGTGCCAACGTGAGGAGATCCACCTCATAATTGTCAATCCGTGGAGACATGAGGACTAGTATGATGACTATGAGCAAGTGACGACACAAGTGTGTGAGTGAGAAGCACACAAACATGCACAAACATGCACACACATACACACACATACACACATGTGCACACAAGGCAAGAACAAAGAGAGGAACAATGGAGTTATTTGTATTACTAAAAAAGTCTCATACAATAGCTCAAAACTCTAACAAGATAACCCCAAAAATGAGCTCTCTAGCTCTTTTTATAGTTTTTGACTAGCTTTGGCGATGTCCAGACCTAGTGTCTGACCTAGTTAAAAATTAGGTTCCAATGCTTATTTGAGGGCTCAAAAAGTCTAAAACTGATGAAAATTGGTATGTAGGTACTTCTAATACTCCTCAAGCTCGAGGATTGCTCAGCTTGAAAAAAAAGGAGTCTAATCTACCAAAAATGGTATTTACAATGTTCAGGTAGTGATGAAAATCACTATTAAAAAGGATTAATTTTTGGAAAATTTGTGTGGCCTCAATTGCCAAATCTTCTTTGACTACTTTCCTTGCTTGATCCTTCTCTCTACTCTAATTCTTTACTTGGCTCCCCTGTCTTGTAATGCCTTGACTGCCTTGACTACTGCCAACACCAAACAACCAGACCACAAACATCACTATTACAAGCTACAATTTTTTAGTAGCCCTAACTGAACCATCTTTTGGGAAGGATGAATGCAGTATTTTGCCCAAAATATAGCCTTCACAAACATGTTGACTAGGTGCCTCAAGTTTGGGCAAAGAGAACACCATTTTAGATTGCAGGCATAACAAACTAGCCAAATTCAGATAACCAAAGCATGCATGCCAAAGCTTTCCATCTAACATAGCCTGAGAATCATGTACTCCACATGCTGAACCATTCACAGATTTTTCATAATCTATGAGCTTATACAACCCACGAGATAAAATGCCAGAAGCAATAATCACATTGCCATTTGACATATCATGAATCGTACATCTGTCATCAACAAATTTCACAACCAAACCAATCCACGCTAAGGCCAAAACTGATAACAGATTCTTCTTGATCCCTGGCACAAATAAAGCATCTAACAATGTAAAAGAACTATCATCAGTAGTAGTCAGAATGATCTTACCAACTCCCATGCAAGGATAAGAGGAGTTGTTGACGCATGTAACAATATTCCGTGTAGAGGCAGGCTTGAGTGAAGAGAAGAAACTACGCTGCGAGGTAATATGTTTCCTCACCCCACTATCAAAGTACCAAACCTTTGAGTCTACTACAGACAGGCACTGCTCATGGGAAGATGGGTCAAAACTACAAACAGTAGTCAAATCCCAAGACTAGTAGACTCTATTTTCGGTGTATAGGCCTTTGCAACAACCATTCTGGCCTCTTTCTTCTTTGCCTCTTTAGCAGTCAGTTTTGGACAGCTCTTAATGACATGATCATTTACTTTAGAATATTTTCAAAACAATTTCTCATTTTTTGATTTCTTCTCATCTTTGTCTTCCTTCTTCGATTGTGCAAAATTAGCAGATTTCTGCTTACTAGTAGAATAGATCCATTTTCCTTTGCCCTTCTGACTAGCTAGGAAAGCTTGATCTGCAACATACATAATAGACCTGTTCTGTCTAGACCAATCTTCCTATAACAAAACAGAAATTAACGCTTTAAATGTCAAGGCATTTGGATTGCCTTTCATCATCAAGCAAAGAGTAGAAGCAAAACTCTAATATGAGTTGGGAAGACCATTCAAAACATTCTACACAAGTGAACTATCAGGAAGGACTTCATTAGCAAAAATCAACAATTCTTTCAAATCCTTGATCTTTGTCAGAAACCTATCCATAGAATAGCCTTCATTCATGTGCTCACTCTCCAACTGTTTTCGGAGGTAAGCAACACAAGGCTCATTCCTATCCTGGTACAATGTGGTAAGTGTATCCCAAGCATCCTTAGCTATTCTACAAGAGCAAATGTCAGCAATAATTGCAAGTTCGATAGACAAAGCTATCAATGCATGTGCTTGAGCATCTCTGCCATTCCAATGAATTTGCTCTACAGTAGGTGCAACAAAAACCATAGCACGAACAGGAATCTACACAATATCACCATCTTTGACACCATCTCCATCAGTTCGAGTACTTGTATTTGTAGTACCTGTATTCGTAGGTGTAACAAGACATCTTTCAACACCATGCACAATATTCCATAGTCCTTTTGTTTCAACAAAAAAATACAAAAAAACAAAAAAGATATACATCTTTCGGTATGAGTAATGACAAGCCATGGATTCAACTTAGGCAAGAGGGGACTTGAAGAAAGGATATCTAATGCATGAGCACTATGGAACTCATCAACGTTATCATACCCTCTCACGCTAATCAAATCACTATTTTAAGTGCAGATGGCTTTGTAGGATACACAAGAAATGCACAAAATGGAAATACAAGAGTTCCCATTGGAATGTGCATCTAAGTAGGTGGTCTATGGTTCAGGGATGATCGGCCAGTTAGTGATCATTTTTTCTTGATTATAGTACAAATTATTGATTGGGACCATCAATTCCTGGTGATGAAGTCAAGACTTTGACATTCTACAAACTATGCCTAGAATACTTGAGATGTGTTCTAAAGCTAGCAGAGAACCTTACTTGAAGCTTACTATTTACAAACTTGACTTTGAGAGATATATGCAAGTGATGAATACTTTACATTTATGAGTTGAAAAATCATCAATCCTAGAATGACAAGTCATTGACTTGCAAGAAATCTAAGAACCATTTTATTCACGCATGAATTGATCAAGGATGCTTTTGGATCAGTAATAGAGAGCATTCTGGACTTCATGGATGAGGAGGAGGTAGGCATAAGCTCAATGCCTAGGATGAGAGGGTCAAAGTGGGCCAGCGACTCTGATGATGTAGTGATGACTCCATCAGGCAAAAGAATGCATATAATATCAAAGTCAAATGTTTCTCAACCACCACCTATTATAGAGATGGGGGTTAAAAGAATCCCTTCAAGCCACTCATACATACATGGAAGGACAAGTGAGTCTTAATGTCCAAAGTCATCACTATCGACAATGAGTAAATCCAAAGGCAAGAAATAGGAGGCATGCCACTATAATGGATGATTCAATATAAGAAACTAGGATTGGAAAAATCAAGTTCATATTCAAGATCAAGAAATGATGTATAATGATAAATTTTGAATACTCATTTAAATACATATTTAAATGATGATGGTCGATGGGACAAGCGTGATCAAATGGTTGATCAATAGGAAGCAAGTAGTCAACAAAAAGAGCCAAAAAGCAAAGAAGTGGAAACAAAAAAGGAAATCCTATGCACATCAAAACCGTTTATGGACTTCACTACTAGAATCAATGATACTACAAATTTAACAATAAAAGAAGCAAATCAAACAATAAAAGAAGCAACTTTCAATACAAGCAAAGCAAGAGGACATCCAAAGAGGAACAAAAACAAGAGAAGGCCTTGCAACATACCTGATTCGTATGAAACCAATTCGGGTTATGGTAGAGCCATCCCCTCTCGATATGCATCATGTGAGTAGTAGTTCTAGACAAATCCCTGAGAAAGAGGTTGAGCCCTATGTCCACTTGCAAATAAGGAATCCATTCAACAAAAAATTGGGTACATGCTTGAATGTGGACATAGCACAATTAAAGCCACTAGTTAAGTATATGATTCAAAGTGCACTAGACACACAAAAAGAACTCATGTAGGCTCACAAAGAATGTGAACAAGCTCATCATTAGGGGAAAAAATGGACCTTGCATGGGCCTTGTAAGGATCCCTAATTTTTAGGGATTACAGAGCCTAATCTTTGAGCTTAAGGAGGCATATGAAACCACCAATGGTTTTCTGAAATAAAATAATATTTGATGAATCAACTTCATTTGAAGTCTCAAACGTGAGCACTTAGAACCATTGGATGATTTAAATCAATGGCTAGTGTTAAAATGCATGGATTCTTAGAGAGAGAAGTTCATTAATTTTTGTGGGAGTGGGCCTCAAGTCTTGGAGAAGCTCTGCAAGTTTGTCGGCCGTCAAATCTTGAAGAATCCGACGTTGGAACGCAAAAGGGGCTAAGCCACATTCGGTGATGCATGTCCGTCGTTAGATGGGAGGCTTTGATCTGATGGTTGTGGAGAAAAGGCACCATAGGATTCTTAAGGAGCAATCTAAGCCATGCGATCATGGCTAGATCCAATGGACTATAATGGAAGCACCCAAATTCCTTCAAATTTTAACTCCTCTGTCCGATGGAAGCCAGGATCCAACGATGCACGGCGATTCATGCATTTTGTAATCATTGCTCTCATCCTAGCTGCTTGTTATCAATGAAATCTAAGGGTCCAAGATTAAATATGCCTTGACTTTTCTCCTTTCACCTTAGCCATTGGATCTCTCATGCAATCAAGGGCTCCAAATGATTTTCGAGATTTCCAAAACCATTCTCAAGAGCAAACCCACCAACTCTAGGTGGTTTTAACATGTTTGACCATAGAAAAACAAGGGAAGCCTATGCCTACCCTATGTGATTAAGGGACTAGACTGTGGCCACCACCCTCTTCTCATTGGTCCATCCCTAATCACTCCTTAAGCTAAAAGGCCCATGCAGGGTTCATTTTTTCCCCTAATGTGAAGAGAAGAATCAATTCAAAGCCTTGAGTGAACAACTATCAGATAAATTACTTAAGAATTAGGGAGAGCTTGATAGAATGAAAGAAGAACTAACAATAGTGCTATGCAAAATCGATACATAAAGTAGTAGAAATGCTACCTTACAATCTAAAGTCGACGAGATCAACCAAGCATTGGATAAATTGAAGACAGAATGTAGAGCTACAAAGGAAGTATTCACAAAGTGAAGCAAAAAAGGTACACATATCTACGAGCGGCAAGTTACTTGAAGCACAAGTGAAAGGATATATGGGAGAAGCAAACTCACTAAGGAGTAGAAATAATGAGTTTATGGCATCTTTATTGCTCAATCATCCAATTGCCGAACCACTTTCAAATGACGAAAAATTTCAAAGTCTCAAAAAGCAGTTGGATGATTTTGTAACCAAATTAGAAGCAAAACAAACACTTCGTGCTCAAGTAGAAGCAAAGTATGCTTTGAACTCAACGAAAAAAAAATACTGGGACCAATCGGTGAATTTATATGTTGAACAATGTAGTCAAGATGCAGAGCAACTAAAAGTGATATGTGAAAGCAAAATCAAACTAGAAGAAGAGCTCAAGGAGATAAATAATAATGTCATGGAGAAGGATCAACTTATTGTACAATTAGAAGAGTAAACACCAAAGTTCTAGAATACAAATAACAAACAACTCACAAACGTGGGGACATTGGTAGTGCCAAATCCAAATCTAGGTACTAAGGAGACTAATGTACATCCTCTTTCTCCCCCAATGGTTCCATCTCCGATACAAGATCACAATGACACCATTAATGAAGATATTCCAATGTTGTTCACTGTAGAGCTAGATAAAAAAAGAAAGGGCATAATTGGTGTCTCACATTACATAAAAATTTGAAGAAGCAGTGGTACGAGTTATGAAGCTGGAAAAGATTAAAAGCAAAGACTTGAGTAGATCATAAAGCTATTCAATGTACCATACAAAATAATGAAAGAACAAACACGTAGATGTATCAAGAGAATTACCCAACACGATCCTCACAAAGATTATGACTTTACTATAAGTATTATATATACTCAAGCAGAATTTGATGCAGTTGATCTTGTCTCCAGAAAAAGATTTTTCAAGAAGAATCTCACATTGTGGCTGCACTGGTAGGAAGCACCATACTTATTGCTGGTAAATCCATCATTTTATCCACTGCCAAGGTGCCGACCATGGCCTGAATTTTCAGAAGCATAAAAAATTTTCCATTATTATCGAGCCCGCCACATAACTCCTTGCCTATCAAGGATTACATGGTTCAAATGATGAAATTTTGGCCATCCAAACATGCGTATGGCCCAGATTTAACAATCAAGCTCATCAATAAAACACTTAGCATGATACTTAAAGTCTTCAAGCATGTGGAGCACACATTTTGAATTTTATCAGCATTAATCAAGGAGTGGATGAACTCATTTTTTATCTTTTCGTTACATCAAGCACATTAACTATTATGGCATATTACTCGCACCTTAATGCTTTTTTCGAGCGCCTACCTCCAAATCTTTAAAGAAGCATTCTTCACATGATTTCTTGAATGGACTCCGAAATTTTCCTAAAGATATCGACAAATAGTAGCCTTCAAGCTCAAATTTTTTGCTAACCTTTGTCAAGCTCCACATGATGGTGTCAAATATGCTCAATGGAAGGAATTCATGGTAAGAGAAGCAAACCTGCTCAATGAAACAAAACAAAGAGTACATCAAAATTAAATGTGTCACCATCAAATTCCTATCAAAGATGACAAAGTTCAAGAGGAGGGATGCGTGGAGGGAGATAAAAGCCAGAAAAGAAGAAGAACAAGGTAAAAAAAGAAGGTAATTCATTAATAGCTTTACATTCTGCCCAAAGCCCCACAAGGTCACACAATAGGTCAAACAAGACCCAAGGAAAGAAAAGATACAGGCTGAAGATATACAACAAAACCAATGGATGTAAGTAAAGAATTATCGATGGGATATTGTTCAGATTGGATAAGGTGACAAATGCAAGTCTTGAATGCTTCCTCGGCCGCTGATTGTGTGTATTTGAAAGAACTATTAATAGGAAAACTAGAAATATCAGCCAAGAGGAGAACAAGTTGGCAAGAGGGGAGGAGGATAGAAAGCCTCGATTGGTGACCATGGAGGGAACGTCATCTGTTGGTTGTGTGTGTGGTCAACAACACACATGAATAGATTGGAAAAATGAACTAGATGTCAGATGTACCCCATGTTTAGACATTGGTTGGGAGTCAGTTGAACCCACATAAATTCTATCAAGGGATGACAAAGACTAAGAGGGGGAGAGTGTTGTAGAGGACTCAATACAAGATGAGAAGAAAAGAAAACCCACAAAAGTTTTAAGAAATACCCATTTTCTTTTCAAAAAATCCATCCTAAAGCGTAGAGGAAGCCTTGTAAATGCACTAGAGGAGTCCTCTAGTGCCGGTCCCTTGTATGAAAGGACCAAATTTAGGGCACATGTATATAAGTAATTTATGACTCCTTTGTAAAGACTTTTTTCCATAATCAAGAGCAAACTTTTAGAAATTTTGAATTGTTTATTCTTTCCTCTATACCTTCTTTTTCATGAGCTTTTGTGTGTGCTTGAGGCATGAAGGTGTTACCTACCTCTTCCCCATCTTTTTTTGTTGCTATTGTGTGTGTGTGAAGTGTAGGAAGTCTTGAAGTGAGAGTAGGTGATTCCCACCACTTTGTTTTTTGGCCATAGCTTAAAGCATAGAGATCTCATCAAGCTAAAGTTAGTAGTTTGGATGCATCTCATTGAGAGATTTGCAAAGAGGTTTCTATTGGCTATATTCAGATACTAGAGTTAGGAGGTATTGTGTGATTTGTGTCTTCTGTTGCACCAAGTATCGTGATACACACTTTGGTGTAAGAGGTGTCGTATGAGGCAAAAGTTCCCTTTATGCATTAATTACTTGTCCATTTCCCACATCAACCATCATTTAAGCACATGTTTCCATGCACTTGACTTGGTTAGGCTCTTGGTTTGATGATTTAATATATGTATCAAACCACCACTAGATACATTTTTTGGATGATTGAGGTAGTCTCTTTCTTCACAAATCCCTAAGACCTTGTGAGTGTAGGTACACAAATACCTTCCTTATGCTTGCTCAGGATCCCCACATATCGAAGTTTGGAAGTGGCATGTTGAAAAAAAATTTGAGGACATTCTGAGAACTAGAAGAAATCTCCATTTTCATCACTCTTTAAACAAGAAGTGGTGTCTGAATTGGATGTAGATTAGATGGGACTACAAATGTAAGAACTTGTGGCACCCACTAATTGAGAACAAGATAGTACTCCTCATGTGGTAGATTCTCCACCAAGGGATATGGACCAATTTCAAAGCAATTAAACATTACATTGTTGCCCCTTGATGCAAGAGATAAGTCAATTGGAAGCAATCTTTGCTCAACGATGCAATCGGATGCCTCTTCTACCTTATGGAACACTATTAGAGTGAATTCATCTAGAAAATCTAGAAGGAAATATGAGCGGCCAACTTCAACAAGTCTTATAGAGAAATGGTCCATAAAGAAATCTATTAATTGTTTAGGTAGAAGGATTCACGATTATACCCCCCCCTTTTAGGCACCACACAAGGTGTTCATCTTAGAAAAAACTACAATTTGAAAAGCAAGTGAGTCCATCATTAAGGGGATGCAGCGGTTTTAAGTCTTATTTTCTAGTTCTCTCTAATTTGTTTGTGCTAGCACACAAAATATATATTTTCGATGTTTAATGATCATGATAAAAAGATAGAATCATTATCACCGTGATTGAAGGTGTAGATTTTGATGCACCTTCATGTATCTATGTTAAGAACGAGCTATAGGTAGGTAGTAGGCTCCTGATGGTGCAAATTTCTAAGGCTTCTATGCCGATCGATGATAACGGAAAACGAAAATGGGGAGGGCCTCTAGGTGAAAGGAGCCCTTGCATATGGATCCACACAACTGTAGGGCGTTTTATCAAGGTCCGAAGCTTACTTGTTTAGCCTAGTTTGACTTCAGCTGAACTTCAATCAAAAGCTCAAATGTGTTCAAGAGTGTTAGCATTACATCAAACCCTCTCCAATGAATACAATCTTTTACTCTTTCAATCAAATAAATGGCTTGTGGCTCATCCCACCAGATATTTCAAACGCGTTAATTTTCGATGAAGAGTTGGAAAGATATTGCTCTCGTTTTGTCTTATCTTCAACGGCCCCCACCACCCTCTTTGAGGAAGCAACAGCTTGCACGCACGCATGCACGACTTTGGAAATTGGAAGCGATGGAGAATTTCTAAAGTGAGGATGAACTGCGAATGTTTTCCACGACATGCTCTCTCTCTCTCTCTCACACACACACGCACTTGTGTGTATTCATGCACGTGAACAGACAGAAATGGTAGACGCATCATAACATTCAAAGATTATAATAGTCATAAGATAAAGTTGCGTACAAAGGAACGTACATGCATATAAATAGATCTCCATACGTACACGTATGCATGCATACGTAACAAAATACATGGATGTATGAGGAAGTATGTATGAAGAAGTACATGTATCATACATGCACATGTACATGCATGCATTAACGCATCCATGTGTGCATGCATGCTCACACACACACACATACATATATATATATATATATATATATATATATATATATATATATATATATATATATATATATATATATATATATATATATTCATCCACGTATGCAAACATAGGCACGTATATAGGCATCCGTATCTACATATACATACATTTTCAGATACATATACATACATATTCACACACACACACATAGATATCTACGTACATATTTATTTACACATATATATCTACAACATGTATATCTACACATGTGGATATACATACATATGCACGTGTGCAAACACAAATATATCAGCATACACCCATAAAGTACTACCATGGATGTGTGAGTCCACTTTGTCTACACGGACCTTGCTTTTTGTGAACCACTGTACTAACCTATGAGTTTGGAGGGAATGAAGATCTTGGATTCTTTTGCTTCATGATTTCTTCTCCTACTTATCATCACCAAGGAAGTTAACCATCTAGATTTCAACAAATCAAATGAATAGGCTCTCCATTAACATATACCCTATTATTACTATAAGTCGCCCATCACCTTTCCTACTCTTCAGAAGAAGGAGACAATTGTAAATCTCCCCATTCTTTTCTTCCAATGAGCATTCTACTATTTGATATCTAATCCTACTATTTGATGTCTAATATGTGTGGTGAATTCTCAATTTGATGCGAGAAACCTGAAATTTATCTTTCTAATATCTGCATTCTTTTTTGCAAAATTAGCTTAAACTATTAAGAAAAAACATTTACAAGAAAAATAAAGATAATTACAAAACAAGGTTGATAAAATCTTTGTCCCCTTGTGGGGGACTCACTTGTTTTTTAGCTTCTTGTTGTTTATAGTGAACATTCTATGGTGCTTAAACTTCTTAGCATTACGAATTCTCATACCTAAATACATGAGGGACTCCTCAATAGGCCATGGTTTGGGTTGTTTGCAAAAGTTGATCAGATATCTTTCTCTCCATATTCCATAGTATTTCTCCCCTAATGGCATTTCATAGAGCACACGAGCACCTGATCACTTCCCCAAGAAGAATTTGGTTGGAGTTGACTTGATTTGGCAATAAAAAGAGTTTAATGAGATATTGTTAAGTTAGAATGCTCCTAGGATAGCATGCATAATTGAATAAAGTTATTTCTCATAGGTAGAATAATTTTGTTGTGATAATTTTATCTTTTTGCTTTTAAAAGCAATTGGTCGATCATCCAGATTCAACATAGCTCCAATAATTGGTTCATTCGCATATGTTTCAACCATAAAGGGTTCATTCGGATCTATTATATGTAGAACGGGGCTGATGTTAAGGCTTTCTTGAGTCGTTCCATACTTTCTGTCTCTTCCTTATCCCAAGTAATGAATTTAGGTATTCCATTTAACTTTTCAAATAAAGGGTTTGAGATCTTAGCAAGGTTTGATATAAACATTCTATACTATCATGCTAACCCTAAAAATTTTGAAGTTATGTGATAGTTTTAGTGTGTGGGTGGTTAAGAATAACTTGCACCTTTTCAAAATCTACTTGAATTTCTTCCTCAAATATAATGCCCCCATCATATTTGATTTTTGAAGAAAATACACTCAGCTTCTTTGCCATATGGCTTGTTCTCTCCTAGAGCTTGGAAAATCTTTCCAAACACTCCGAATGGGAAGTTGTATCTTGACTATAGAAAAGAATGTCATCAAGCAAATAAAATAAGAATATTCCTTAATATGATCTTAGGATTGTGTTCCTTAGGCTCATAAATGTGACTGGAGTTTTTGTTAGTCCAAAAGGCATGACTAAGAATTCAAGATGCCCGTACTTAGTTCTAAGAGTTTTCTTGGGAACATCTTCAAGTTTGATCCTATTGTGGTAATATCTTTGTTAAAGGTCAAGCTTTGAGAATATATTTCATCCTTTCAATTGATCAAATACATCATCTATTTAGGGCATCAGATACTTATTTTTTATCATAACTTTGCTCAAAGCTTGATCATCGATACATAATCTCCTTGAACCCTCCTTCTTTTTAACCAAGAGGATAGGAGCTACTCAAGGAGACTGGCTTGGTTGAATGAATCCTTTATCTAGGTATTCTTTCAATTGCTTCTCCACTTTATCTTGTTATATTATATACATCATTTGAATCGGTTGTAAATATCATGTATACTTTATCTTTATGAGTATTTACAAGCTTTCTCAATTTGCTAGACATTAGAGGAATACTTGGAACATCATGCTCTCCTTGAATCAAGTATTGGATAACTTCTCTTAGGGTATCTTCCTAAATGCTAAAGTCATTCAAAACCCAACAACAAATCAATTTATTCCATATGCATGATCTAGAAATCAAGATTATCTTTGTATCCTCGAAAATCGATGTCGAGATCATATTTTCCCAGACTTCCTTATCCCATCCTTACATCATGGACACCACATAAATCTTGGGAAACCTTAACTTCTTGACCAATAAATAATTAAGGAAGTTATGGGTGGTCGAGTAATCTATCATGGCTTTGGCCTTTTCTCCTGTTCTGCAAGCATGGACTTTTACTAAATCGTGTAGTCCAAAATGACTTTGGACCTAGACAAAAAACAATGGTGCATGCAATCCCCGTGCGAAAACTGTAGTTTTTTCCAAACTTTACTATTTTCAATTTTTGAAATTTGGACAAGGTGGAGTGATACCTTTTATTTTCCTTTTTAGTCATGGGTGGTCTTATGTTGCGACTTATTAGTACAGCCTTTACTTAACTGTCTCAGATTTAAGCACTTAAAGCAAAGTTTTTATGCTTTTTTTCCCAAACTTCAGGGTCAAGGATGGGTTGTGAAAGTCAAGGGTTCTTGAAATACCCTCTCTTAAGAGTGCCTACTTTCCAATTGATAAATGTACATGGAGAAGGGAATTTGTTGTATAATTACATGGGTCTAAGGGGTAGAACCCTTGGGTAACTAGGTGTGAAACCCTTTGGATTTATGGTTTATTTATCCCTTTTAGATGGGTCTTGAACTTTAGGGTTAATTCTCTAAGGTTGAGTACCTTAGGATTGATTGGAAGCTTCTCCTAGCCATTTGGTTTGTACGTGAGAGCTTGGAGAGTCTTCTTCTAGAAGTCACATGATTTCATGTGATTTCCTAAGCTTGGAAACCATGTGAACACCTTAGGGACCCATGTGATGGAAGGTACACATGTCCCCTTGAGAGAGACTTACCCCCTTGGACTTGGAGCTATATATTGGAGGGGTTGGTTGGGTGGAAACACATCTCTCTATCCTAGTGTGAGCTTGGCTAGTTAGTTTTCTTAGTTTGTGTGGAAGCTATGGAGTTCTCACACAACAGTGGCATCAGAGCCCTTAGGTTGAGATCTATGGAGATTTTTATCTTCATCACTTTGCTTGTAAGCTCTTGATGAGATGCGTCGAAATTTCATACTGTAGCGCTTCTTCATCTCTATCGAAGTACTTTTCACCGTATGCAGTCGTTGCTTTTGGTTAGATTAGCCAAAATTATTGGTTTGTAGAATTCGGGACTCGATCCCGCTACCTGTTTATACCCATGGCTGGATTTTATCCATTGCAACAGCCGGGATGATGTGCTGAGCTATCATCTTTTCTTATATTACATCACATATTGGTAGCTACGCTCTACACTATCCACGATAGCTGCAGGATCTAAACCTGCACGGGACACTATCCACGACAGCTGCAGGATCTGAACCTACGCGGGACACTATCCACGACAGTTCTGCAGACAAATTCCCTGTTGCCTTCGGTTCCAAACCCTCTTGTGCTACCGCAATTGCTTTCTCTGTCGAAGCTGTTGACTGAACCTTGTAGTTCTTGTTCTTCTCCATGTCTGCACCTATTTTCTCTGGCGATGGAGTGATATCTAGCTTTGTCAGATTCTCTCCTTCTGCAACCAGCTAAAGCTACAAGCATCAGAACCTACCATAGCTGAGACCTCATAATATACACTATAATTGGGTTTTGAATGCATGTCGACAACTCCTCACATCTTCTACAGTTAGTACGTGATAGAAGACTGATGCAGTTCTAGGATCGTTCTGCTAACTCACCTCATCGTCCAGATGGGATGGGAGCCTCCAATATCAATTGCGAACAAGGCCTCGTTTGTTTCACAGCAGGCTTCGTGCATCTGGATTGCCCACCATGAAGGCGAGTAACTCGGGCTTACTAGTAGTAAAGAGCAAGGAGGTCCCCCCCCCTCAACCTCAAATGAACTCTCATGAAGATCTCATATTCCACCTCTTTGCAAGAGCATCGGCTACCAAAAACCTCTTCCTCTTTGCATAGAGATCAACCAGAATTCTTGTCGGGGGAGTATTTCAACTCTTTTTATTATATTCCTTGAATTCTTGATTTCCTTATTTCATAAGGGAATGCGTTTAGCATCTTGCTAATTAATTTTCCAAGAAGCTTTAAGTAAGATGGCATCTATTCAATGGAATAGCATCGTGATAGCAGAAAGGTATGAAGAATCATGAAGAGTTTTTCTCAATGTCATGCATTATTTGTTTAATGACATATAAAGAAAAGAACTAAGTGCATAAAATTCTTATGCACGAAAAACAACCTATATAGTAGACCATGCAATTACAAGAGCATGAATTTATTTGAGAAGTTTCTTTACCAAGGGAAAAGATAGCACGTGAATATAAAGGTATAAAGATTGCACTCTTTAGTATACATCATAGATGCATGTGATCACCTTGGGCATTCAAGTAAGTATGAAAATGCCCAAGAGGAACTCCAGCAAGGGACGAGATGGGATGGCCCAAGCCTACCATGGAGGCACTCAAGAAAAGTCAAGGGATGGATGAAGTTTCCAGATAAGTTTTTGCCCTTCTTTCTTTTCCTTTCAAGCTATGAATTATGCACTACATGTTGTAATAGAAATGAACTTAGAAATGGATGCATAGTTTCAGGTGGCCCAATTTCTTTGGTCACATAGATAATTGATCATGGAAATAAATACACTATGCATCAAGTTCATTGCTTTGAAAAGAAAAATTGGAGGTGCATAAAAAACGGTCGTGGGTAGGAAGAATGCATCTAATGCATTGTTGCAACTTGCATATACTAAGTTTCATGGAAATTTTGCACCATCCGTTGGATGAACAAAGTTCTAAATTGGAACTTTTGCATGCTTTAAGGAGGGGTTCAACTTCTGAACCTTATGCGTGCAACGCCTTTTCCAATAAAGGTGTAAATGTTTTGGCATACACTAAAGTATGCATTTGGAATACATTACATGGGTTTTCAAGTTGAGAGGGAGATTAAGTTCTTGAAGTTAAGCTTAAGTAGGATTTGATTTTATTAGTTTCTCGGAAGAATGGTGATGAGGCCAATTGGCCACTATAAACCATTTAATTTCTTTATGATTGGCTTAGTATTTAAAAGCCAAATACTCCTAACTTCTTGAAAAATACTTTAAGCTTCAAATCCCTCTTATTGAATTTTTAATTCCATAAAAGCCCATGGCAGGCCTGCTCAACAAGGCCATAGACTTAAGGTAGTAATACAAAAATTCTCTGTCATAAAACCACGATACAATAGTGGTAACTTAGATTATTATCTTCTCAAAGCTCTAAGTACGAGAAAATATGGTATAACAATATCTTAATTTTGGAAGATGGAAGCATTAGTTCAAGAAAGTTCTTTGTTTGAAAGAAGTAAAGAACTATTCAGAGTTTTACACTATTGTTCCAAGCAAATGCAAGACATGAAGAGAAGGTAAGACCCAAGGGTTTTAATAAACCCGAAATACCATTTTTTCAATGTCCTAAGAGTAAAGGGCTAGTAAAATGGTAAATAGTATTACCATCTACTTCATCATAGAGATTTGATTGGCAAGTCAAATATTCTTTCTCAAATGACTCATTATGTCATAAGAGATAATATCTAGTTGAGTATAAACTAGCTCTATTATCAGGTGACATAAAATGATCTTTTAGAGTACATCTGAACAAAGGAATTATTGAAAAACCAATCTTTGACATTAAGTCTTGTCAAGGTTCAATTAGAACTGAGACTTGGTAAGTTGAAATTCCATTGTAGCATAGACAATACATATGCTCTACAGGGGAAATAACACTTACAAGTCCAAGAAGTAATAGATCTTACTTGATTAGAAGAAGGTTTGATCCCAGAATTCAAGGTAAAGTTACCTTTACTTAAGTGGAAGTGTAAGTCAGATGGTATGGGACATCTAGGCTTACATTATCACTGAAGTTGATTCGGTGGTATGGGACATCGAATTAAGAGGTAGTCCAAACTTGAACATTGGGACATTAGTTCTATAAGCTTGGAGGAGAGAAAGCAAAAAGCTCTTAATAGTTCTTTTAACCAGGAAGGACAATAAAAGATTGAAAATAAACTCTTTCAAATACTTCTGAAAGAGAACAATTTTCAATTTACTCTCAGGTAGTTTTCGAGGATGAAAACTCTTAAGGAGGGGAGAAAGTCCCCAAGAACTTGTATCTTATGCCTTGAAAAGACCAAATAGGCGATTGCAAGGTAAAAGGTATGCAAGAAATAGATAAAATTGAAGTACTTCCTCGTATTCTAGTACTTCATATATGTTTCATTACATCTTCCAACAAAATGAAGTTCTCAAAGATTGAGAATTCTCAAAGAACCCCAATGTAAGAGAAGACTTGCATACACCATAAGGAGTGTATAAATCCTAAGTAGGTTAGGAAAAGAAGTTGGATGAGCTATAAAGCATAATCTATCTTGATGCTTCATGGGGATAACATAACATACGTTATAGGTTCCAATAATATAGAAAATGGCTTCTTGTATGAAGCATAATAGCTAGATCCCCAAGTAAAACCCATGGGTAAAGCATTGAAGATGAAGGGATCTATTTGAGAAAGACCTAGTCTTATCTCTTATTTTTGCTAAAGAAGAGAAGAACGCCAAAAGACCCAAGTAGGGCAAAGATCAAGTCAAACTTTAAGTTTGATAAGATGAGTCACACCACATTAAATGGTTAACCAATTATTTAAGTAAGATTAGTAGTGGTGGATGATATGAATTCTTTTTTTTTTGGCGGAGGACTGGGGACCATGAAGTAGGCTATCACAGCAGCCGCAGGGACCGCCACCCACTCCATGAACATGGCGGATTTAGATAGCAGTCTTTTGGCCATCGTGATCTTCGCTCTAACGATGAGTCACGCTAGAATCGCTGAACGACGTTAACAAACTCTGCTGCTCTCGGTCTTCAAAGTTGGAAGCTTTAAGTATCCAAGACAAGCGGAAAGCAACAAGGAATATAAAGATAGGCGATGGCGATGGAAGCCTCTAACTGAACTGAGAGAATGGCGATGGCGGATAACAGACGACATTAAGAACTCCCGCAGAATGGCGATGGCGGATAACAGACGACATCCATTCATCCAGCATCCAAGAGTGCGGCAGACAGCAGTGTAATGATCGAGGCAGTGGAGTGCGCCACAGATAGCGCCCCTTCATTCGCGTGATAGACAGACCTCATTCGAAGCAAGAAGACAGAAGGAGTTGTGTTGCTGTCCATCGCGAAAGTGGCGCTGTCCATCGTGAATCAGAGGGCGTCCGTCGCGATCGACATCCAACTAGGCGATCGACTGGGAACGAGTCAGTCCGGGGAGTCCGTCGCGATCGACCTGTAACTAGAGGATTGTCTGGCAAGTAATTCGAACGCTGGTCCGTCGCGGGCGTCCGTCGCGATCGACAGCTGACTAGGCGACCGACTGGGAACGAGTCAGTCCGGGGGTCCGTCGCGATCGACACGTAACTAGGGGTTCGACTGGGTTCGATTGCTGGGACAGTGAGGGACCAGGTCCGACGCGCGTGGGACTGACGCCAATGCTGGTTGGTCTTGCGCTGATGCCGCTGGGCCTTTTTATTTTTGTTAAAGCAAGTAATATGACGCCAGATACCTCTATTCGTACTGAAGGAAAAGTGTGTTAGCCCATCGAAAAAGAGAAAGAGAAAAAAGAGAAAAAAGAAAAAGAAAAAAAAAAGGGGAAAGATAAAAAGAGAAAGAAAAAAGAAAAAAGAAGAAAAAGAAAAAAAAAAGAAAAAAAGAAGAAAGAGAAAAAAAAAGAAGAAAGAGAAAAAAAAGAAAGAAAGAAGAAAAAAGAGAGAAAAAAAAGAGAGAAAAGGGAAAAAAGGAGGTCGAAAAGGGGAATAGGGCTTTCCTTCTTTGTGGGCTTCTTGGTTTTTGGGGTGGGGTGATTGGCCTCGATTTCTCCCTGGAGTTTCTCCTCCATGTTGGAGGGGCCTGCCTTTGGGTTTGAAGAGTAAAAGTGGTGCAAGGTACTTTTGGCCATGGATGTGGCTTCTTCCTCTCTCGTGAAAAGTAATCGGGCCCCTCCCCCTGGGGAGACCGATTTCTTGGCCGCTCTGCTGGAGGGGGGGTCGTGTGCCGCCCCTGGGGCATCCGAAAGTGCTGATTCCCCCGTCGTGTCCCTCAGTAGACCCGCAGTTCTGTCTGCTCAGGAGGAGCTCAAGAAAGTTTGCCTCGTCGGCCAAGTGTTTGGCCCTAGACCCCCGCTCGAAATCGTGCGACAATGGCTTCGAAAAGAGTGGTTCCCCCGAGGACTAATTGTCAGCAAATGTCAGTTCTTACCAGCAAACCACATGCTGCTAGTCTTTGAAAATGATGAGATGGCGTTCCAAGCCCTAAGCGTTGGCACCTGGCAGCTCGGTCGGACGACCCTGTGCTTATTCAGATGGTCCCCGGACTTTACCCCCGACAAATCGAAATCACTTCGGTACCCTCTTTGGGTTGAGCTCCCTAACCTCCCATACTTCTTGTACAACTTCGTGTGGGACATAGTCTCCCCTATCGGCAAGCCGTTGGCTTCACGAGAAGACATTGGTGGTCTCATCTACGAGGGTGCAAGACACTCGTTCAATGCTAGATGGCATCCACAAATCTGCGTAGAGACCGACCTCAGTTCGCCGCTTCCATCAACGATCAAAGTGGACATGGGCGAAGGAGATGTTTGGGAACAGGATATCACCTACAAAAACCTCCCCAACGCGTGCTTTCGCTGTGGCCAGCAAGGTCATAGGATTAAAGACTGCCCTCTCAGGCAAAAAAACAAGCGATCTCAAGAAGCCTCCAAAACTGCTCAAGACAACTCTGACGATTTGACCCACTTGACCAAGGAAGGGGAAGGCAAGGGCCTCCTTAATCCACAAGCTGATGCCGATGGCTTTACTGAAGTTAGAAGAAGAAGGAAAAGGAGTCCGAGGGCCAACGGTGAGAGGAACAACCTGCCAATTACCCCACACAACAATCTGTATTGCAATCTTGGAAAGGAGATCAACGAGCTCGACTACCCAGGTGGGAAGCCACCTGAGGTAGACAACTACGACGAAACCTTAGAGATCCCTGACAACAAAGAAACCCCCCAGGAGGACTACACTACAAGCAAAGAAGATGGTTTCACTACTAATAATGAAGACAACATGGATAGTGAAAGTTCCATCATTGGATCGACGATCCCGGAAACGATGCCGAGCACGGAGCCCAATTCTCCCCAGCGGGGGGCATCCCGCAAAGGGAAACAGCCTTTGGAGTTACCCTGGAAAAGCCCCCATAAGAACCGATTTCTAAGTCGGGATCAGATCCCAGCGAAAAAGAAAGATGAAGCCAAGAGAAGAAAGGACAAAGCTCCCTCCCGCAAAGAGGGATCAACACAAAAATGATTGTCATCTCGCTAAATGCTAGGGGGCTAACCGACCCCTCAAGAGCGGCCATCATTGGCCAATGGCTCCGCGACATTAGCTTAAAACCAGACATTATATGCATTCAAGAGATTAAAATTGACGGAGAAGACCTTCTGAAACGGCTCAGACAGGTTTCCTCGGCCCATATGTGGATCCCAACAAAGCACCAGCGGGGATCCGGTGGAACGGCTATCGGTGTTAAACAACCTTGGCTTGATAAGCTCGAGAACTCCATTGAAGATGTAAATCACCGCTGGATTGCGGTTTCTTTTGGTGCTCCCCTCTGTGTTACTATGGTCTCTTTGTACGCCCCTAACGGGGATCTGGAGAGGCTGAACACTTGGTCTTCTCTTGACTCGCTTCCCCACAACGTGCTTATATGTGGAGACTTCAACATGGTGGAGGACCCTATGGACAGATGGATGGGCAAGGGCAGGGTCATCGACAGTCGAGAGAAAGAAACGTGGGACATGACCAAACTCCACTTGGATCTGGTCGAATTCAAAGACCCGAATGGCTTTTCCTGGTCGAATCTCCAAGCGGGCGAGGATCTGAGGAAAGCTAGACTTGATAGATGCTACATCTCTCAGAGTTTTACTCATCTGTGGGGCCACCCTTCCATCACGCAACGTACTGACCTCACCATCTCTGATCACTACCCGATCGTTATCACTTTTCAACCTTCCTACAGGACCCACAAGGCTCCGTGGTTCCATGCCAACGCTTCCACCTTCTCTCTCCCCTCCGTCCACCAAGAGATTGCCGATGTGTGGAAGGTGGCGTTCGCCTCTGGCTTGGCCCCAGCCAAGTGCTGGAGAAGTGCGGTTGACAAGTCTCGCAAGATCATGATCAGAACTAAGAAGATGCTCGAGACAGTGCGGCGGGCTCGTAGGGAAGCGCTTTACCTCAGACTCTGGAGACTCGAGGAGGAAGTAAACAAAGGAAAACACCAAGCCCAGAAAGGTCTCCGAAAAATCAGAGCGGCGTTGAGATACGAGGAAGAAATACAAAGGAAAAACTTGCAAATCTTCTTCAAGGAGTGGTGGGCTGGAAAAGCCGACAAACCCACCAAAGAGATGTGCAGTATCCTTAAAAGGAAACACAACAGAGAGACGATTCCCCTACTGCTAGACCCACATGGCAATGTATGCAACTCGGAAGAAGATAATGTTGGCATCATCGAAGGGCACTTCACGAGACTCCTGGGAACCTCGAACCCCCTCTCCCACCATAGAAGGGACTGCATGGCTGCCATTTCTAGGGTTTCCCCCCGGAGAATACCGCCCAACCTCCACTCCCTGCTTCATGCCCCGATCTCTGAACCAGAAATCATTGAGGTCATTGATGCCCTCCCCCTCGGCAAAAGCCCGGGACCCGACGGACTCACTAACGAGTTCTTTAAATCCTTCAAGCTGGTGGTTGCCACCCCTCTTCGGATGGTTTGGCAAGAAGCGCTAAAATTTGGTGCTCTTCCTTCTTGTATAAATAATGGAATTATCAAGCTGATTCACAAGAAGGGGGAAAAAAACAGAATCGAGAACTGGCGGCCAATTACCATGCTTCAAACAGGATACAAGATCGTCGCCAAAGTCATTGCCAACAGACTTGCGTGCCACCTGAGATCTTGGCTTAGTGAGGACCAAAAAGGTTTCATCAAAGGCAAGTCCATCCTGGAAACCATTATGGATATTTGGGAAGGTATTCAATTTGCAAATGAGTCTAATCAAGATGTGGTCTTCCTCAAGATCGACTTTGACAAAGCCTACGATAGGCTAGAATGGGACTATATTCTGCAGTCGCTCCAAGACCTCGGATGTAGTCAGAAATTCACTAAGATGATCGCGACCCTTCTCGGCAACGCAACGACCCAAATTAACGTCAACGGCAAACTTTCGAAGGCGATCCATCTTAAAAGATCTATTAGACAAGGGTGCCCCCTTGCCCCCCTTCTCTTTGCCATCGCCACTGAGGGGCTGAGCAGACTCGTGGCTCATCATGTGGAGGCTGGCAATATCAAAGGCCTCCAGCTTCCTCACAATCACAGTCAAATTATCATGAGACTTTTTGCCGACGATATGAACGCGTTCGTTCACAATGATAATACCAGCCTGGAGACTTTCTGGAGGTGTCTTGATACCTTTTGTGAGGCCTCTGGATCCAAAATCAACCACAATAAGACCGCCTTCAGGGCCATTGTGGGACATCAACCTGGCCTTCTCATTGATCGTGGCTGTCAAATCATTCCGCAGGGCCAAATCTTTCGGCTACTTGGAATCCCCTTGGGGTTTGGCGTCTCTATGGAGCAGCGATGGAACTGGGTGCTGGCCAAACTTGAAAACAAGCTCAATTACTGGAAAGGCATGCAAATCAATCTCGCCGGACGGGCGATGGTTATCAACACGTTCCTCCTCTCGTCTACCATCTATTTCCTTTCTTGCTGGAGACCGAATGAGCAAGGCCTGTCCAAACTAAATAGCGTCTGCAGAAACTTTCTTTGGACGGGTGATCACAACAGAAGGGGGGTGCCTAAAATCAAGTGGGCCATCTGCACCAGCCCTAGAGATAGCGGGGGGCTTGGCATCCTGGACATCGGGTGCATGGCTAACAAACTGGCAGCCAAATGGATGATTAAAGCTTGGTGCAATAGGGAGGCCTCGTGGGCCAAGCTGATCTTCAGAAACAAAAATGAGTTGGCCCTCACGGGGTTCCCGAACTGGAAGAACCTTGACATCATGACCCTGCTATTCTCCCCGATTCCTGTCTTTCCGAAAGGCTCCACTCTCGTATGCTCTCTTTGGAAGGGCTGGAATAAAGTCAAAAGCTTCACAAGAATCAGTGAGGACTGGAAGTGGGCGGCCGGAATCAGACAAAACGACTCTATCTGGTTCCCGATACATGGCATCCGGAGTGTGGAGTCGTGGAACATTCAAAATGCCAAGAAGTTATGGAACAAAGGATTCAAAAAATGGAAACACCTATGGAAACATGACACCAACAGTTGGATCAACTACGAGGATATCGACCCTCGCATAAACATCTCCTACGAAGAATGGAACACCTTGCAAAGCAGATGCCTCGCTTGGGATCGTCACAAAACTCGCCTTCTCATGGGGCATGATGCTCCGAACGCGTGTGGTCTCAAATGGCACAATGGGAATAGCCTACTCAAAATCCCGAACATCAAAGAAACGACTGACCTCCAGATCAGCCTCAACAAGAAGTGGTGCCTGTCCTGGACGCGGCTCCGGTGGGACATGAAATTCATGGGTATCTGGCACCCACTTATAGAGATTAAGAAGTCGGTCCTTTTATGGCAAATTCTTCATCGTGGAATTTGGACTAACCATAAGGCAAGCAAAATTTGTGGGATCCCTCCGTGGTGCAAACGCTGCCACCGTGCAATCGAAGATGTCCCACACATCTTCCTTACTTGCCCCAACTCCTACAGAATCTGGCAGATGGTTGGACTGAAAATCAGAGTTCAGAAACAGCTTAGCTGGAAACAAGTCCTCTTGGGTGAAGCGATTGGATGCTCTGCGGCTCTCTGGAACGCGATCAGAGGGGAAGTCCTGTGGAAAATTTGGCGGGAGCGGTGTGCTCTCAACTTCGGCGACCCCCCCAGGGTGTGGTCGATTGAAAAATCTCTGTTCCTCCTTGGCAAGAGGATTGTCAACAGTAAGAAGTCCCCCCCCTTCAGGCACCATCAAGTCCTCCTTTTGATCAACAACAAGCTCAAACCCAAGTGGGTCCCGCATGAGGGCGACGAGAGGGTGATCAACCTTCTTTGTATTGCAACCTAGGAATCAACCAAGCTTCCCCTGCTTTGTGGGATTTGGGGGGTCCCGTGGGCACTAGTCCCCTTCTATTGTACCTTTGTTTCTTAATTTAATTCAAGTCCGGGAGAGTAGGCTATTGCCGAACTTCCTTTATATTAAAAAAAGATTAGTAGTGGTGTATCTAAGCACCTTAGTCCTTGCTCTTATAATTTGGTACCATAAGTATGAAGGGCATTTAAAAGGACAGAAAAGGTGAGAGACAAAGTTATGTGGATTGGATGAAGAACCCACTGGTATGGGACAGTGGGTACTGAATCCCGTTGAGTACTTTTTCTTGATGGCCAGAAGAAAAAGGGACTCATGATCCAATGGAAAACATCAGGAAGACAATGTCTAAGAATAGGCATCTTCTTCAGTTATCCTCTCAAAAGGAAGAAGAATTCTTCCAACAAGATATGAAAGGATCTATCTCTCATAGACAGTTAGAAATAAAGGGAGGATCAACTTCTTTGAGTTTGAAGGTAAATTCCAAAGGATGAAGCTCTAAAAGCTTCCTCCAAAAGCATAACTTGAAATTGAAGAAACATAAAGATGATCTTAGGCCAAGCTTGAAAGAAAGCTCAAAAAGATCATCTTTTGGATACTTGATATTTCAAGTCAATTGAAGAATAAGAAAGATCTAGTTACGATGTCAACATAGGACATCTTGAATAAATCTAGAATATAAGGGAGAGAATTTTGGAAGGATTAAGAAGACCTTTAAGGTTTGAGATCCAACTAAACATCCGTAAGGATTAAGCAGTAAAGAAATGATTGGAATAATCTATTTCTACTTATGAACTTAAAGATAACACGATCTTTTACACTATGAGTTCCCATCTTGGGACGTAGTTATAAAGGTCTTAATATTTTTGGAAGAACAAGTAAAATAGGTTTCAATCAATTGGAATCTAAAATAGTTAGATTAATCCCTATGGATTCTAGTCCCTTAAAGTGGATTCTCAAAACTATGTAAAGTTTTGAAAGAACATTAAATCCACTTTTGGTAAGCTATTCAAATTCTCTCTGAAGATAAAAAGGATGTTATATCCTCGTAAAAATTAGATAATCCACCTTTACCATTCTATTGGTTAGGTAGGGATTATATAATGAAATTCCCCTCTATTTAGATTTAGTGGAGGTGAATTGCAAACAAGAAAATCCACCCATTTCACTAAAAGAGAGTGATTTGGGCAAGGATTATGAAAGATTCATCTTCCTTTCAGAACAAGTTGGATTCCAACTTGAGAGATGAATCTGATAAAGAAACCTTAAGAGGCATTCATCTATTTTGCTAGGTTCATGCACTAGTAGTGCAAAGAGATGGACCAAGGTAGCAATTTAGTTGAAGTCACTTTTGACTCCACCTAATCCACATGTGTGAGCTTTGGAGACATAGATGGCACATGGCTTAAACAAAGGAAATATGCAGGGATGTTCTCTTCCATCCTTTTCGTTCTTTCCATACTTTGCATTTGACTGAGTTCTTTTTCATTTGCAAACAGCTAGATGGAACTTTGAATGATTGGGGCAAGGAATTAGACCACACATGGATTCTCCTCTTTAAAGATTCATTCAGGATAGAAATCACCCTTTTGAATTAAGAGGCGAATTAGAGAGATGAAGCCATTGATCTTTGAGATTGATCATGGAGCACGGGGGAATACCCCAAGGTATATATCTCCACTCATTTTTGAGGACGGAAATGCTTTTAAGGGGGGGAGAACGCTGTATAATTACATGGGTCTAAGGGGTAGAACCCTTGGATTTCTAGCTGTGAAACCCTTTGGATTTATGGTTTATTTACCCCTTTTAGATGGGTCTTGAACCTTAGGGTTAATTCTCTAAGGTTGAGTACCTTAGGATTGATTGGAAGCTTCTCCTAGCCACTTGGTTTGTATGTGAGAGCTTGGAGAGTCTTCTTTTAGAAGTCATGTGATTTCCTAAGCTTGGAAACCATGTGAACACCTTAGGGACCCATGTGATGGAAGGTACACATGTCCCCTTGAGAGGGACTTACCCCCTTGGACTTGGAGCTATATATTGGAGGGGTTGGTTGGGTGGAAACACATCTCTCTATCCTAGTGTGAGCTTGGCTAGTTAGTTTTCTTAGTTTGTGTGGAAGTTATGGAGTTCTCACACAACAGAATTCCTGAGACTTCAATGGGCTATAAGTGGAAGTATTCTGAGTGTAGTAGAACTCCTTCAATATTAGCCATTATGAAGACTTAGAATTCTATGCGTTCCCCTTGGGTCCTTTGAATTTCTTCTACCTATTTCATCCACGCTATTCTAGGTAGCTCATATGTTTTTTGTCCTTCTTCTGTGTCCCTACCTCTTGGTGCCTACTCAAGTTCATATTTTTCTTCAAATGTTTTTTCTATGGGGATCTCGACTGTTCCTTCTGCTTCTTGGGCCTCAAGTGGTGATGCAAGCCTCTCAGATTGTTGGAGCCTAGCTTGCAACTCTATTGTTTGGTTCTAGAGGTTGAAAACGTCAGTGGCTTCTAAAGTGGACATAAGTGATTTAGGGACTGTCGTAGGTGGTGTTGGTAGTCCTATGGCTTTTTTCCTTCATAGTTGGTTAACCTCCTTGGTTATCTTATCATGTGCTTCTATAGTTTGGCATAATCTTCCGAAATGATTCTCATGATTTTTGAAGGAATTATTAGGAACTTCTATGGGGCATCAGGCATGTTTTCAATGGAAACTTGTAGGTTCTCTATATTATATTGTTTTTGCCTCTAGTTTTCCTCTTTTATTGTGGCTAAATGCCTTCTTAATAAATCCATGTTATGGTTGAGCTTGACATTTCTTTCCATTTTTGTGCATTGCAGGTCTTCCATTTCACTAAATGCTTGTGTCTTTTGCTCTTGTACTTGCACCTCGAGCTGTGTTTGCACCTGTTGGAGCACCATATACTATGCTTGTATCATATCATTAGTAGCAATGAGAGCTAAGATTCTTTCTTGTAAATGGGTCGACTGGTCCTATAAGATCATGTTCTTTGTGTCAACAATGTGTATTCTTTATGTAATTGGTTGGCACAAGTTATCATCATAGAAATGGCGAAATCAATATTTGATGCAGGAAAGGTGGATGCAATGTTCAATGTGTTGTATCCAAGGGGATGGGAAGAGTGGATGCAGTGAGAAATACAACAATGGGTGGAGGTGATGTTGGTGGAGGGGTGGATTGAGGATTATGGTACTATGGGGGGTGGGGCAGGTGTAGTGAGTGGAGGTGAGATGTCCATAGCATTGGACATGTTGGTGTGTGTGGCATCAATAGTGAAGAATGATATGGTGCTTGTGATGTATAGTGGTGTGCTTATGGTACTCGACAAAAATTGTGTTGAAGATTGATATCAGGTGGGAAATGAAAGGGACCCTAATCAGTGTGCAAAGAAGTGTCCCATAATGAAGGACATGCAAACGATGGATGGAAAATTGAAGAGAATTGAGACATTATGGGAAAGAGGTGGAAATATGTGCTTGAATATGGCAAGAAGGGAGATTTGAGGGGTATAGTGAGGTTGGTGTTGGAATACAGGATGTGGTGGAGGTGGGATAAATGATTATTGTTTTCGATAATAAGCTCATGGGTGCTAAAATACGAGCATTATACAAGGGATTATCATGGGAAGAAAAAAATTGCATGTGTGACAAAGGGCTATGAAATTCAAAATTGGGAATGGGCATTGTTGTGGTGATAGGGTTGGTGGTGATGGGTAACTCAGTGGTAGTGGTTAGAATGGGCTTGGAATTTCTCAATGTCCACATGATCATGTGGGTGAGTCGGGAGGCATCTGAAAGGTGGCCTCGGTTGATTGACTATCAATTTCAGTAGCAGAAGTATTTACAGTGGTTACGGGAGTGGTTGTAAAAATCATAGTAGAAGTCACATGTATTGTCTTACCCAACCGTGGAAGGGTCCTAACCCTATGTTCATATACTGCACACTAGGCTTCTTTAACATGTGGTCAATAGCTTCCACCACACCAACAACTTCTAAGACTGTGCATAAGGAGTGGATGAATTGGGGGCCCACATCATCTGCTTCAAGTAACTATTTCAAAATTACTTTACTCCTTTTTTTGCATAGTCCGCTATGGGAATGAATGTCTTCCATAGTCTTTCTTAATCTTTTAGGAGTCACTGTATATGCAGGCTCACCTTCTTCTTCTTCTTGATCACTAGGCTATTTGTCTTCTCCCTAGGATGGGTGAGTGCTATTCTTCCTTGCATAGACATGGTACACTTATTTGGTATGTTGCTATTCGTCATGCCTCCCTAACAAGTCTATTGTCTCTTGTTCATCTTCCTCTTTCGACATGAAATCTACACCTGATAGTGGAAATCCTTGGAGGACTTGCTCGAAATCAAAGGTGTCCATGCCCTCAAGTCTTTTAGTCATGGGAAATTCAAATTTTGGAGGAATAGGTGGAGCTCATGGTTGTGCTTCGAGTGCTTTGTGTGTAATAGTTGTGATTTGAGTTTCTCTAGGTTGGGGAAGGCAACTGGTGAATCATGGGATTCGGGGTGGTGTCATGTTTGGAGAAACTTCAAAAGCCATGATTGTGCCAAATGGCTGTAAACGAGGTATTGTGTCGTGCATGTGATCTGGTTTTGGAGCTCTTGAAGCCTCTCTCTATTTAAAAATCTAGATTGTTGCTCTAGTGAGTTCCCATTCGATGGGGATGTCATGGGTCCTAGATGGGAATCGCATCCCTATAGTTATGGAACATGGGAGCCACTTTTGAAGGGTGTTCCTCCATGGTCACAGAGTTGACGTTCACTGGCCAGGAGCTAGTTATTTCTTCCACCATTACTTTCTGATAACTTCATGTGTTTTTGTGAATCTGCTATAACCAAAAAAAAAATAGTATTGTCAAAGAGACTCAGCAATATCTTTTTCCCTTTCCAATACCGAGATATTTCCCTTGTATCGCTACGCAGTGTGAGAGTGGATGTTGAGTGTAGAATTTTTGTGATGTGGTAGTGTGAGTTCTCATGATGCTTATATGCATACTCTCAAAAGTGCGTGATATCAACATGATTCTAATGATATAGAGGTATATTCCAAGGTTTTCTTGGAAGGTTTGTTGACCTTGCATGCTTTCCTTATGGGATTACAAGAGTTGGTTAAGGGTTTATACACTTTATTCACATATGATGGTTTGACTTGGTAGTGGGACTCTTTATGTACCCATTGCTAAGTTCTTCTAGCAATAAAATTACATGATGTATCTAATACAACTTTTTATTTAGATGTCTAAGGAGTTGGTATGGACTATGAATACGTAGAAACTAAGAGCTTGTGGGAGGAGATTTGGGCTTTCAAGCAGGTCTTAGGCACCCAAATTTGAAAGTTATGTGGGTCAACCTTCATCAACCATTTGTTATCCAAATTGTTACTCTCAGTGGTTGATCTCTCCCTTGCTTTACTAATCATCTCCTTTGCTTCTCCTTTTGCTTCTTCGATGATGGCTTTGAATATTGTGGAGCAATATGTTGCTCACCCTTTTGCACCCATATGCTTCATTCCATCTCCATGGCCTTGTCTATGTTCTTGGTTCATGATTTTGCTACTCTCAAACTACATGCCTCCTTGGTTGAGTTGTCAAGATGACACTGGTCTTTGGAAAAGAAGGGAGTTCCACAATTTGCCTGATTTTTTCCTCAAAGTGTAAGAACTTCTACACAATAGTTCTAGGGGTACATGCAACATCATTTTCTTCAAGTTTAAAATTATAAGAACTATGAGCCTATTTCGAATCATGATCATTGGTTGTACTACTTTCTAGTCCTATAATAATACATTTCGCTTTTAGCCAAAGCTGAAGAAGTTAATTTTTGAGGTTTAAGTTGGCCGCATGATCATAGATCCACTCTTGAATCAAGATTAAAGATTCAGTATAATCTTGATCATGTCACACTAGTAACTTCATCAATGGTAATTATTGTATGAGGATGGGAACTTCCACCTCACCCAAGCAAGGGGTTTCCACACCACCTAACTCTATGAGGGAAGCCTCAGTTGGATTCATGTGCGATTTCATATCTTGACAATGGGAACACCTAATAGCACTAGTAGCATCTCTTGAATCATCAAGGCCCTAATTGTCTTGATCATTATGCAACTTCCTAACTAAACTAAAATGAATGGTCATCTATCAATTATGCTAGGAGAGGTATTCCTCTTTGTCTGAAACATTTCCTTCTGATATCTAGGGGCATTGGATTGGGGAAGGACATTCACAAGATAAAACCCTTCAACATTGCGAAATCTGGCCTATTCCTTTTCCTTTTAATTTCATTCATTTAATGCATTCTAAAGCTTTGGCATGCGATTCTTCTTATATTCGATTCTCTTCCTCTTTATGCTTCTTAGCCACATTGATTCATTTAAGCATTTCCTCCATCAAGGGATCTTGATAGAGCTTGACTTGATAACCACTTATGTAGTTAGGCAACACATCTCCTTCTAGAGTAGGTAATTGTATTTACACTGCTCATTGATATCCTATTAATGATCACAGGCCCATAGCCATGTCTCTCTAGTTTATGAGCATGCTGCTTCAACATATATACCAATACAAGGTCGTTGACCTTCAAGCCTTTATCTTTAACATGCTCATCAAAGTATGCCTTCCATCTCTTCTTTTCCACATATATTCTTGTCGCTGCTCTCAATCTGGTCTCTCCTAAGAGTTCTAAATTCATGATCCTAGATGATATCTCATGGCCTATCCATAGATGCTCTTGTGCTACCTTTAGGGTGGGTATCAAAAAATTTAATGGAAGCACAACATTTTGGCCAAAGACCATTTGAAAGGGAGGGGCATTGAGTGCCATTTTATAGGTCACTCGATATGCCCAACTAGCATGATGTCGTTGATTATTCTGATTTGAATGTTTATTGTTTATGAGCCTAGTGAACATATTACATAGGACCTTAGTCACACTTTCTCTCTATAGTTTGCTTTTGGATGATATGGTGCTCACTTCTTGTAAATCACCATGAATCCTTGTAATAGATATTCAACTATCTCATTCAAGAAGTGACTTTCTCATTCCCTTATCAACTCTAAAGGTAATCCCTAACTTGTGAATACATTCTCAAATATAAACTTTGTTGTTTTCACTGCATCATTCTTCTTACAGATTTTCACCTCTACCCATTTGGTAAGATAACATGCCAAGACAATTATGTATTCCACATGGAAACTTCTAGATAGAGGGTTGATAAGGCCTAAAAAGTCTATACTCCACTTGGAGAATGCACATCCTCCCATCATGGGTCTCAATGGCATCTCATCTTTTTAGATAGGATATTGAGCTCATTGGCATGTGTCACACCTCTTCACATAGGTATGTGCATTTATATGAAGATTAGGCCACGAAGGATCTAAAAACAATATATAGCTTTGATAGATCCAAAGTATCCTTGTGCAACACCCTGGTGTGTAGTCTCTAGTATTTTCAAATACCCACTTCCATGCACACATAATCTTAAATATATGTCCCTTTGATGTTTGTTTGTTCTTTATTGTCATAGGTTTCTCCCATGAGAGGTTCTCTCTTTGGCATTCGTACCATTATTTTGTTGTCTTCTACTTCAGATTTTTTGAAATTATCGAGCACCTCAAACAAGGATTCTTCTTCTTCTTTATGTGTGGGGGATTTCTTCTTTCATTTATTTTTCTTACTCTCCATGTCTACTTGTGTAGTTAGCATCACATCGTTCTTACACTCTTCCTTTTCTTGATTCATAGCTTCTATTGAGTATAGGTACTCTTCTTTTGAGGCACAAAAAGGAAACATAATGATGGATTCTATGTCCTCCTCGCTTGCTGCTGCTAGTACATCTATACTAGGCTCACATTCCTCAATGATGGTTATAGTCATCTTCATCACAATGGGGGATCCATCGTTCTTTGTTTATTGCTATGTCCATCATGGATAAAATCTCCACCCAACCATGGGGTTTAAATTCTTCATCTAAAAAGATCATAGGAGCATATCTTGGGTCATGAATTGATCTATGGTTTCCTTTGTCACCTATGTCTCTATCTTCTAATCTCTTTTCCTCTTTTGTTGCAAGTTTATACATCTTTAAGTGTGTATCTTTGTGCATCCATGAAGGATATGATCCTATGGAGTGCATCCATTAAGTATCTTCTTGCATCTTATTGATAATGTTCCACTGCAGGGGTGGTATATCTCTATGTCAATAGTCTTTCACGTTGACCTTGCTAGTTACCACTAATATTGTAAGTACAAAGAATTGGTTCCCCAATCATGGAGAATTTGCAATTGTCTCATGAAAGATCTACCCAAAGTCATCTCATCAATGTGGTTCTTTCCAAATTCACATACAGCAAAGGTGTGTTCAAAATCTATACCACAAGTAGTGAGAGTGATTCCTTCTAGAAGTCATTATGGCTTTTCCATATGTCTCTCTTCCATTTACAACTTCATTTAGCCATAAAACTAGTCTGCCCCAACGTTTCCATAAGGAAGTGGTGGCAATGGAAACTCTTGCTCTTGAGTATAAGATTGCCTTCTTTTGAGTAGCTTTGATATGTGATAGGGAGATACATATTCCCTTCTTCTCCTTCGCTCATATCTCTTATCTTATCTATGGGTATTTTAGCTACTTTCCTCTATGATCCTACCTGAGAGTGGGAATTAGCAACTTCCATAGTTGGTTTGCTATATGCTTCCAAAACTCTAGTTTGAATTTGAGTAGTTCTTCTAAAGTGAGGTGGAACCCCACTTTACTGTTCTTAACTACCTTTGTGTTCCTAGGTAGAACAAATTCTTCATTTCTGACCATTACTATGGGATTTCTCATCTGAATAGACTTTGATTCCCAAGGGCCTATAAAATGAATCCATTCCTATAAGGAATTAGATTTAAAGTCTAATCATTCACTTGATTGTATCTCTTCCTACTCTATAGATAGAGGAACGACCTAAGGAAATTAATCGTGAAGATCATGTGCTTCTTGAATAGGATGGGGATCCTCTCATTCCTTGGCCCATTTCTCCTCTTGTATTTCCCTTGAGATGGGAGTGTGGATTTATAGAGGAAGGTATTCTCTTCTCTTTAGAGTAACGAACATAATCTTCTAGTGGTGGTAAGCTTTTTCTCATGCTTCCATTATCTTGAGCCTCTGATGTTGCTAAAGTTTAGCAATCAAATGCCTCTAATCTCTCCAATAGTCCTTTGAAGTGTAACTCTAGTTTTACTGAGTTTGTTTGATTGAAAAGACGATCTACGTCGAACATAGTCTGAGCTAATTCTACCATCTTTGCCATAGCTTGGTCATTTAAAGCTACGTTTGGAACTTCTTGAAGTAAATCCTAGTTAGCTTTGAACATCATGTGCAAGCCTCTAGAGTAGGATCCACTAAGACCGATCCTACTTGGGGTTAATGTGGGATGGATGTTGGGGTGTGAAGTGATGTGTTGATGGGTGATTGTGTCTGCGAGAGGTTTTGAGATGAGAGTTCTAGAATTTTTATTTTTATTTTCTTTAAGGCCCTCTTCAAACTCACTAAATTTTCTAGCCCACTACCTTTTCATCCTTTCATGGTTATCTTTCCAAGTCCTAGTTCTCTTCTTATCAGTGCCTTCTAATTCACTAACCTTGGATTTATTTTCCTGTTCCATGTCTAGAGTCTTTTCTAGAGCTTGTGCTCTAGTGACTACCTATACAAGGGCAATTTAGCCACATTTCCACTAGGTTCTACTACCATGAAAATTACATTAATTGGAACAATTATTTGAGTTTTGATTGGATTCTTAGGAAAATCTAGAAGGAGATGTTCCTTTCCATAATCAAGACAAAATCCATGAATCAGTAGAGATTGAGGTTGTCTTGGTGGAGGAAGTGGACATTCACAAATCAAGTGATCTCCTCCACTTCTATAGCAAGGTCCTCTAGGTCCTTGAGGCCTATATTGTCCTAATTGAGGTCTAGGTTTGGGGTTCTTGTACATTATCTGAGTATATTATGACTCCCAACTAGGTTCCCTTAATGGTGTATCATATTGATAAGCCTCATTATGTTGTCGTGATTATGTATAATAATCCCGTGGACCATCTCCAAGAGTTGAGTCAAAACTTTGAGCATTAGCATCACTTTATGAGATCACTAGAGATATTAGCACTAATGCCTTGTTTATATTATCTTCTATTGTTGGGTACTTGATTGATATTAAGATGGTACGAGGTGGTGGTTGCTATTCTAGCACTAGTTTGCCTCATACTATTGTGGTTATTGTTGTTGTGGTCTATAATATGGTTGCTGCTAGTACTTGTTTGGATACATACTTGGTTGCTCATATGGCTGCTAGTAGTTTGGTCTAACTGCTTGTTTGTTATAGGGACAATCCTCATCCAAATGGTTCATGTATTTTCTCTCGATTTTGAAGTAATGGGCATTTAATTTCCCTATGTTTTGATTTTTCATCGGACATACATTAGCCATGTGATGACCTCGACAAGTGTAGCAATGCTTCATTATGACCACTCTTTGAGCTTGTCTATTATTGAATCCTTTTGATGTCATGGTTTTTGATGTGATACTAGTGGAACATTGTGAATCTTTGTAGAGTTTAGAGGGTTCAAGTTCATCACCCAAGTTATCCTCAATACAATACACATTCTTAAACATCACTCTAGGGTAAGAGGATCCTTCAAAAAGATATATGACCTTAACTTTCCGCTCAATAGGCCATCTAAGAATAAGGAAACCCATTTATCTTGGGTAGGTAATTCAGCAATTGGGCATCTCTCAATGTATTTCTTAAACCTATGTCTTGCTAACCTCACTATTTCTTGGGCTATCTCTTTGAGGCTATGTATCAATGATGTAATGTTGTGTCTAGTTCCACTCTTGGAGAACTCTATAATGAAAGCATCCAAAAACTTTGTGATGTTTCTAAACTATCCTTGATGTAATGATTGCAACCATGTTAGGGCTGTGTTTTTCAAGGTAAGTCCAAAAGGCTCGTATCGAGTGAACAAATCTCCAATACTTACTAGAATTCAGCTACGTGATCATAAGGATCTTCCATACTATCAAAATAATTCTTACATGGCTTTCACTATCTGAGTGGGTCTCAAGATTCCAGGGTGCTCTCTTGGTCTCAGCAAAGGAAAGTCATTCAAACCTCTCTGGTTCTTGTCTCCTCTTGTTAGCTATTCCATTTTGTTTGTGTCTAGTCATGATCTTTCTCTTCCTATAACATGCACAAAACTTAGTTCAGGTCGTTCCTTGAATTTTTCTTTATGTGCTCCTAGGATATGCGATGATCCTGCTCCATTTTCACTATGATGGTTAGTAGAATTGTTTATGGGGAAAACCTTTTCACCCTTCCAAGTGTGCATATGTCTACCATGATCTGCAAGAACATACATTCTCTTAGAAGAGTTTTCCAAATAAATAATCTTTCCTAGAACATCAAGATCCTTGAACTCAGATATGATAAATCCATTACATCACTAAGTTTTTCAGGTTTGAATCTTCAAAAATCTTTGTCAATATCTCTGTTAACAAAGAGTTCTATGCTCACATTGCCTTGAAGGATCCATTTAGGTGTAATGATCCTCATCAGGATTGATTTTCCTCTAGGAGTTCTAGGTCCTTTCTCCTTGTTCTTATGCTCATGATCTCCTACTTCTGACTTATGTATGACCAATCCAAATCCATGTCTCCTATCTAGTAATTTGGTTACCACATGCATGGTTCCTTGCTTATCTATGTAGGACCGTTCTTCAAATTTGACCATGGGGTGATAAATACTAAAGGGGTGCTCTAAATTTTGAGTTGGGTTAGTGATATTCTTAAACCATCCTCAAATATGCTGACACCTAAGCAATAGTTTTTGAATGTATTGAAGTTGAGTCTTATAAGGTCCTTTTGGGGTCTCTAAGTTTGCAAATCTTTAACTACTTGTAGATCTTTCCATGCTAGAAGACATCTCTGAGCCATAACATTGACACTAGTTTCAGGTGATGAGAGGCTTTGTTGATTAGTCTTTCCTAGATGTTTGCCTAATCTAAGGTTCATTAATTTGATCAACTTACTTTCCCAAACTTAGATTACAACCACATTGCAAGTTTCTTAAAAGTATCAATTACTTGTTCTTTTTAGTTTCTTTTGGTGTGAGATCTTGTTTTTAATGTTGCATTATCAAGACTTACTTCAATTTGTCATTATTTCTTGTTTGATTGCGTAATTATGTTTGTTTCCTTATGGTTATCACACTTTAATCTACTTATCAATCTTGACTTGAGTTAGTTAGGGTATCTTGAACTTGATATGTTCCCATCATTGCCCTAATTAATCAACTTTAGCTATGCACACTTATCTTAAGCTAGAATTCACTAAGGGGTTGATTAATTCTCCAACCTCAAATTTCATGCTTTGAACTTGCTCTCGTGCTTAGTATGCTCACCCAAGCTGCACTCTAAAATTGCACCTTGCTTTGCTTTTGGACACACTTAATTAAATCCAATAGCCCTAAAAAATCCCAATATAAGGCTCAAAATAGACCCAAAAATTAATTGGAAATAAAAAATCCAATATTTTTGTTTTTCATGAGAGAAGATGTTTGCCATGATTTTTGTCTATCATGCTAGAGAAGTCTCTCATCTATCATGGAATTGGTGTGTCCGACGTCTATCATGCTAGACAAGTATCTCATCTATCGTGGAATCAATGTGTTAGAAGAACAGTCTATCTATCACGAGGGATGGGTGTCTATCATGATAGATGGGGTGTCTCTCACAACAGATGGGTCGGTTATATGTTGTAAAATACCTCTGTGGCAATAGATGGGGTGTCTATCATGATAGATAGGGTGTATGTCGTGATAGATGGGGTTTCTATCATGACAAATGGGTCTATCGCCTACTCTGGGGTCTATCTGTTGTTTGCTATGGGGTCTGTGTGTCATGATAAACAAGTGCCTATCATGATAGATGGTCATTTTTCATGATAGATAGTGTGTCTGTCACAATAGAGAGTGTTTATCATCTATCGTGAAATTGGTTTGTCGTGATAGATGTGTCTATCATGAACTGGATATGTCATAACAAACCAAAAAATGCAACTTTTTCATGTGCATCTAGTGATTTTTGGAGGCACTATGGAGGTGTTTGTTGTGCAATACATCTAATTCAAAAATATCAACTCTCTCTGTATGTCATGATGAGAGAGAAAGCTCGTATTAGAAAAGGAAATATGATCACTTTGGGTAGTGCAAAGATGATCACTTTAAGCAGTGTGCAGAGCCTATCATACCTAATGACGGTATTGGACGTGTTGATGGAGTAGATTCTTGCAAAGAACGCTCACAAACAGACAAAAATAGCAAGTGTAGCTCAGTGATGAGTAGCACCTCCTTTAATGTCAATTCGGGAAGACGTGAGGATGGTATGAAGACCTCGAGCAAGTGGAGGCACAAGTGCGTGAGTGAGAAGCACACAAACATGCACACACATACACACACACGCGCACACACGGCAAGACAAAGAGTGAGAAGCAATGGAGTTCTTAGATTACTTTTCAAAAAGCTCTTACAAGTTCGTTTCAATTACAATCTACCCCCAAAAATGAGCTCTCTAGCTCTTTTTATAGTTTTTGACTAGGTTTTGGCCCTGTCCAGACCTAGTGTCCGGCCTAGTTAAAAATTAGGTTCCAGGGCCAATTTGAGGGCTTAAACGGAGTCTAAAAAATACGAAAATTGATATGTAGGTACTTCTAAGGCTCCTCAAGCTCAAGGACTCCTTGGCTTGCACAAAATGGAGCTACAAAAATATGAAATGGTATTTACAATGATTGTTAATGATAAGAATCACTGTTATAAAGATGTTGATTTGGAAAAATTTGAAGGGCCTATCTGCTAGATTTGCGTCGACTGCTTTGTCTACTTACTCCTTCACCTCGCTCTGACTCTCTCCGCTGGCTTCCTTGTCTAGTCAGTCCTTGGGTGTCCATACTGCTCTCAACACCCCCCCCCCTCTCTCGCGTCTGTCGTCCCTGACAGACCCTTGTTGCTGGGAGTGTTGGATGTAATATTCCACAACCTGAGTGGCAAGCTGATGTTCTTGTAGGCGTAGTCCTCTGGCCAATTCTATCATCATACGATCCCAATCAATTGGTCCTGGAATGTCCGGATGTGGCAGACGTAACTGATCTGCATGGATCGCTTGTTCTACTGCGAATAGGTGTAGCAAATGTGTGGGTCTGGGAATGAAAATTTCCGAATGATATTCCCAGAATCCCGTAGAGAACATTTCCTCAAATGTCTGCTTGAAGCATGCGGGTAAGTACTTTATTTGTGCATGCCAAGCAAAGATTATAGTGACCGAGGGGGTCTGGCTCATGTCGTAGACTAAATCCTTGTTACCTTGAGAGAATCTAGGGGCAGAGATGTATGGAGCTTGTACATTCCGAAAGGTTTTGAAGACAATGGTCATGAGCTCGAATATTTTCATACACATTTTTGCAGCTATGTCGGGTACATTATTTAGACGTGTAGACCAGTGCCGAATTGTTGATATCATGTAGGCTACGGTTGGGGTCCCTCGAGGTGGAGCAAAATATGGATAGTTAACCCAAGCCGAGCATTCTTTATTGTTGCGTACCTTGATTGCAAATGCTTGCCAGGATCTGCGACGTACCACTGGGCAATAGCATGGATTATACTTGATATATAGTGGCATGGTTGCCCAGGTGCTCATCATCTCTGGGTAATCGGTTAGTAGACGTGCACGCCAATTAGGTTGGAAGATCGAGCCAGCACGTGCATCTGTCGGTAAATCCCCTAGCTCAAATTGAGTGGCGAATGTGGGCTCCTTCCCTGTATGTCTCTTGACTTCTGCATTATAATCATGTAGCAAGACAAAATAAGGCATGTATTGCGACTCTGATGTTGTGATTAACCGTTGATGGGATAGGTTTTGAAAGTAAGAAGACCGAAGAACAGTTTCTTCCAGATTTGTGAGAGATTGCATTTGCACAGCCACACGATCATCATGTGTCTTACCCACTTTCTCGACCCTTTTGACCCAATCTGGAACTTGAATTTCTAAAGTGTCTTGTCCTTCCTCTGTAGTTCGACCACCGGGTGTTGGCATCGGCTCATATGGCTCTTCATAGCTGTCATCGATGCGGATTTCCACCACTGTTTCAGGTTCTGGTTCTTCAGTTGGCGAGGGTGGCCTTTCATATGGTAAGAGGCGCGCTTGGAGTTCGGTCACCTATTTCCGGAGGGTCTCTAATTCTTCTGGAGAGTGTTGCAAGACTACCGGCTCCTGTTGAGCTGTGGGGACACTGGCTATCTGTTTCTTTAGGTCTGCACATTCAGTCTCTAACTTTTCATATGACTCCAAGAAATTTGCATGCTCCTCAAGTAAGATGCGAATGTCTTCCGATGGGACTGCTCTATATCTGGTAGGGCTAATGGTTGCTCCTACAGTTCCTTCCATAGCCACTTCAAAGTTGTCTTGGTTTTGTTGTTGAAGTCTCTTGTTCTCTTCTAGTGCTGCTGCCATATGCTTCCTTAATAGCCCAATGTTGCGTCTGAGTGTAGCATTAGATATCATTTGCGCTTGAAGCACTGTTTCTAGTTCCTTGACTGCTTGATCATCTACTGTTGATGTCTTTGATTCCAATTCGGAGTGAGCCTGCTGTAAGGTGGTATGCTCGGTTAGGAGCGTTTGGTAATCAGCTTCAAGAGTGGTGACTCTAGCTTGCAGACGTTGAGATTCTGCCTGGAGAGAAGCAGTGCGTTCTTCCAATTGATGGTATTCTTGTTGTAGTTGATGTGTACACTGAAGTAATGTGTTGAACGTGCTATTTACATTATGAGATGCAAGGGGAAAAGTTTGAATTGCAGGGGAGGTGGGATTGGGTAGGGGGGTAGTGAATGCTGTGTGTGCCAATGATGTGAGTGGTGAGGTGGGGGGTAAGGGAGGGGAAGATGGTGGAATCGTGGGGAGAGGTGCTGTGGTTGGTGAGATGTCCATTGGGTCAGACAAGGTGGTGTGTACAGGGGCTACCATGTAGGTGGGTATGGTAGGTGAAGTGAGTGTGGTGTTCGTGTAAATTGATGTCGTTGCGAACATCGGAGAAATGTGCCTCTGAAACATTGGAGAGCGGATGAACTGCTCCACAAAGGACGGGTATTGGGGTGGTGCGGTCAGGTTGAAAGAGGTGTAGGGGCCAGATGGGAAGTGAGGGTCATGGAATGGAGGTACCCGTATTGGGGGATAGGATGGGAAACACAGGGTGCCTTCTGTGGGTGCCGGGTTTCCAACCACACTTGGAATTATGGGATGGCCAGTTATGGGTTCGGAGGATAGAAGGGTTGAAGTGTACAAGGGATTGGTGACGAAGGAGAAGAGGGTTTCTTGTGAGGTGGGTTCTCGAAATGAGAATGATGTGAATGAGGATGGGTTATAAGTGGAGGTAGAGGTGATGACTGTCGTTTCTTCCATGGTGGGAGGTGGTGGTGGGGGTGGAGAAGGTGGTGATGGAGGATGCTGGGGTGAGATGGGCGATGTCTGAACGAAGGTTTCAGCAGAGAGGTCAGTGGTGGTTGTGGGGGTAGCTGTGGTGTCAATGGGTGCTTCTTGTTCTGTGACAGGTATCCTGATAGTCTTACCTGCTTGTGGTAATGTGTCAACTCTGCGTTTGTCATACCTCACGGACTGGCGGACTGCAGTGTGGACAACCTCCGGAACTCCTAAAGATTCTGACACTAATTTGAGGGTGTCAATGAACTGTTGGTCCACCCCCTCATCTGATAGCATTTCTTGCATCAAAGCTTGACCTGATACAAGAGAGAGTTGATGCCTTTCTTGTACTGCTTTGATTGTATCGTATAACCTTTGTAGTTGAGCTGTATATGCTGGTGCACCTACAAGTTCTGGCACTTCTTGTTGCTCATCTGGATGCTCTTGATCATAATCCTCTTCATCTTCCTCCTGTTCTTCATTTCCATCATCCTCTTCATCCACTTCAACTGTGGTGACAGGTGCTTGGGAGGTTGTGGCCTGCGTTTGCACGTTCTCCACTTGTTGTGCCTCTTCTGCCTCCAGCTCTACCTCTTGTAATAATTGTTCGAAATCGTCATTAGTGAGTTCTTCCAAAGGTGCACCATTGGGAAATTCAAGATCGGTTGGGATAGGAGGGAATATCAAGGTGGAACCATCGGTGCTGCGTCTTGGAAGTCGGAGTGTGAATGGTCGGACTCTTCGGGGTGGAGGGGTGACGTCTGGTGTTAGAGTGGCTCCACGTGGTTGAGCACATGGGACTTGGACAGTGCCTCTCATCTTCTTAGAAGGGGGTCCAGTGGATGTCCTGCCTCTAAACTGCTCTACACGATTCCACATTAGGGCCCGTTGAATAGGGATGTCATACGCCAAACGCCTATAAATGATTCTCGTTAGAGCACAGCAACCATATAAAACCTGTTTCCGCGGCCATCCTTTGTGAGCTAGGTGTATCTGACCAATTATCCAGTGGGGTAAGTTGATGGTGAGGCTCTGTGTCTCTGCCAGATACAAACTAAACCAAATCTTCTTGGGTGGCATGGTGAATCTATCTTGTGCAGGAAAAGCAAAGTGTTGCATGCACATGCGAAGGTGTATTGCAATATTAGGCGTCATGGACACCATGTCCTTGAGTTTGGTGAGGCTTCGATTCTTCATGTAATCCGGTACTAGGGTTTCCTTTTCTGTAGGAATATGCATTCCGCGCATATCTAGAGCCTCTCTCACCAAGTTGTTTGATAGCCTGAACCTCTTGAGCTCATTCCCCTTTGTCAGAGATGGAATCACAAATGAGCTTGCACCTTTTGGGTTCTGGTTTGGAGTCAAGGTGTTGATGAGGTAGTAGCATCGCATGAAGTCAGGCTTTGGGAACCGTGCACTGAAATATGCATTCAATCCTGCCTTTTCCCATATCGAACGTAGACCTTCTGCATTTTGTAATTTTTCGATTTCTCTTGTAAAGAAATGGTATCTGCCTTGCTTCCCATTGAAGTCCAACTCTGATTCCCATAGGTACGTTCCCTCACCCAAGGGTCCTGCCACTTCAGTAAACCAGTGGGAAGTCTTTCCTACGGGCATGGTGTGGCCATGCGACGGGTCCGCAATAGGTATGATTTTGATGGCCCGCAATTCTTCTGGTCTTTCATTTGTCTCAGGCAACACGGGTAAGCTGTCTAAGTCCACCACTTGCTGGCTTGTTTCTGTTTGAGAGCTAGTTCCTGTTGCCTCAGCCATGTTGAAAACTTCGCAGCTGGTTCTGTGAGAATATATGAATAAATGTTAACATTGCAATGGACACAAAAATGACACGGTGTCCCCTGTTACAACATTAACCTAAGGTTTGGGGGAGGTTAGGGGTTAATAAGTGCTCGGTGCTTGTGTGTGTAGTTAGGAATTGGGTAGACCTACAAGCTAAGCGGAATGATGTGATGTGAGAGTGAAGTGGTTAGTCGGTGGTCATGGATTTACAATTGGGGTCCGGGGGTTTGTTACAAGTCTTAGGCTGCCAAATGCAGTGGATGGGTTTTGCTCTTGGTTTCGTAGAGACTCTCGAGAGCTTTATAGGTGTGTCAGCTTGAAAATGAGGCCTTTTAAGGACCCATTTACAAGTGATTATGTTCGTGCCCATGGGCCTTAGTGTGTTTCTAAGTGTTGAAAACGAGTGGATGCCGGCTGTGCGAGTGAATGGATCATGCAGTATAGGGTGTGTTCTTGGTGTAGCTATTTGAGCCCGCAAACAAGCCTTAGGCACCCAAATTTGTCTTGATTGTGGGCTGGCCTTCATCGACTTCTTGGGCAGCCAAATAGACTTCACGTTAGCAGAAGAACTTCTGAAAGACTTCTTATTAGTGTCGTGTTGTTGGTTACTAATAAGAGGCTTTGCCCGTGTGGTTGGCTTGAGTGCAACCGGGTGTTCGCCTTTCCGCATCCACACTTGTTTCACTAGCTGAGAGATTTTGCTACGCAGGTACTTTTGATCTCCGACATAGGTAGTGCTCTGCTTCTTCTGCCTTTGATCCACCTTTGGTTGCTGCCTCCCTCTGGCCTTTGGAAAAGAAGGGAGTTCCGTTGCATCCCTGACTCCTTTTTTGCAACCATCATTCCTCTGCAACACATGGTTTTGGACAAGAATAGCATGGTCATCTTCATGTGTACTCTTGGAAGGACCAGGAGTGTGTGCCTTTCCTAGTTCCTTGAGTGCTCCATTATCTAACTCTACTGTAATTCGACTATGATTGACCCATACCTGAAGAAGTCCACTTCTTAGGTTTAAGTTGACTGCTTGGTCATAGATCCAGTCTTGGCCCAAGACAAGGGGTTCAGTGAGGTCCTCATCTTGACACACTAGTACTTTAACTGTCATTGCCTCATCATGAATATAGAGGGGAAGTTCCACCTCGCCCATGCAAGGGGTTTCCACGCCTCCCAATCCTATGAGATATGCTTCCACAGGATTGACAGTTAATTGCAACTCTTGACAGTAAGACAATTTAACAGCACTAGTGGCTGCACCTGAGTCAATCAAGGCTCTTACAGTCCTTGCACTCTTTCCTTGCCCTATATCTAAGGTTATGAAAGGACGTCGATCAGTTATCCTATGTGAGCTAACACCTGAAACTTCACACATAGCCACGTCATATCCTTGATCTGCATATGCATCTTGCCTAGGGTGCTCTCTACCTTGTCTTCTTAATTTCATTCTCCGTATGCGCTCTAGGGCTTCCGCTTGAGCTTCTTCTCGAATTCGTTTTTCCTCCTCTTTACGTTGCTTAGCAGTATTGAGTCGACTTAGCATTTCCTCCGTGAGGGGTTCCTGATACAACTTGACTCTGCATCCGCTAATATAGTTTGGGAGAACATCACCCTCTAAAGTGGCTAGTTGTACTGCTCCACTCGTGGATATCCTATTGATGATCATAGGTCCGTAGCCTCTCTTTTCTAGCTTCCTTGCGTGTTGTTTCAATGTGTAGACTAAAATTAGATCTCCTGCTTTCAAGCCCTTATCCTTCACATGGGCATCAAAGTATGCCTTCTATCTCTTCTTAGCTGCATATATCCCTGCAGCTGCTCTCAGTCTTGTTTCTCCTAATCGTTCAAGGTCAAAAAGTCTAGAGGAGAGTTCATGACGTCCATTCGTGCTCTTGTGCTACTTTCAATGTAGGTATTAAGAAGTCCAAAGGTAGCACAACGTTTTGGCCAAACACTATCTCAAAGGGGGTGGCTTGGAGTACCGTCTTGTAGGCGACTCGGTATGCCCAAACAGCATGGTGTAGCTGTTTGTCCCAATCAGAGCGTTTAGTGTTCACTAATTTTGTCAGTACATTGCATAAGATCTTGTTGGTGCTTTCGGCTTGTCCATTAGCTTGAGGGTGATAAGGGGCAGACTTCTTATGAACTACCAAAAATTCTTGGAGTAGATTTTCAATTACTTCGTTCAAGAAGTGAGTGCCTCTATCACTTATTAGCTCTATAGGTAGCCCATAACTTGTGAATACATTCTCAAACAAGAATTTAGCAGTTGTCTGAGCGTCGTTCTTTGTCGTAGCCTTTACCTCCACCCACTTGGTGAGATAATCCGTGGCCACAATGATATATTCAACATGTGAACCCTTAGCTGGGGAATTAATAGGGCCTATAAAGTCTATTCTTCACTTAGAGAATGCACGTCCACCCATCATAGGTTTCAGTGGCATCTCATCTTTGCGTATAGGATACTGAGTTCGCTGACAGACATCACACCGTTTCACATAGGTATGTGCATCCATGTGAAGGGTCGGCCACTAGAAGCCCGCAAATAGTATTGCCTTGATCACCCGATCTGGTCCAAAGTGTCCTCCTGCTACACCTTGGTGAGCAATGTCCAAGATCTTGAGATACTCACTCTCATGGACACATAGTCTCAGGTAACCGTCTTTACCACGTTTGTATAGATTATCACCAATAAGTGAGTAATCCTGGGCTTCTTGTTCTAAACTCCTTTTCCTAGCCAGAGTCATGTCTGGAGGGAATGTTTTCGTCCTCAGGAAGGATACTAGTGGTTCACTCCAGTCTGGCATGAGGGACACTTGATCAAGAGTGGCATGTTCCACAGGTGGTTTAGTGCAGCAGATTGGGCATTCCTTGCACAGCTTTTGGACATCAGCTTCCATAGTTGGCCAATGTAGTCCTAGTCTCCTTAGTGTTAGTAGGGTTCGCTGCTTTGAATAGTGTTGCTCTAATGCACCTACATGTGCTAATTGCAACCATTTTGCGTACTCATCCTCTTCCACACAACAGGCCAAGATCCCTTGATCTGTGTGCTTGTACATACTTCCTGCCATGATGTGGTACTTTTGGGCTTTCACAACCTCTCTATTCCGTGTGTTTACTACTGGATGGTTAGGCCCGTATGTCAATACTGGTACCAATGGCTTAGCCCACTGTGGCACCACTTCCAAATTAAACAAGTAAGCATCAGGAAGGTCATCTGATACTCCTTGTGGGGCTTCTCCAGATGTGAGCCTAGAAAGATGATCAGCTCTCAAATGAGTCCTCCCTTTCCTTACCACAACCTCGAAATCATATTCCATTAGTAAGAGAAACCATCTTACTAATCTTCCTGTATTGCATGGCTTGTTCACTAGATATAACAATGCTTGGTGGTCAGTAAAAAATTTAAACTTATTTGCAAGCAAATAGTGTCTAAATTTCTTGACTGCATATACCATGCCTAAGCCTTCTCTCTCAATAGTGGTGTAATTTCATTCAGCTGCATTCAATTGTCTACTGGCATAGGCAATTGGAAGATCCATATTACCTTCACCAGTAGGTTGAGCAAGCACACACCCAATAGCATAATTGGATGCATCCACGTGAACATGGAAATGGCTTATTCCAATCTGGTGTGGTCAAGATTGGTGCTGAACACAATCTTCATTTAAGCTCCTGGAAGGAATTCTCACATTCCTCAGTCCACTCAAAGTTTGTCAGAAGTCCGTACATGGGCTTTGCAATGACAGCATACATGTGAATGAACCGACGGTAGTAACCACAATGTCCCATGAAAGCTTGTACTTCCTTGACATTCCTTGGCCTAGGTAGCTCTGCTATGGCTCTCACTTTCTCTTCGTCAGTAGATATGCCATTCTTTGACACTATGTGCCCTAGAATCTTGCCTTGCCTGACCATGAAAACACATTTGCGTTTAGGCAGACTTGATATTCTCTACATTTGTCAAAGATTTGTCTGAGTTCAGGAATATGGGTTTGTCTAATGTTGGAATGAGCACAAAGATCATCAACATAGACTTCTAAATTCTTCCTCAGGAACTCCTTAAATACATGGCACATTAGTCTCTGGAAGGTAGCTGGTGCATTGGTAAGCCCAAATGGCATTACACGAAAGGCAAATATACCCCACTCTGTGGCAAAAGCTGTTTTATGCTGATCTTCTGGAGCTATGGCTACTTGATTGTAGCCCGAAAATCCATCAAGGAAGTTGTACACTTCCTTGCCTGCTACTCTTTCTAAGAGATGTTCTGTGATGGGAAGCGGATAGTTATCTCAAATTGTGGCTGCATTGACCTTCTTCAAGTTAATGCACACACGCAGCTTGCCATTCTTCTTGGGCACCACTACGATGGGGGATACCCACTCAGTGTGCTCAATTTCATAGATAAATCCAGCTTCAACCAGTCTATCTATCTCCTCTTTAATCTTGGCAGCGTAATTATCGTTATATGTATAGGGCTTTTGCTTAGAGGGTTTAGCATCTGAGGTCATGGGGATAGTGTGTGAGCATATATCAGGGTCAACGCCTTTCAAATCCTTGTAACTCCAAGCAAATACATCTTTGTATTCTCTTAGCAAGGCTATTAACGCATGCTCTTCTTCCTCTGTTAGGTCATGGCCTATGTACGTGCATCTCTCCTCTCCTTCTTCTAGGGCCACCACTATTTTCTTGGTGGTTTCTTTGTTATCATAGGCCTCTCCTGATTGTGCCTCTCGTTTCGGCATTCTGATCATGACTCTCCTGTCATCTATCTCATACTTCTTTAAATTTTCTGGGACCTCAAACAAAGATTCTTCCTCTTCTCGTGAGACTTCTCTCTTCTTTCGTTTCTTCCCTTCTTCCTTCGGGGTCACATGTGTTGCTAATCTTACATCATTTGTAAGCTCTCCATGCCTCTGGGGTTGAAATTCTACTTCATGGAAGTATTCTTCATCTGATGCAAATGGTGGGTCCATAATGATTGACTCTAGATCGGAGTCACTTGCATCCTCAAATGCATCAAGGCTAGGTTCGCATTCTTCTAGAACTGCCTCTCCCATGATTGGCTCTATGGAGAAGACTGAAATGTCATAGCCATCCTCATCACAGTGAGGTGTCCATTGTTCCTCATTGATGGCTACATCCATGGTTGCTAAAATTTCTGCCCAGCCGTGAGGTTCAAATTCTTCGTCTGGAAAAACTACAGGTGCATAGGCTGGGTTTTGGATTGATATGTGGGTTTTTTTTGCACCTACCTCTCTGGCTTTTTCTCTCTTCTCTTCATCTACTGCTACTTTGCACATCCATAAGTGGGTGTCTTCATGCATCCAAGAGGATCCTGACCCAATGGAATGCACCGATTCTGTATCATCTTTGGCTGTATGGATGGGATTCCATTGGATAGGAGGTACATCTCTATGAGAGTAATATTTGAGATTTACTTTGGTCGTAACACCTAAGTGCTGTAGGTACAAAGAATTGGTTCCCCAATCCTGTACCACTTGCAACTGTCGCATAAAGGGTCGTCCCAAAATCATCTCATAGGCATGATTTTTGCAAAAGTCGCATATAGCAAATGTATGCTCAAACTCGACACCACAGGTGGTGAGAGTTATTCCTTCTAGCAATCCTAATGGCCTCTCAATATGACCATCGGCCATCTGCAATTTCATTCTCGTTGGCCTGAGTGCTGGCTTGCCCCAACGCTTCCATAGGGAAGTGGTGGCAATTGCAACTCCTGCACCTGAGTCCAAAATTGCCTTGGTGGTGTACTCCTGGTAGGTAATGGGAAGATAGGTGTTCCCTTCTTCACCTTCACACATATCTCCTATCTTATCCAAGGGTATCTCTGGCACTATCCTATGTGATCCTACCTGGGAATGAGGTTTCACTATCGCTGGTACTTGTTTGGCGACATGTTTCCATAATTCAGGTCTAACATTGAGTAGCTCTTCCAAAGTGAGGTTGCACTGCACTTTGGTGTTCTTCACTACCTCTGTGTTCCTAGGTATGACTGAATCTTCGTTTCTTACCATGACTGTGGGTGCTCTCATGCAAGTAGACTTAGCTTCCCATGGGCCTGTGAAGTGGGGTAATTCTTGTAGAGAGTTAGACTCAAAGTCTAGTCTGTCCTGAGAGTGGGTGCTCTCCTGCTCCTCATAAATGGATGGGATGTCTTGTGGGAATTGGTCGCGTGCATCATCCACAAGTTCAATAGGAGGAGGGACTTCACTCTCTTTAGCCCATTTGTCTTCTTGAATCTCGCGTAGGAATTCTGGTGTGAACCGATTCATAGAAGATGATGTGTCTGGCTACATAGAGTTAGGCACATAGGCTTCCTGAGCAGGAATGCTTAATCTTTCACTTGCCTTGTCCTTGTGTTGAGAGGCGGGTTCCTTCTCTGATTGTGCAATCAGCTTCTCTATTCTTTCTAACAGTCCATCAAAGTGCAACTGTGTCTTCGCTGAACTAGAGATGTTAAATAGGCGACTGGCCTCAAACATGGTCTGAGCCAATTCCACCATCTTAGCACAAATTTTGGTTCGTTCTAGCTCTAATTCTGCTCTTGGGTAACACTTTTCATGATCAGTTACGTTTGGCCCTTCTTGGATTCTGGCCTGATATGCTTTAAGCATCATATTAAGGTCTTCGGGAGTGGGATCAGCTAATACTGATCCTGCTTGGGGTGGTGGGTGGGTTACATGGGGTGTATTAGCGGGTGGAGGGATGGAGGGTGATGGGGATGGTAGCGGTGGGAATGTGTGAGAGTGCGGTTGGGATGTGATCTCTATGATTTTGGCCTTGGTTTCTCGTAGACTTTCCTCAAGTTCACTCATCTTCTTTGCCCATTGCCTTTTCATATGTTCACGGCTATCTCTCCAAGCTCTTGTCCTCTTCTTTTTCATGCTCTCTGTTTCACTAACATCTGGGCTCTTCTCCTGGTCTACACCTTGGTTTTGCTGCAATGCTTGAGCTCTAGTGATCACTTGCACGGGTGTAGTGGAAGTGACACTTCCTGTGGAATCTACCACTAACCCAATAACGTTAATAGGAGTAATTTTTGGCATATTACTAGGATTCCTAGGGCACTCTCGTAAGAGATGTTCCTTTCCACAGTCTTGGCAAAAACCCTGGATCGTTACTGACTGGGGTTGTGTCGGTGGAGGCACAGGGCAATCACGAATGAGATGATCTCCTTGACATCTGTAGCATGGTCCTCTAGGGAATGGAGGTCTTACCTGCCTAGATTGAGGCCTAGGATTGGGGTTTGTATACATGAGGTTTGTGTGATCTGACTCCCAACTAGGTTCACTCGGTTCTTCACTATAGTAGGACTCACCATGTTCAGGAGATTGCATGTAGTAAGCATGGGGACTATCAACATGTGTAGATCAAAGCTATGGTCACTGGGATCACTTTCTGAAAGCACTGGTGTTACAGGGACTATAGCTCTATTCAGGTTTTCTTCTGCAACAGCATACTTTACCGGAATCACATTAGCTGGAGCTGGGGGTTGTTGTGCTAGCACAGGCTGAGGCCTTTGTTGGTTTTGATAGGGTTGGTAGGTTTGTTGAGGCCTAGCATACTGCTGAGGTGGGTACTGGTTCTGGTACCTTCCTTGTTGAGGGTATGGCTGTGGGTACGTCTGCCTAACGGTTTGCTTATTGTAGGGGCAATCTTGCGCGGTGTGATTGGTGTACCTTCGTTCTATAGTGCAGTACTGGCTACTAGGATTAACTTGGGGTTGGGCCATAATGGGACATACATTTGCCATGTGGCTGCCACCACAAGTATAGCACCTTTTCACAGGGGCAAACCTTGGGATTTGTTTGCTAGTTACACCTAATTTCTGAGCTACTTTCTCTGCAAGTTCCTCAATTGATGTGGATTGCGTGGAAGAGAGGTTAGAGGCACTATCTGAATCTTTGTATATCTTGGAAAGCTCTAACTCCTCCCCTAGGTTATCCTCGATGTCAATGCACATGCGCACACACTCTTCTATGGTCCTAGGGTCCTTCAAGTACACATAAGATCTCAATTTAGTACTTAGCAATCCATCCAGGAATAAAGCCACTTGCTTAGCTGGTGTGGGTAGCTCCGAAACAGGGCATCTTTCTAAGTATTGCCTAAATCTTCTTCCTGCAAGTCTCACGGTTTCTTGAGGGGTTTGCTTGAAGCTGTGAATCAGCGAGGAGGTATTATGCCTTATGCCACTCTTAGAGAATTCAATAATGAAAGCCTCTAGGAGTTGGTCTATGCTCCTGAACTGCCTCTCATTTAGGGGCTGAAACCATGTCAAGGCAGTGTTCCTGAGGGTCAGACCAAAGGCATTGTACTGCGTGAATAGATCCTCCACTTGTTCAGCTCTCAGGACTTGCCTAAACTCAGCCACATGATCGTATGGATCTCCAGTGCCATCGAAGTAGTTCTTCATGGACTTAACTAGCTGAGTCGGTCTCAAAGTCCTTGTGTGCTCTCTAGGTCGTGGTAGAGGGAACTCATCCGCATTTCTTTGATTCCTGTGAGCTCTAAGTATCTCAGGTTCTACTCTATTTGTTTCCGTCCTCGTTCTTTCTCTGCCCACTGGGTTGGCAAAGCTTACTTCTGGTCTATCTCTACTTCTGTCTCTTTGCATTCCATGAGCTTGGGATGTTCCAGCTCCAGGGTGACCATAGGATACATTCGATCTTGGTTGGGGGAAAACGAATTCACCCTTCCAAGTGTAAGCATGCCTATCATTTTCTGTCACCACAAAGATCCTCTCCGAAGCGTGATCTAAGTAGGTCACTCTACCTGGGCTATCAGGATCCTTAAACTCATAGATCATGATTGTTCCTATATCAATTGGCCGATCAGGTTTGTACCTCCAAAAGGCTTCGTCATTCTCTCGATTGAGGAGCAAATCTATGCTCTTATTATCCTGGGGAATCCACTCCGGTGTGATAATCCTAGTGAGAACCGATTTACCTCGAGGGGTTCTAGGTTCTGCACCCATGTTTCCTTGCTCCAGGTCACCTAAGTCTGCTTCTGGGATCACATTTCCAAATTCGTCCGTCCTATCTGGGTGACTGGTGACTACGTATATGGTTCCTTCTTTGTCCAAGTATGCTCCGTTTTCGAACTTGACAGCTGGGTGCTCTAATTCAATGGATTGATCAGGATTCTTAATCTGTACCACAGATCTTCCTAGGCCGTCCTCATAGATGCTGGCACCTAATCGGTTGGTCCTAAGGTATTCCAACTGCGTTTTGTAAGGGCCTTCTACCTTGTGCAAGTATGGCACTCCTGAACTTCCTGTAGGTCTCTCCATACCTTGAGACATCTCGGATTCACTAGTCTCAGAACTAGGGTAGTATGAGTGGTGACTCAACTGCTGGGCCCAAGACCTAGCAGTGTGGTTGACACTAGCCTCTGAAGACCTAAGGCTTTGTCTATCCCTTACTAGATGTCGTCCTGATCTAAGGTTCATATGCCTATTTAAGTAGCCCAATTTTTGCCCAGAGTACAACCTCGTTGCAGAGTCCTTTTGTACCAATTACTTAATCCCCTTTTTATGTTGATTATCGTGTTTATACTCTTGTCTGATATCACGTCGTTAGGAATACTTGAGTTTAATTTCGCACTTTAGTTTGGTCGTTTCACGTTAGGTTCTTTTCCTTTAAGGTTTCCGTTCACACACACAGGTTCTCTCTTGTCTTGAACTTGATTTCTTAGATAGTCTTTGATTTACCTCGTGCCTATCGTTGCTTGGAATTACTTCTAACACTACCGCACTAAGCCTAAACTAAGAATTGATAGAGAGTATTGCGGGTTTTCCAACCTTGAGTTCCTTTCCTTGTGTTGTTGCTCTGGTGTGCCCAGGACGCGCGTTCCCAAGCCTGCACCTACTTTTGCTTTGCGTATCCTTCGATGCTCCCAAAGGATCTGTAAAAGGCCCACTGTTAGCTCAAGACTTAAATTCAAAAGACAGAACCAATCACTTTCATTCATGTAACACTTCACCAATTTGCACTATGACTTTTGGACACAACTCTAGAGATCCCTGAATTTTTTTTCCTTTGGGTATGGTCAACTTAAAAATACCCTATCTAATATTCCTGATCTTAGTTGTACTCCCCGCGAGCTTTCCAACAAAATAAAAATCACGGCAAACGGATTTCGTATGAGAAAGTTATGACCGTTCAGGGTTCTAGGGTTAAGATAGGGTTCAAACAGGATCACTGTGCAACAGGTTTTCCCCAAGTTGTTTTCCTAAGGCCTCCTTATGTGCTCTAGAGTAAAATGTTTATGCCCAAAATTAGCCCAACTCTTCAATTAAAAAACCCTAAAAAATTTGGCCAAAATTGGCTGTCAATCGCGATGGACAGGGCTGTCAATCGCGATGGACAGAGTATCAATCGCGATGGACAGAGTATCAATCGTGATGGACAGAGTATCAATCGCGATGGACAGGTGGTCAGTCAATCGCGATGGACAGGCGGTCAGTCAATCGCGATGGACAGGAGTCGGTCGCGACGGACAGGCAATCAATCGCGATGGGCAGGGGTCAGTCAATCGCGATGGACAGGGGTCAGTCAATCGCGATGGACAGGCAATCAGTCGCGATGGACAGGGGTCAGTCAATCACGATGGACAGGGGTCAGTCAATCGCGATGGACAGGCAATCAATCGCGATGGACAGGCAGTCAGTCGCGATGGACAGAGCTGTCAATCGCGATGGACAGAGCTGTCAATCGCGATGGACTGAAATTTTGCAAAATTTTCAAAAATTTTTGTGGAAATGTGGTGTGCAGGGTCTCTAGTCCACTGTGGTGCACTCAGATTTACCAAAAGGTGAAAATTTCTGTCAATCGTGATCGACAGGAGTCGGCGACTGCGAGACAGTTCTGCACATTTCCGTACCTGAGCGACGTGCTGGAGGGGATGATGCTGCTGAAACCTGCAAGAAACTCCAAAAGCATACAGAAAATAGCACACAACAGTTAGCACTCTCGCTCTCTCTCACAAGTGAAATGAGGGAAATGAGGTAGAGAAGGTGATATAATCAAAAAACTGAAATTTTCGCGATGATGGAAGTGGAGGTGGAAGATGGTGATGATGGTGGTAAGGTAAGAAAGAGAAAAATAGGAAAAGTAGAGAAATTACCTACAACGCCAAAGTCTCCAATCTACGTCTTACCATCACACGCTCGTCCTCAAAGCTCGATCCCCGGCAACGGCGCCAAAATTTGGTGTAGCTCAGTGATGAGTAGCACCTCCTTTAATGTCAATCCGGGAAGACGTGAGGATGGTATGAAGACCTCAAGCAAGTGGAGGCACAAGTGCGTGAGTGAGAAGCACACAAACATGCACACACATACACACACACGCACACACACGGCAAGACAAAGAGTGAGAAGCAATGGAGTTCTTAGATTACTTTTCAAAAAGCTCTTACAAGTTCGTTTCAATTACAATCTACCCCCAAAAATGAGCTCTCTAGCTCTTTTTATAGTTTTTGACTAGGTTTTGGCCCTGTCCAGACCTAGTGTCCGGCCTAGTTAAAAATTAGGTTCCAAGGCCAATTTGAGGGCTTAAACGGAGTCTAAAAGATACGAAAATTGATATGTAGGTACTTCTAAGGCTCCTCAAGCTCAAGGACTCCTTGACTTGCACAAAATGGAGCTACAAAAATATGAAATGGTATTTACAATGGTTGTTAGTGATAAGAATCACTGTTATAAAGATGTTGATTTGGAAAAATTTGAAGGGCCTATCTGCTAGATTTGCGTCGACTGCTTTGTCTACTTACTCCTTCACCTCGCTCTGACTCTCTCCGCTGGCTTCCTTGTCTAGTCAGTCCTTGGGTGTCCATACTGCTCTCAACAGCAAGCATAGAAACTCTCTCTTACTCTGTCTGGCAAGTGGAATGAGGAAGTGAATAGGGAAGGTGGAGATATGACCAAAATCTGAAACTTTTGGTGAAGATGGAGGTGGAAGAAAGAGGAGAATGGAGATGGTGGAGTGATGATGATGATGACCAAAAATGTAATGAAAATTTAAAAAAATCCTACTTACCAATGATTCCAATGTCGATACCCTACACTTTACCGTCACACGCTTATCCTTGAATCACACTCCCCTACAATGGTACCAAATTTAGTGTCACTCTATCACAATGGAAGTACTACTATGGTGAAGATTCACATCATAAATGACAATCCACAGAGACGTGAGGATGTTATGACAATCATGAGCAATAGGAGTGCAAAAGTGAGTGAGTGAGTGAGAAGCATTAGGGAGTGCATACATACATGCACAAGAATGGAATATTATATTCATTAGATCAAGAAATGTTTACAATGCTCAAAAGTAAGATCATTCTCCCATTAGCTAACCCCAAGCATGAGCTTTCTAGATCTTTTTATATTTTTTGGCTAGCTTTTACCTTGTTTGATACCTAATATCCAGTCTAGTTAGAAAATAGGTTCCTAAGCTATTTAGAGGGCTCAAAGAAGCTCCAAAAATTATGAAAATTGAAATCTAGGTTCTACTTGTAATCCTCATGCTTGAGGACTCCTCAACTTGTAGAAAATGGAGTTGAAAATATAAAAAACGATTATTAAAAATGGTGTGTAGTGATGAAAATCACTATTTATAAATGTAAAGTTTTGAAAAATTTTTAGACATCGTCTGCCTATTCTCATGTGACTTCCCTATCTACTTGCACCTATGTCTGAGCCTTGTCCTTCCCTTTGGCCTTCTTTCCTAAGGCTTCCTTTTCCTCTTTTGGCACTAACCATCACTTGAAATAAAGTAGAGGATTTGATCTCAAATCCTCAATATACCACTTCCTTAAGATCTAGAAGTCTTTCTTTGGTGAAAGACTTGAATCCGTCTCAATTATCAATAGAAGACAAAGACATAAATAAGGATGTGGTTTATTGACATATTTTAGTCGTGGTGTGTCAACACACTGATGACTTCCGGGGCACTTTTTTCCCTCTCTAGGAGGTTTTTCCCCCTCTCTTGTATATATGCCTATAACCCTAAGGAGTTACTTATTTTTGTATATCAACTTGCTAATTCACTTATTTTTGTTTTCTGATCCAAGATTCTTAGTCTTGTGCTATTTATGTGCTATCACAGACATCAAAGTCCAAAAATTGGTATCAGAGGAGGCCACCACTTCATGTAGGGTCCACTCACATCTCAACATCGCACAAAAATTAGTGAGCATACTCAAGATGATTGGAAGTTCAAAATAGCTTCATGATGTGGCATCAAAATTTTGTTATGAGCTCATTTTGGCATCCAAATGCACGATTGTAGTGCTTGTGTAGGTCATTTCATCCTTTTGTTCCAAAACATATATACATGTTTTGGTTCACAAGTAAAAGAGCCTCTAAGTCTGCTACAAGTTTAGTAGAGCTTGACATGGTAGTTTTGATTCAACTTTTTGAGATACAATTATATTTTCTACATCAATGTATTTAATCAATGGCCATGGCTGAAAGGAATTATGTATTCCATATGTTGGCTATTGAGGATAGGTTGGATGGTATTAGGTACCCATTGTGGGCATATATGATGCTTTATGTATTTGTAGCAAAAGGAATGTGGAATATTGTGCAGGGTGTTGAAAAACATCCTACGATATTTGCAAATATAGTTATTGAAGGTGGTGTAGATGGTGGTAGAGATGATGATCTTCAAATTCTTTTTTGTGTTGCAGTTTTTGTTGCATCTACTAGGGAGCAACTTCATTGGGATGGAAGAGATTCTTTAGCACATGCATTGATAGCATTCTTGCAAAACAACAAAGGATGCTTGGGATACACTTAACACTTTATACCAAGCAAGAAATGAGGCTCGCGTTGCTTACCTTTGAAAATAGTTGGAGAGTGAGCATATGAATGAAGGAGATTCTATGGGAAATTTTTTGGTGATGATTAAAGATTTGAAGGAGTAGTTAATTTCTATTGATGAAGTCTTTCCATATAGTTCACTTGTGCAAACTCTGTTTTTCTAGATACATATTAGACTTTTGCTTCTACTCTTTGATTGATGATGAAAGAAAATCCAAATGCCTTAACCTTTGAGGATTTATTCTCTGTTTTATTGCAAGAACATCAGCCTAGGCAAAACAGGTTCACTATGCATGTTGTAGATCAAGATTTCCTAGCTAGCCATAAGGGCAAAGGTGAATGGAGCTCATCTATTAGTAAGCAAAAATATGCTAATTTGTACAATTGAAGAACGAATACAAAGATGAGAAGAAGAAAAAAAAATAGTTTTTCCAATACCATAAGGGAAATGATCATGTCATAAAGAGTTTTCCAAAATTGGCTGCAAAAGAGGCAAAGAAGAAAGAGGCTAGAATGGTTGATGTAGATGCCTCTACACCTTAAACAGATTCTATTAATATTGTTCAGAATGAAGAATGGGAATTTACTATGGTATGTAGCTATGAACCATCTTCTCATGAACAGTGTATGTCTGTAGTAGATTCAGATGTTGTGTACTTTGATAGTGGGGCAATCAAATTTATTACCTCACATTGCATTTTCTTTAGTTCCCTTGAGCCTACCCCTATAGGAAATACTATCAAATATGCTAGTAAGATCATTTTGACTACTACTAATGTTAGTTGTTTCACATTGTTAGATGCTTTATACGTACTAGGGATCAAAAATTTGTTGTCAGTTTTGACATTAGCCAAGAGTGGATTGGTTATCAAATTTTTTGATGAAAGATGTACAGTTCATGATCTCTCAAATGGTGATGTTATCATTGCTTTTGGAATTTTATTTCATGTGCAATTCAAGATTCTCACATGCAAAGCTTTGGCATGCACGCTTTGGTCATTTGAATGTTGCTAGTTTGCTACACTTGCAAAAATATGAAATGGTGTCATCTCCACCCAAACTTGAGGCATCTTGTAAACATGTCCACAAAAGATTTATTTTGGGAAAAATGCAATGTTCATCATTCCCAAAAGATGGTCAGCTCTGGCTACTCATAAATTGCATCTTGTTCATAGTGATGTCTGTGGTCTTGTGCAGACATGTTCTTTTGTGAACTACCTTTACTTCATGACTTTTTTTAATGATTTCTCCAAGCATACATGGGTGTATCCACCTAAAGCAGACTCTAAAGTTTTTATGTGCTTCAAATAGTTTCTACTTATGGCTAAAAATATGTTAGATGTAAATTGGCCATCCACCTTTCCGATCAAGGGGGAATACATGTCTTTTGATTTTAATAAATTTTGGCTAAGTGTGGGATAAAACATAAATTTATAGTACCATATACACCTCAAAAAAAAGGATTTTTTGAAAGAAACAATAGGTCCCTCATGGACTTAGCGAGGTGTATGGTTGAAAGTCAAGCTTTACCAGATAGCTTTTGGCTTGCGGTTGTTATGTGTGCATCATATGTACTTAACATGTGTCCCACCAAAGCACTTCAATCTATCACTCCATATTCGGCTTGTCATGGTTGCAAGCCATCTCTTGCTCATCTCTATGTCTTTGATTGTTTGGCATATGCATTAGTCCTTGAACAAGAACTTGGGAAATCAGATGATAAAGCAGTGAAATGTATATTTTTTGGCACGATTCCGAAAGCAAAGGCTATCATCTGTATCATCCACATACTAAACACATTTTGGTTAATCTTGACATTGTTTTTTGTGGAAGATGCAATTGAACCATTACTTTCATGTACCAAAGAGAGTTTTGTTAGTTCTAGAGATGTGTATGACACTTTGCTGCTTCTTTTTAGAGGTGAACAACCAAGTACTTATCAAAATGAGGCAATTTCTCAACCTTTACAGGTTCCACATGATGATGTAGATCATTCCATTTGTGATGTACATCTACATGATGCACTTGTTGATGAGAATGATGATATAAAGGAGGCAAAAACTATGCCTAAATGGCTAGTGTAGACTTTGAGAGATAGCAAATTAGATGCACCTTTGTCATATTGTACTCATTTAGGCTCTCATAGTGCTTTTTTTGTATCAGATTGCTATGCAATGGTTGCCTCTAGTCTTTGTGATGAGAATGAGGCTATTTCTTTTGATGAAGCATAAAATTCAAAAGAATTGATGGCTGTTCTGTAATCAAAATATGACGCTACTATGAAGAATGGTACATGGTCGTTATGTGATTTGCCTCTAGGGAAAAAGGCCAATGGCACTAAATGGGTATACAAGTTGAAACGTAAGCCTGATGGAAGAGTTAACAAGTTTAAGGCTAGGCTTGTTGCAAAAGTTTAAGTTCAATACAGAGGCATTGATTTTGATGAGTCCTTTGCACTCACTTGCCAAATGACCACTATTCATAGCATGTCTGCACTTGTAGCTCATAATGGTTGGAATGTACATCAGTTGGAGATTAAGAATGCATTTGTAAAAATGATGGCTTACATGAGGAAGTGTTTGTATTTTAGTCCCATGGTTTTGTGCAGAAAGAGCATGAAAACAGAGTTTGCAGGTCATAAAAGGCATTATATGGTTTGAACTAAGCACCATGTGCTTGGTATGAAAAGATACATGCCTACTTGATGGCACATGGTTTTGAGAACAGTCCAACTGAGAGCACCTTATATGTTAAGTGTATAGATGGTGTAGTTCTAATCATTGTTGTGTATGTTGACGACATGCTTCTTATTGTTCCTAATGACAAGCATATTGTTGAGTTTAAGGTTAATTTTTATGCCTCTTTTGAGGTGTCAGATTTGGAGAATTTGCATTATTATTTGGGCATTCAATTTATGTGAGTTGATGGGAGAATAGATTTGTGTCACATAAAATACACTAACACATTATTGCAACATTTTGGCCTTGAATATTGAGAATCTATTGCCACTCCTATGGAATCACGTTTATGATTGATTCTTCATGATGTTAGAGATGTATTTGATGTTGTTCTTTGTCAAGAGGATCTTGGATGCTTGATTTACTTATGCATAACTAGGCTTGATATTCGTTTTTTATCTCTCAAATGAGCAAGTTTATGCACTACCCAGATGTCAAGCATTGGTAGGCAATTGAGCACATCTTTCTCTACTTGAGTGGTACCTGACTACTTGGACATTTTATCCCAAGGGGGATCATTACCACTAGATTTACATGCGTTTTTTGACTAAGACTAGGCGGGTCGATATGAAAGTCATGTGTCCACTTGTGATTTTTGATTCTTTCTTGGTAGCTCATGCATATCTTGGTTGAGCAAGAAGCAGCCTATAGTGGCCACTTCTAGTTATGATGTTGAGTATAAGGTAGCTTTCGTGACAACTATTGTGTGTGGTTTAGATGCCTTATGGTTGATTCGAGTGTTGGTCAGTCTTTTGCCTCAACCATCTTTACTGATAGTTAGAGTGCATTGAAAACTCCAAGGAAGCCTGTATTCCATGCTTGCACAAAAGCACATTGAGGTGAACTATCATCATGTCAAGGAGAGGTTCTTTGCTGGAGAGTTCAATTTGGCATATGTGCCCACACAAGATAATGTTGTAGACCTTTTCACAAAGGCTCTACCTAAGGAGAAGTTTGAAACTTTTCTCAAAGCTCTACGAATGTTAAAAAAGTACCTTGAAGTCCCCTTTGAGATGCCTTTGAGTAACCGCCTTCACCTGAAAAATGGTTGAAAGACCTCTTGGGGGGTAGCCTAGTGGATGATCTCTCAATAAAAAGAAGTTTGGGTGAGTGGATCGAGAGAAGACTTTAAAGGGCCCTTCAAATCACCTTCTATATCTCTTATTTGTAGAGATGTGCAAAGAACATGGACTTGAAGAGAGAGAAATTGGTGATAGTTTTGGTGGATGCTCCAAATGGTATCGTTGGCTCTTGGTTTATCCAAGTTTTGATGTGAAGATGAGCCTGAGAATGCTATAAGAGCAAAGCTCTTTTGAATCCTCCTTCAATCTTAAGGTAGAAGATCTAGAGAGCTCTTCAACTAGCATGGGTGCTTTCACACAAGCTCAGTGGTGGAAAAAAAACACTTGGGACCAAGAAGAAAAAACATTCATGGGTGTAAAAATTAAGAGAAATCAAAATCTCTTGTCATGGAGAAGATGATAATTAACACGGGTCATAGAGAAGATTATGAAAGCACAAGGTCGCCATGAGAGCTTGATTGACAAAAAAGATCATGAAGGCACGATCTCCATGGAAGCTCAATCTTGCTCTATTATCAATATTACCAGCCTAATCTCCATGCATGTGAGAAATGACCAATGACTCTATGCCCAGATGACTATTGTATAGCTCTTGAAATTAACAATGACCTCTAGATTAATGTGAGTCCATATATGCATATGCAATTCCCACCACTTCCTTAACATCTTCACTAGAGTCTACTAGTGTCAAGTCTACTCACAACTTGAGTTAATCTCATAGAACTTGGTAACTTGAGTGGATCCTTCTAGAAGGATATAGAGCTCTTTGGGAAAAATATTCACCATATGCTCCCCTTGGAGATTGAACCCAATGCCTCCTCCTTCCCATCCTTGAGACTTATACTAGGATAAGTAATCACAATAATCCAAAAGTACCTAATGTTATTATTACTTTAAACTTGTCCAAGTTACATTTTAATAGAATCGCTTATTCTTGGACTCATTCAAAGAGGGTTTATAGCTAACCCTAAAGTGAAACTTGGAGGGGAAAGCAACCATTCAAGATAGCTAGAACTCACTTAAGGGCTGAAACACTTTGATAGTGAAACCTCCTTTAAAGAAAACATGAATAAAGAAAAGAGAGACCAAATTTCTCTCGAGTAGTTCCCAAGTAAGCCCCAAACCATGCAAAGTGGTATTTAACTCTTGTGGATGGTATAGCCAAAATTTCTATCAATCTTATAAGATATTTTCAAGAGTTAAAATCCAAAAAGAATGAGTAGATGGTTAGACTTGCATGGAGGGGGAGATCTCTAGAAAATCCCTAGGGTAAATTGTTATGCTTTGAATATTGAGATAGGAGATCTCAAGATAAAGACTAGAGTCACTTGGTCAGTAGGAATCTATCAATATTGGAGAAAGATTATCCAACTGCTTGCAATTGCAACTACTATAAACTTTTTCGGAGTAGATAATCAAGGAAAGTATTGGCAATAAAATCATGAATAAATAATGAGAAGTAAAATCTTTTTACCTCTTAATTAAAGAGCCCCAAGTACGATTGAATTCCACAAAGAGGATTTTTTTACAATGAGATATAAAGAGGTAAAAGTGTCAAGGAATACCCAAGAAATAAGTTAAGATTCTAAGTTAAGTCTTTAGCTTACTTGCTTAAAGGACCTTAAATTGAAGGTTGTAAAAGCTGGTAATGACTCTAAAAAAATACGTAAAACTTTAAAGGAAATGTTAAACCTTGGAGCAAGCTATTGTGTAGCAATGCTAGCTCAATGGATTGAGCCATTTGCCCTCCTTCGGGGGTGTGGGCTCCAGTCCCATGGGCTACACTAGTAGGATGCCTCTCGCCACATCATGTGGTGTGATAAAAACTAGTTTCCTCATTCTAGACTTAGGGTGTCCCTACCCAGTTTCTACCCTTAGCGGGTGTTTATGCTCTATTCAATCCTAGTAGGTGCTAGACATTCAACCTTTTGTTGTATGGGGTGGATCCCATGGGTGGGAGACCCTTTGTTGGAGTTTGAGGTATGTGGAAGCACATGAACAACACAAGGAAGAAGAAGAAGCTTAGAGCACAAAGCAGAATACTAATTGTATTACCAAGTGAATGCACAAAGATAAGTTACCCATTAGGGTTGTATGCATATATACAAGCTAGGGGAAAAACCGCCTAAAGAGGGAAAAAGTTACTTGGTGGTCTTAGTGTGTGTTAGAGGGCCGCCGAACCAGGACGGATGAACCCGGATAGGTGCCGTAAAAAGTGGATTCGCGGAAACATTGTAGCAGACTTCTATTTAAAGCGCACAAAGGAAAGCGGTAAAGAGTAGTAGTTTTCGGAAAGAGTCTCTGTTCTGTTGGGCATTGTAGCGAGTGGGTTGGTCACGTCTCGAACCGAGGTGTTGGGAATTTGCAAGTATAGTATTGTGTTCTGTCTGTCTGTTATATTGATCCAATTTGGGAAATTGTGAGCATCATAATTGAAACTATGTATGAGTTATTGATGAGCACATTGAGTTCTGTTCTATTCTATTCGTATCTAACTATTCTGCTATTCTCCTTGTCGTGCCGATTTCCATTCGGTCGTCTTGTGTTGTGAGTCTGTTTGGTGATTAGTTATATACGGTTCTGGATCTTTTTCGTCATGAAATAGTGTGGTTTATCACCCTGCGAGAGACTGTGTAAGGTCGAAGTGAATCATTTGCGTTTTAGTATTTTTTCGGTTAAGTGACCAGATTCGATACAATATTCTGCGTCCACTGAGGATCCCGATCTTAGGAAGAACGTGTATCGGTAAAGGTCTGTACGTGAGCAGAAGCATTGGTAAGTCTGTCAAATTTGTGGTAGGAACTTGTGACTTGAGTCGGTATACGATAAGTTTGGCGTAATCTCGATTATAGTTGTCTGTGTTCGGTATATCTACCTATCACATGGAATCAGCATATTGAGTAGTATTCAATTAATGAAAAGTGAGTATTCTATTAGTTATAAGTCAGAACAGGACCTCTGCTCCATTACTATAGCAGATTCAGTCCAAAAGTCCTAATATTCACCGTGCCGAATAGTTGTCAGTAGTCAGAATCAACCACTGTGCTAAGACGTGATGGAGTATTTATGAGTGTGTGGAAAGTTGGGAAAATAGTACAGGGCCTCTGTCTAACAGACCCCTACCACTCCCAAGAACCCGAGGACCCGATAATACTCTTCTGAAAGTTGGATAGAAAGTATTATCGTTTAACATTGGTGATCCTACTGGGGACGTGGCATTAAGATTGCCTGGTATTTTGATCGAATTAAATTTTGTTGGAAGGACAGTAGCAACAGAATCAGATTGTTGCAAGACTGTTTTGTTCGTAATACTATATGATCAGTACGGAAATGCTACATGCCGATTACTCGATCAGGTGAAAAGTATCCCAAGAATCACCAGTTAGGGGTATTAAGAACAACTCTGGGAGGTACTAGTGCAATTAGACCTGACCCAGTTGTCGAAAAAGTGATGAACGATAAAACTAATGCCGGTGAAATTACGGTAGAACGTAGTACATCTCTAGAACTGTCTGGTATTACTACGGTGCAGACTGTCGAAAATACAGCAATTTTGGAATCTACCAAGACGCAGTTGGAATCTAGTCTAAAAGTTTTCGGAATAGATTCAGATACGATTAGAAACACTTTAGGGAAGGAAATTAACACAAGCGAATCAACACCGTATCCAGTCACAATTTCGAATCCTTCCGGTGGAATTTCGGTAAGAAAATCACAGTTTTTCGGTAACGACTCAGCAGTTTCGGCTGAATCTTCCGCTCAACTACAACGTTTGGAAGCAAGTCCTCCTACTCTGGATATCAAGGAGGAAGGAAGAATATTTGAAACAGAAATTCGCAATATAGTAAGTAAGCTAATTGCACCGGAAAGTGTGCCATTTGGTGAAACAAATTCCGGTAGTTCAGAAACTCAAAACAGAAATACAGAAGGAGGGTATAATACACTCACGATGAACGAACAACCGCAACGACAGTTAGGTCAACCCAGATCGGCTCCAACGGGAGTAACATACACGAAGTTTAGTGGATTTCCAGGAGATGATCCAGATGCTCACGTACGCACTTTTGAAATCAGTTACGCTGTCCTCAACCATCCACCGGACCCGGCCTACAAAGCATTTGTTTTTCAATCTACACTTGTGAATGAAGTAGCAAGGTGGCTTACTGAATACGATATTAATCATTTCGGTACTTATGAAGCAGTACGAGACGCTTTTTTGCAGCGATTCAGGCTAAAAAAGAATCCTGCAGAGATCTTTGAGTATTTACAGAACAACAGACAGAAACCAAATCAAACTGTACAAGAGTATGCTACCCTTTTCAGAACACATTTAAGACAGTTACCCCAGGCTCATGCTAATTTACCAGACGATGTTATTACACAGTGGTTTATCAATGGCTTACTTCCTCAACTTAGGCAAATCATGATTATAAGATGTGTAGGAGCCATGACCCTCGATGCAGTGATCGCAATGACCCTTCAGCTGGAAAACAAAGTTGGTGGATTTTCAGAGGATTTGGAATGGGTAAAAACAAACAAACATGTGGCTGAAGATATAACTAAGCAAGTATATTGCACCACCTGCAAGAATTCAGGACATACTAGTGCCCAGTGTGCGTTAAATCAGACCTATTGCGCCATCTGTAACATTGTTGGACATACCACTGAGAATTGTGCATACAATGCCAGAAGACAAGGAACAGCAACAGTTAATGCTGTTATTCAAGAACATGGGCAGGCAGCAAATCACTATGTACCTCCGCAACTGAGAAACAATCAACCATAGGGATATCGGAACTACCGAGGACAAAGGAACAACAATTATAATGCCAACCGATGGCAGAACGGACCACCACCGGAAAACCCCAATTTACCACCACCACGCTGTCATTTTTGTGGGGAATTCGGACACATTAGAAGATATTGCAAAGATGCAGCGGAATATGACCAAAGGAAAAAGGAACGTCAAAACCCAATGGCCAATGTGGTAACAATCACACCTGTAGAGACGCAGGCAGCAGTAGTTCAAACTCGTTCCGGTAAACAATTGCAACCAGCAGCAGAATTATTTGAACCAGGGATACGTGAACAACACAGAATGTATAATAAAGCTAGTCAATGGACCACCGTAGAACCACCTGTTTTTCCAGAACCTACTCCAGTAATCCAGTCCCCGGATACGACACAAGCTCGTGCTGATAATACAGAAGCAGGTACATCATCAGCAACAGAATTACCATCTTCAGACCAAGCTTCATCTTCAACAGTTAAGGAAAATGCAAATCAATTGCAACCAACATGGGATATATTGTCAAAAGCATCCATCACACTGCCTTTCGGGCAATTACTGGCATTAGTACCAGGAATACGCCAACAATTTCAACAGCAGTTTACTACAAAATCTGCTTGCATTCCGGCTACCGCAACAGTACAACCAGAGCCAGACTCTACGGTAGATCACTCAGTTCCTCTGATTACGGTATGGTTTAATAAACATCAAATCACACAAGTTTTAATTGATGGGGGGTCTGGCGTGAATATTGCCACTGCGTCACTTTGTAAGAAGTTAGGATGGACTAAGATAGAACCAGTTCAATTCTTTGTTAGGATGGCTGATCAATCTAGAGTCCATCCAGTAGGATTTGTCCGAGATATTCCCATAACTTTGCAAGACACAACATTCAAGATGACCTTTGTTGTTCTAGAATTACCGGAATCCACCCTAGATTACAATCTACTTTTCGGCCGTCCTTGGTTGAAACAAGCCAAGGTAATTCAAGACTGGTCAGCCCAGGAACTTACGTTCAAAGATAAAAATCGCAAATGTGTTGTAAAGTTAGATGCGATACAACCCTGTCAGTTACATGCTCGACCATATTTTGCCGAACCAGTCCATATGTTAGATGGGTTGTCTGATGACGAAGAAGAAGAATTTCTGAAGAATAATGTTGATTTAATGACATTAGGAACTATTGATCTACAGTCTGTTGTAGATACCTGGAATGCTTCAGTATGTACAGTAATACCCATTGCCGAAGAAACTAAGGAGGAAGATACCATTTTGATTCACGATAATGAACTACAGCAACTTCTCGAACCATCAGCTAATACAGAGAAATATCAACAATTTTATGTTCCAGAAGACCAGTTAATTACTTATAACCTTGGAGATGAAGATCACCCTCGTCCTGTAAAGATAAAGCAAAACTTACCGGAAGCATTTCAAGCAGATTTAATTCAGTTACTCCAAGAATTTACTGACTTCTTTGCATGGGATTACAAAGACATGAAGGGCTTGGATCCTCGTATTTATCAACACAGAGTTATGCTAAAACCAGAAGCGAAACCGATAAAGCAAACCAGTTACCGGATGAACCCACATTATGCATCACAGGTAAAGGCTGAACTTGATAGGTTATTAAAAGTTGGATTCATAGTACCAATAGAACATGCGGAATGGATTTCACCGATTGTGATTGTACCGAAGAAAAATAAGCAATTGAGAATCTGCGTAGACTATCGGAAATTAAATGCTGCAACAGTACCGGATCCTTTTTCGATTCCCTTTTTAGATACTATGCTTGACAAAGTAGCAGGTCATGAGATGTATTCATTTCTAGATGGATACAGTGGATATAACCAAGTAAGAATGGCTAAAGAGGATATACCAAAAACTGCATTTATTACAAATTGGGGTGTCTTTGCTTGTACAGTAATGTGGTTTGGATTGAGGAATGCACCAAGCACATTTCAAAGATGTATGCAGGAGATATTTTCTCCTTATCTCACCTCATTTATGCAAGTATACCTTGACGATTTTTCAATTTTTGGTAAGACGATCGCACATCTGGTACATTTACGATGTTTCTTTCAGAGATGTAGAGAATATAGATTGTGCTTAAACCCAAACAAATCTGTGTTTGCGATTTCATGTGGTAAGTTACTTGGTCACATCATATCGAGACAGGGTATTCAAGTCGATCCTGATAAAATTTCAGCAGTATTAGAACCTCCGGTGCCTAATACACCTAAAGAAGTAATGCGGTTTATGGGTCAAGTGAGATGGCATGGAAGACATTTACGGTGGCTTGCTCATGTGGCAATACCACTGAACAAATTAATTTCTAAGAATCCACGGCAATTCGAATGGACTCAGGAATGTCATATAGCATTTGATCGACTGAAACACTTATTAACACAGGTCCCCATTTTACAGCCCCCAGATTGGGATCACCCATTCCACGTATTCGTTGATGCATCTGATATAGCAATAGGAAGTGTACTGATGCAACAAACCGATAAATGGTTTAGACCAGTATACTATGCTAACAGAAGATTAGCACCTGCAGAGAAGAACTACTCGGTAACAGAGAGGGAATGCTTAGGACTAGTGTATTCAGTAAAGAAATTCAGACATTACTTGCTGGGCCGAAAATTTACATTTCATGTCGATCACGCTGCACTTGTTTACTTGGTTCGGCAGCAACATATAGGTGGCCGCCTAGCACGATGGGTCCTACTATTGCAGGAATTCGACTATGATGTCATTCATCGGCCAGGTAGCTCACATGCCTTAGCAGACTTTTTGTCACGCTTAGATTCAGGTGAACCTCCGGTCGGCATAAATGATACAACGCCAGCCATCTATACTTCAGAACCAACTACTGAGGAATTGTCGAACCAACCAGTACCAACTACGTATTATGATCAGTTATTGACCTTCCTTTCGGATGGATGTCTACCTTCTGAAGTCCCTACAGCTACACGCCGAAAAATTGCAGTTTTTAGTCGAAGATTCCGGTTAGTTGCTGGAGAACTTTATTATGCAGATCATACAGGAACCTTACTCCGATGTGTTCCTACACATGAAGTAAATTCAGTCATCAATCTAGCTCACTCAAGTCCAACAGGAGGACATTTTGCAGCAGATCTTACTCACCGAAAAATTCTGCAAAGTGGACTTTGGTGGCCAACTATGTACAGAGATGTATTGGAATTTATTAAAACTTGTGATAGTTGTCAAAGAACTGGACAACCACTACAACGCCATTACTTTCCACTTCATCCAGTACTTCCTTTAGAACCATTTCAGAAGTGGGGTCTAGATTTTATTGGTCCAATCACACCTCCTGCGGTATTCAGTAATAACCGGTATATATTGACTTGCACAGACTACGCAACCAGGTGGGCAGAAGCATGGCCTTTACGTTCGGCTACAGAAGCTGAAGTAGCAAAATGTCTATTATCAGATGTTTTTCCAAGATTTGGATTGCCACTAGAGCTTGTTTCAGATCAGGGCACCCATTTTATGAACAATTTGATGAAAGCATTAACACAGTCATTCCAGATCAGTCATAAATTCAGCTCACCATATTATCCTCGTGCAAATGGATTGGCAGAAAGTACCAACAAATCTTTGCTGAACATGCTTCAGAAATTGACTAGAGAAACACCGGAAAGATGGGATCAGTTGCTACCTGCACTCTTATGGGCCTATCGCACAACATATAAGGTAACCACCGGCTTGACACCATTCAAATTAGCCTATGGACTAGAAGCAATAGCCCCAATGGAAATTGTAATACCAAGCTTAAGAGTAGCAATGTCTCAGAAGCTTCTACCCAAAGAGTCATTGGTATTTTGGTTGGAAACACTTAGAGAATTAGATGAGCACCGATGGCTCAGTTTCTTAACTATGAAAGAAATCCAACTAAGACAGGCCAGGACACATGACCGTAATTTAAAGACTCCAGTATTTTCGGTAGGACAGCTTGTTCTTTTTTACAATGCGAAGTCCAACAGATCAGCAGGAAAATTCAAGTTACGTTGGTTCGGTCCATTCAAGATTTCAGAACAAGTTGGTCCGGCAACTTTTCGGTTGACTACGTTGACCGGAAATCCACTTCCAAAGGTAATCAATGGGTCGAAGCTGCGGCCGTATTATCCCAGTACTAGTACGCATTAAATTATTCGGCGGCGAACCGCATTTTGTATAAATTTTTGTGTTTTTCTTTTCTCCCTTTTTAGTAGTGTTTTGTACGAATCTTTATGTTACTAGCCGCCTCTCCCTACCGGTCACTCAAGCACACACGCCAGCATGCAAACAGTACCTTTCCCGCACCGCACAATGATACCCACCCCCCTTCCCTCTTCCACCGTGTTCTCCTTATTTAACCCCCTCGGTTGCGCCTAAACACTATTGTGTTCTCGAGACTATACGTATTACCCTTGTCTTCTGTGTTACCTGTAAGTGTGCTTGTAAACACCATGGAAGCGCTAGCCAACTACGCTGCTTTCCGTGATGGTATCCCGACAGACGTCGGCAAATACCTGTGCTGCAGAGGATTGTCCAACTTCGCTGAGTTGCCCTGGCACTCAGTGGAAGCTCATCCTTTCTCCGCACAAATCATCCACGCCATCGCCCAATTCCCCATCACCGAACGACAGTGGATCTTCCCTTCCCTCCCATATAGGACCGTCATCACCTTCCAAGCCTTTTCTGCAGCCTACCGCCTCACCCCACAAGGACGCGAAAATGGCCCTAGCATCCCTATCGCTCGCATGACCGAACTCTTTCCCCGCTCCTCATCAAACGAATATGCCATTCTTTGCCGCCCAGAACCCGAACGATCCGCCCTACAGTTCCTTGTAGCAGTCCTCAACCTACAAAAACGAACCTACGGCATCTCTCGCCCCTTCTATTCCGCCCTAGAGCTAGCCACCCGCGAACCTGTCAACTTTGCCTCTTATTTTTTCCAACGAATCCATAAGGAATCCGTCGCTATAGTAAAACAACTCCAGAAAGGCAGCTCTCCGCGCTCTCGCCTTCCCCACATCATCTCCTTTCTCTTCCCAACCATTCTCGCCGCACAACCCCCACCCACAGGCCCAGCGCTTAGGCACGAAGAATCAGCACAACCACTCGAGGAAACTGAAGAAGACGACGAAGAGATCAATCAACTCTTCCGCACGAAGCGAATCAGGATCAGCTCTTCAGAAAGTGAAGTCCAAGGATCCGCCGGAAAGAAACACGACGCCGAAGAAGATAAGCAAGAAGAAACTTACCACGACACCGCCACTTCAATACACAACGACACTTTGACAGAGCAACAAGACCAACAAAACCAAGCAGATACAGAGATACTGTCCACCGAAAAGGAATCTGAGCATCAACAGTACGAACCGGAAACTGCCACAAAAGCATTGGATGAACTTATTGAGGCCATCAATCATACAGAAGCCGAACAACAGACCGTTGCAAAGGTAACCACAATTGACTCTGCTCTACCTACCCCACCTGTCAACCCCGACCTCCCACCGGAACCATCCCGCCGACCCGGTTCTGAACCTACACCCTCCTCCTCTTCCTCCCCTAACTACTCTCCGCCAAATTCTCAGAATCTCCTCACCGATACCTCCTCTCGGCCTCGTCAACCACCACCCACCGTATTTTCAGACCTAGCCTCCATGGGGCAATTCCTCATGCAGTTATCACACCAACTGCCCATACAATTTAAGGAAGCCACGGACAACCTGAAGGCCGAATATCAATACAAGGTCGACGTACTGGAAGCAGACATCACCCCCCTCCAGGAAGAAATCGAAGCCACAAAGATTGAGAACCATCAGCTCCAGATGCAGTTAGCAGAGCTCCAAGCCAAATTCTCGGCAGAACAGACCCTAGTAGAGCAACGAGATGCAGCCCTCGAGCAACTTGCAGCCAAAGATCGACTCCTACACGCCGCGCATGAAGAAATCCGCGCCCTGAAGGCCACCCTCCACGAAAATGAAGATATCAACGCCTCCCTCGAAGAATTGATCGCAGAGACAAAGACTCAATTACAGGAGTCCATCCAGAAGAATCAGGATCAACAGAAAGAAACCGAACAAATTCAAGAACAGTTATGGCGAGCCGAAGAATGCGCAAATGAAGTTAACAGTATCCTAAAACACCAACTGATACGGGAAGGACAATACCTCAAAGATATCGACAAGACGCGCAAAGAACGAGATGCATTTAAGAAAACTCTGGATTTCCAAACCCAGCAGTTTGAACGCCAAGACAACCAACTGCGCAACCAGAAGGAGTATATTGCAGAACTAAAGACCAAACTTGACGAAATGAAGACTTCCAGGGACGCTGCACTAGCCAACGATTTCTATCTACAGGAAGCTTTTGTGCAGACCCAGGCCGAGAATGTGCTCACCGAAGCAATCGCACTTAGCTCTGCTAGAATAGATGCGCAGCTTCTAGAGCCTGATACGCTAAAACAACTATTAGAAACTCTTAAGAAAAAGATAGCTCGAACATTTAGATCGGCTAGGAGTATGTATCTCGAAGGTCTCATCGACGAATGAGTATATTCGCCCATCCAAATTCATAATGTATGAATATGATAATCAAATTGTGGTTTTCTGACATTTTCGCACATGAAAAGTCTTGTTCAGTCTAGCACCAATCGACAATGTAACATGCGGCATAATGATTTTTACTCGGATACAAATATTATCAAGGGAGGGAAGAGTCATGTCCTACTGACATACAATCAGTAGAGCAAATGGCCGTTCAAGCACCGGTGTTTATAAAATGCGTTTAAAGAGTTTAGCTTTTTAAATTAGCATTCTTCAAGATTCAGCACCTGTTAGCAACTTCTAGCATATTTTTCTCAGCAAACCTTAACCAAGCATGTCGGAATCTGACATTCTCCGCTGGCAATTCAGAAAGCGTGCCCATGCGCAGACCTATGTGGTAACAACAACAGATACCACCCTACAAGATGAAGCAGATGACGCAGTAACTTCTGCATCAGAAAAGACTCAGCATAAATTCTCCACCGAATTTAAAATCGAGCTCGACATCAAATCGCAAAAGAATGAAGATTGGCTACAGAAGATAGGGCTCCTCCAGTTTGCCCAATTACCGTGGAAACAGTGGATTGCTAATGACGATGCAGAGGACCAATTACATAGCATGCGACAAACCAGCGGCTTCACTCTCAATCAGGTACGATTTTCGCCCCAGCTCATCTCAGCCGTATTTAAACTACCACTCTATGATGGTGCCCGATATCTTAAATGTTCAAATGAGGACCTGAAGAAGGAATTTGGGCGACTGTGAAGGCCCCCGACGGTATTACATGTTGAAAAACGCCACCTATCACCGACGAGAACAATTTAAATGGTATTTAGAAAAGCTTTGTTTACTAGTAAAATTCGACTTAATGTCGAAAGAAAATTTTTCTCCCCTATTGCATGCCGAAGAAGGAGGCCCAGTTAGCTGGACACATTGGCTCTATGACCACCTCTACGCACAAATCATTGTTGGGGATAAGAGAAGATCCCACACCAATAGCAGACTAGCAGCCTATTTAGCTGTTATATTTAATTTTGTCCAATCTGAAAAGGATAAGCAGTTACACTGGTCCCCCCCTTTTTATCCCGGTGAACATGATCAAATAAATTCAGAATACCACACAGAGCCTGCGGAAGCAGCCCAACCCTCCACCTCGTCTGCATCTTTATTCCACACAGGTAACAGCGCACAGAATCAGACAGTAGGGACGCCATTTCGGCTGTCCATTAGAAGACGAATGGCAGGCAACTTGCCAACTGCCAGTCTAGAGCAAGCACCGGATGACCCCCAACCCGATTTTGTCATAAGGATGCAAAACCAACTCCAAGAGGTTTCTCAATATTTACGGCAACAAGAACAAGCGATTCAGCACAAAAACGAGTTATTATTGGCCACGATGACTAAGTCCAATTCAGTAATGACACAGATGCAAAAAGAATTGGATGACAAAGAAGCGTTAATACAGGTGTTACAGAAAAACAACCAGCATCTTATGGCAGAATTGATCACCGCAAAAAAGTGTGTCCAAGACTTTAATCAGTGGCAGCAAACTATCCAAACACAAATTCAAACCAAAATGTCTAGTTTTTCTACCCTGAATGCTCACCTGCAAGCCGAAAATGAAATTTTGCAGTCAAGGATATAAGTATTGCAGGAGTTCGAAAAGCAGATATTAAAGGATGAGGGTGTAGAACTAAATGCCACATTGATGACAAATGTGGACATAGATTTATTAAAACAACAGTTGGATAGCCGTGTTCAAAATAGCTGGACACTTTTTCGCAGGAGATGGCTGGCTATACTTGTTCCGCCACTAGAACAAGTGCGGTCAGAAAGGATTGGGGAGTCAAACCCTGGCATGGATCGACAGGCAGTGCAAAAGGATGTTGCCAACAGTACTGAACCTGCGGGTTCGAGTCCACCGTGCGTGCCAGTGTTAGAGGGCCGCCGAACCAGGACGGATGAACCCGGATAGGTGCCGTAAAAAGTGGATTCGCGGAAACATTGTAGCAGACTTCTATTTAAAGCGCACAAAGGAAAGCGGTAAAGAGTAGTAGTTTTCGGAAAGAGCCTCTGTTCTGTTGGGCATTGTAGCGAGTGGGTTGGTCACGTCTCGAACCGAGGTGTTGGGAATTTGCAAGTATAGTATTGTGTTCTGTCTGTCTGTTATATTGATCCAATTTGGGAAATTGTGAGCATCATAATTGAAACTATGTATGAGTTATTGATGAGCACATTGAGTTCTGTTCTATTCTATTCGTATCTAACTATTCTGCTATTCTCCTTGTCGTGCCGATTTCCATTCGGTCGTCTTGTGTTGTGAGTCTGTTTGGTGATTAGTTATATACGGTTCTGGATCTTTTTCGTCATGAAATAGTGTGGTTTATCACCCTGCGAGAGACTGTGTAAGGTCGAAGTGAATCATTTGCGTTTTAGTATTTTTTCGGTTAAGTGACCAGATTCGATACAATATTCTGCGTCCACTGAGGATCCCGATCTTAGGAAGAACGTGTATCGGTAAAGGTCTGTACGTGAGCAGAAGCATTGGTAAGTCTGTCAAATTTGTGGTAGGAACTTGTGACTTGAGTCGGTATACGATAAGTTTGGCGTAATCTCGATTATAGTTGTCGGTGTTCGGTATATCTACCTATCACATGGAATCAGCATATTGAGTAGTATTCAATTAATGAAAAGTGAGTATTCTATTAGTTATAAGTCAGAACAGGACCTCTGCTCCATTACTATAGCAGATTCAGTCCAAAAGTCCTAATATTCACCGTGCCGAATAGTTGTCAGTAGTCAGAATCAACCACTGTGCTAAGACATGATGGAGTATTTATGAGTGTGTGGAAAGTTGGGAAAATAGTACAGGGCCTCTGTCTAACAGACCCCTACCACTCCCAAGAACCCGAGGACCCGATAATACTCTTCTGAAAGTTGGATAGAAAGTATTATCGTTTAACAGTGTGTTCACACACATCATTACAAAAATATATCAACAAATTCCCCAAGGAGTGATGTAGTTAACAAGGACCTGGCATTCATGTATAGGGAAGTGCCAAGCTATGTGGAAAGAGATCAATCCACAAAAGGTAGTAAGCCCACAGCTTTGCAGAAAGCTTTAAACTTTTCCCAAGGCAAAGCCTTTGTGAAATGATAGGCAATGTTATCTTGTGTGGGCACATATGCCAAACTAATCTCCCCAATAGAGAACCTATCCCTGAAATAATGATAATGCCCAAAATCAACCAAAAGGAATCTGAGCCACACACACTCAATAGTTGCTATAAAGTTGCCCTATACTCAGCCTCACAACTAGAAGTGGCCACAGTAGGGTGCTTCTTTCTCAATGAAGATGTGCATGAGCTTCGAAGTATGAAGCAAAAACCACTAGTGAACACATGAGTGTCATAGAAACCAGCCCAGTTAGAGTCAGAAAAAGCATGTAAATATGGTGATAGTGATCCCCCCTTGTGATAAAATAGTCCAAGTATCCAAGTACCACTCAAGTAGCGAAAGATGTGCTTAACCACTTGCTAATGCTTGACAGTAGGGCAATGCATAAATTTGCTTATGTGACAGACAACAAATTGAATATTAGGTTGGGTTATGCATAAGTAAATCAAGCATCTAAGAGCATACTAATAGAGAACAACATCAAATGCATCTCCAACATCATGAAGACTCAAGCGTAAACATGTTTTCAGAGTAGTGGCAATAGGTTTGCAATCTTCAAGTCCAAAATATTGCAATAATGTGTTAATATATTTTGTTTGACATAGAGATATTCCACCATCATCTCATAAATTTGAATGCTCAAATAATGATGCAAATGCGCCAAATCTGACATCTCAAAAGAGGCATGAAAATCATCCTTAAAATCAGCAATTTACTTTTCATTAGGACCAATGAGCAGCATATCATCAATATATACAACAATGTTTAGAAGCACATGATTTGCATGCTTATCATATAAGGTACTATCAGTTGGATTTCCCTCAAAACCATGTGCAATCAAGTAGGCATGTATCTTTTCATATCAAACACATGGTGCTTAGTTCAAACCATATTACGCCTTTTTTAGCATGCACACTTTTGTTTCATTCCCTTCCTGCACAAAACCACAAGGCTAAAATACATTCACTTCTTCAGATAATTCCGTATTTAAAAATGTAGTATTAATGTCCAACTAATGTACATTCCAACCATGATGAGCTACAAGTGCACAAATGCTACGAACAGTGGTCATCTGGCATGTGGGTGCAAATCTCTCATCAAAATCAATGCCTATCTCTTGATCATGCACACATAACAAACTCAAGCCATAAGCTATTGATAAAGCCTGAATTTTGACCATGAACCTCCCATTTTCATGAGAGATCTATTCTTTCTTTCAATAGCTCCATTTTGTTGAGGTGTATACAACAGTGTACACTAATTTTTTATCCCATGTTTAGCCAAAAATGCATTAAAATCAGAAGGCGTGTATTCCCCCCCTTGGATCAAAATGGAGGGTGCCCATTTTACATGCTGATAGTTTTTCATCCAAAACAAGAAACTATTTGAAGCACATACACACTTTGGACTTTTCTTTCAATGGATATACCCATGCATGCTTGGAAAAACCATCAATAGAAGTCACAAAGTAGGCTGCTTCTTTCTCAACCAAGATATACATGAGCTACCAAGCATGAAGCAAAAACCACTGGTGGACACACGAGTGTCATAGCAACCAGCCCACCTGAGTCTGAAAAAGCATGCAAATATGGCGGTAGTGATCCCCCCTTGGGATAAAACAACCCAAGTAGCCGAGTACCACTCAAGTAGCGAAAGATGCGCTTAACCACCTTCCAATGCATGACTCCTGGGCAATGCATAAACCTGCTCATCTGTGAGACAACAAACTGAATATCTGACCGAGTAATGCATAAATAAATCAAGCATCCAACAGCCTACTGATAGAGAACAGCATCAAATGCATCTCCTGCATCATGAAGACTCAATCGTAAACCTCTCTCCATAGGAGTAGCAATAGGCTTACAGTCTTCAAGGCCAAAACACTGCAATAATGTGTCAATATATTTCGTTTGACACAAAGCCATCCCACCATCAACTTACATAAACTAAATGCCCAAATAGTGATGCAAATGCCCCAAATCAGACATCTCAAATGAGGCATGCAAATCAGCCTTGAAATCAGCAATATGCTTCTCAATAGGACCAACGAGCAGCATGTCGTCAACATAGATAACAATGACAAGAAGCACATTATTAGCACGCTTAACATATAAGGTGCTTTCAGTTGGACTGTTCTCAAAACCATGTGCAATCAGATAGGCATGTATCTTCTCATGCCAAGCACGTGGTGCTTGCTTTAAACCATATAATGCCTTCTTTAACCTGCACACCTGGTTTTCATGCCAATTCTGCACAAAGCCACGAGGCTCAAAAACATACACTTCTTCATGCAAGTCACCATTCAAAAATGCTGTTTTAATGTCCAACTGATGTACATTCCAACCATGATGGGCTGCAAGTGCACAAATGCTCCGAACAGTAGTCATACGGCATGTAGGTGCAAAGGTCTCATCAAAATCAATCCCTCTTTCCTGCACATAACCCTTTGCAACAAGCCTAGCCTTATACCTGTCAACTGTACCATCAGGTTTACGCTTCAGCTTGTATACCCACTTAGTCCCAATGGCCTTCTTGCCAGGAGGCAAGTCACATAAAGACCATGTACCATTCTTCATTATAGCATCATATTCAGATTGCATAGCAGCCATCCAATTTTTTGAATTTTGTGCTTCATCAAAAGAAACAGGCTCATTCTCATCATAGAGACTAGACGCAGCCATAGCAAAGCAATCTGATGTAAAGGAGGCACTATGAGAGCCTGAACGAGTACGATATGACAAAGGTGCATCTAATTTGCTGTCACACAAAGTCTGCACCAGCCATTTTGGCATAGTTTTTGCCTGCTCAATATCAGCTCTCTCATCATCAAGTGCATCATGTAAATCTGCATCAGAAATGGAATGATGTGCATCATCATATGAAACCTGCAAAGGCTGAGAAGTTGCCTCATTAGGACGAGCACTAGACTGTCCACCTGTAAAAAGAGGCATCAAAGTATCATACATGTCTTTGGAGCTAACAGATGTCTCCTTAGTACATGAAAGCAATGGCTGAATAGCATCTTCCACAAAGACAACATCACGGCTAACCAGAATGCGTTTAGTCTGTGGATGATACAGACGATAGCCTTTACTTTCAGAACTGTACCCAACAAAAATACATTTTACTACCTTATCATCCAATTTTCTGCAATGTTGTTCAGGCACTAATGCATATGCCAAACAACCAAAAACACGTAGATGAGCAACAGATGGCTTGCGGTCATGCCAAGCCTCATATGGAGTGATAGACTGCAGCGCTTTAGTGGGACACCTGTTAAGTACATATGTTGCACACATGACAGCCTCAAGCCAGAAACTATGTGGTAAAGCCTGACTCTTGATCATACACCTCGCCATCTCCATGAGTGACCTGTTCTTCCGTTCAGCAACTCCATTTTGTTGAGGTGTATATGGCACTGTACACTGGTGTTTTATCCCACGTTCAGCCAGAAATGCATTAAAATCAGAAGACATATATTCCCCCCCTCAATTAGAACGAAGGGTGCCCATTTTACATGCTGACAGATTTTCAGCCAAAACCAAAAACTGTTTGAAGAACAAAAACACTTCGGACTTTTCCTTCAATGGATATACCCATGCATGCCTGGAAAAATCATCAATGAAAGTCACGAAGTAAAGATAGTTTCCAAACGAAGGTGTCTGCATAGGACCACAAACATCACTATGTACAAGCTACAATTTCTGCGTAGCGTGAACTGAACCATCTTTTGGAAAGAAGGAATGTTGCATTTTGCCCAAAATACAACCTTCACATACATGTTTTCCAGGTGCCTCAAGCTTGGGCAAAGAAGACACCATATCAGATTTCTGCAGGTGTAGCAAACTATCAAAATTCAGATGACCAAAGTGTGCATGCCAAAGCTTTGCATCTGACATAGCCTGAGAATCATGAATTGCAGATGCCGAATCCTTCACAGATCTTTCATAGTCTATGAGCTTATACAGCCCACGACATAAAATGCCAGAAGCAATAATAACATCACCATTTGATAGATCATGAACTATACATCTGTCATCAACAAATTTCGCAACCAAGCCAATCTTGGCTAATGTAGAAAGTGATAACAGATTCTTCTTGATCCCTGGCACAAATAAAGCATTTGACAAGGTGAAAGAACTACCATCAGCAATAGTCAAAATGATCTTACCAACTCCCATAACAAGATAAGAGGAGTTGTTGATGCATGTGACAGTATTCCCTGTAGGGGCAGGCTCGAGTGAAGAGAAGAAACTGCACTGGGAGGTAATATGTTTGGTCGCCCCACTGTCAAAGTACCAAACATCTGAGTCCACTGCAGACATGCACTGCTCATGAGAAGATGGGTCAAAACTGCAAACAGTAGTAAACACCCATTCTTCTTCCTGCACAAGATTAGCAGACTCTATTTTTGGTGTAGAGGCTTCTACAACAACCATTCTAGCCTCCTTTTTCTTTGCCTCTTTTGCAGCCAGTTTTGGACAGTTCTTTATGATATGATCATTCCCTTTACAGTACTTGCAAAACAATTTCTGCTTTTCTGATTTCTTCTCATCTTTATCCTGGTTCCTCGAATGTGCAACATTTGCAGATTTCTGCTTACTAGTAGAAGAGCTCCATTTTCCTTTGCCCTTCTGACTAGCCAGGAAAGCTTGATCTGCAACACGCATAATGGACCTGTTCTGTCTGGACTGATCTTCCTGCAACAAAACAGAAACTAACTCCTCAAATGAAAAGGCATTCGGATCGCCTTTCATCATCAACCGAAGAGTAGAAGCAAAACTCTGGTATGAATCAGGAAGACCATTCAGAACGGTCTGCAGAAGTGAGCTATCTGGTATAACCTCATCAACAAAAATCAACTGTTCCTGCAAATCTTTGATCTTCATTAGGAAACTGTCCATAGAATCACCTTCATTCATGTGCTCACTCTCCAACTGTTTTCGGAGGTAAGCAACACGAGCCTCATTCCTAGCTTGGTACAATGTGGTAAGTGTATCCCAAGCATCCCTAGCTGTTCTCCAAGAGCGAATGTGAGGAATAATGGCAGGTTTGATAGAAAAAGCTATCAATGCATGTGCCTGGGCATCTCTGCCATCCCAACGAATCTGCTCTACAGTAGGTGCAGCAGAAACAGCAGCACAAACAGGAATCTGCACAATATCATCTTCGACACCATCTTCATCAGCTCCAACACCCGTATTCGTAGTACTTGTTGTTACAAGTGTAACAAGACGTCTTTCAACACCTTGCACAATGTTCCATAATCCTTTTGCAACCAATACATGTCACATCATATAAGCCCATAATGGGTAGTTGGTACCATCCAACTTATCGTCAATAGCCAACATATGGAATACATCACTGCTTTCAGCCATGGCCAATGACTAAAATACCTTGATGCAGAAAATTGACTGTATCTCAAAAAGTTGAACAGAACTGCCCAGACGAGTTCTGCTAGACCTCTAGTAGACTTCGAGATGCTTAAACTGGCGAACAGAAACTCGTATATACCTTTGGCACAAAAAGACAAAATAGCCTACACAAGTGCTGCAATAGTGCGTTCGGAGGCCGAAACGAGCTCAAATCGCGATTCTGAGATCGCAAACGAAGGAGTGTCGACAATGCCCTAGATGAAGCGACGACCTGCTCTGATACCAATTGTTGGAGTTAGACTTCTGCGGAAGCACGCGAACAACACAAGGAAGAAGAAGAAGCTTGGAGCACAACACACAATACTGAATGTATTACTTGAGAATGTACAAAGATAAGTAGCCCATTAGGGCAATCGGCATATATACAAGCCGAGGGAAAAAAACCTCCTAAAGAGGGAAAAAAGTGCCCCGGCGGTCCTAGTGTGTTCACACACATCACTACCTAAATATATCAACAGCCCCTTCTAGTTAATGGAATCCAAGAATAAGAGTTGAGATGACTGTTTTTCTGAGAAAATTATGAAGAAGAAGAGAAATATCTAGGGATTTGATTATCTTGAGTTCTACAACAGAATTTTCAATGATCTTTGTGCCTAAAGTGTGCCATTTCCACAGTAGAATACAAATATGAAGTCAAATTTCAAAAACAGTACCTGTATCACACAGACGAGACAATCACGATTCTGTGAAAATTGAGAATTTCCAATTCCAGCTTTGTTCTTCTACACTTTCTTACTCAATACACTAAGAAACATCCATCTTCACTCATCTCACTCAAAAATACACAAGATAAGCATGGATTACACAATGATAAGACTCAACAAATCAAGAGAAAGAACATGAAAGGAGAAAACACGATTTTCTACAGGAAAGCTCTTCTCATTTCTTGGATAGCATCAGAATAATACAACCAACCTCTTCAAAATAGAAGAAATTATCTTTTATACTTTTTCAAGTGTCCCTTTTGACACTTGAATTTTGGTTCTTTTCTCCTTCTATTCTAAAATATGCTATCTAAGAGCTTCCAAAAATTCTAGGAAAAATACTACATATGATCCTATTTTACATGAGGAAGACTCTTCCTCAATTTTTACAACATTTGTATAAATATATCTACCAATTTTTGACATTTTACAAACAATTTTCCTTCAAAAATTGCTTCTTCTAACATCCTTCCCCTCCTAGACTTTTTGGCTCCTGACAAAAATATCCTGACAAGAGAAATAATGAGAGCTTCCTTCATTTCTTCTTTCTTTGATAAACCTGAGACAACAAGTCATGACTCTTTCTTTCTGTAATATTCAAATTGTTGACCATTTCAAATAGAGCTTTCCTCCATTGTACTGCTACCTCTGGTCTGTCTATCACATTTTTCTTCAAGTATTCTGTATAAGCAGCTTCATATGCAGTGAGTCTTGATTTGTGACTACTGATAAATTCCCAAAAATTTCTGACTCTCTTTCAAAAAATCCATAGTCAAAAGCATCTTCAAAGATTTGAAGATAATGGCTTCCCAAAAATACTATTCTACTGTAATATGCTATTAAACAAATTCTATCTGGTGTTTCACTTAGGTAAAAAAGTAGAGCATCTGTGGGTGAGTTGAATCCAATGTAATTGAGAGTCCTGACATCTGTATCTGTGAAGGTTTCTATGCATGCTACCACAAGTCGCATCACTCTTACCAATAATATACAAGCTAGATCATTTACATCTTTGTATGTAGATATAACAGATTCTGCTGTATGAATCATATACTTCTTTGTTGGCCATATTGTTCCTGCTTTTGGTCCTCCTATTTTTGGAAAATTCAGCCATTTTGCTGGAATCTATCCTGCATTTCTTCTTTCCCAAAACATTGACCATTCTCTTCTTCTAGCTACTGGACAATAGGCTGGATTTATCTTCAACTGTAAAGGTGCCTCTTTCCAGATCTTTCTGCATTCCTTGTTAGCATCCAACCATCTCTTCCTCCATTTAGGGTTAGCTTTTTCAAACAACTCCTTACTGACATTAATGTCTTCTTCATATTCCAAATATCTGTTTGGTGGTAGTCCTACTCTTGCAATCTGATAATTTTTAATACTCTCCATAATCATACAAAAAGGTATTCCTAACCCATCTGCTACCCAATGATGTTGATCTGCGTTTACTCCTTTATTGAGAGCAAAATTTACAATCTGCTCTTCATACTCATTATGCATTTTCCTTATGAATTCCATTCTTGATTTCCTGTCTATTAAAAGCCTTTGAACAAATTCATCTAAATATTCTTCAACAGCTTTGTCTTCTTGTTCATCAAAATTTTGAATTCTGTTATCTTCTCCTCCTTCATGTTCCTCTGCTTCTGTGGTCACTACCTGTTCTTCAACCTGTTTTTGTGAATCTTCCAAGTTTTTCTGTAACTTCTCCACCATCAACATTAATCCTTGATTCTGGGATTCCTTTTGCAACCAAACGAAGTGTAGTAGCAAAGCTTTGAAAAGATTCCGGTAATCCTTTCAACAATGTAGAAATGAGTGATGCATTTGGAATGATCTCATACCATTTAAGATTTTTGTAGGCATAGCAAAATAGAAAAAGTTTGATGACCAAGGCATGCATGCCAAAGCTTTTCATCTTAGATACCATGAGAATCTTGTGCACATGTTGAATAATTTACAAATTTTTCATAGTCTATGAGCTTATATAGCCCAAAACATAAAATACCAACAACAATAATAACATCGCCATTTGATAGATCATGAATTGTACATTTGTCATCAACAAATTTGACAAAGCCGATCTTGGCTAATGTTGAAACTAACAACATTACTTTCTTGATCCGTGGAATAAACAAAGCATCTAACAATGTGAAAGAACTACCATCAATAGTAGTCATAATGATCTTACCAACTTCCATTATAGGATAATGGGAGTTGTTAGGGCATGTGATAGTATTCCTTGTAGGGGTTGGCTCAACTGAATCGAAGAAACTATGCTGCAAGGTAATATGTTTGGTTGCTTCATTATCAAAGTGTCAAACATCTTAGTCCACTATAGACATACACTATTCATGAGAAGATGGGTCATAGCTACAAATAGTAGTAAATGCTCATTCTTCATTCTTCACAAGATTAGTAGACTTTGATTTAGGTGTAGATGCTTTTGTAACAACTATTCTAGCCTCTTTCTTCTTTGCCTCTTTTGTAGTCAATTTTGAACAACTCTTTATGATATGATCATTTCTTTTAGAGTATTTGCAGAACTATTTCTAATTTTTTGTTTTCTTCTCATCTTCATCTTCCCTTTTTTTTGTGCATAACAAGCAGATTTCTGCTTATTAGTAGATGAGCTCCATTTACCTTTTCCCTTCTGACTAGGTAAGAAATTTTGATATGCAACATGCATAATGGACCTTTCTTTCTAGAATGATCTTCTTGCAATAAACCATAGGCTAACTCCTCAAATATTAAGGCATTTGGATTGCCTTTCATCATCAACTGAAGAGTAGAAGCAAAACTCTGATATGAATCTAGAAGGCCATTAAGAATGGTATGCACAAGTGAACTATATGGTAAGACTTCATCTGCAAAAATCAACCTCTCTTCCAAATCTTTGATCTTTGTCAAAAAATAATCCATAGAATCTTCTTCATATGCTCACTCTCCAATTATTTTCGGAGGTAAGCAACACGAGCCTCATTTCTTGCATGGTACAAAGTGGTAAGTGTATCCCAAGTATCCTTTTTTGTTTTGCAAGAGCGAATGTGTGGGATAATGGCACATATGATAGACAAAGCTATCAATACATGTGCTTGAGCATCTCTACCAACCCATTCAAGTTGCTCTATAGTAGGTGTCAGAAAAATCATAGCACAGACAAGAATATGAAGTTCATCATCTTCAATGCCATCTACATCACCTTCAATAACTCTATTTGTAGGTGTAGTAAGTCGTCTTTCAACACCCTGCACAATATAAGTAAATCAAGCATCCAACAGCGTGTTGATAGAGAACAACATTAAATGCATCTCGAGCATCCTAGAGACTCAATTGTAAACCTGTCTCCATAGGAGTGGCAATAGGCTTACAGTCTTCAAGGCTGAAACGTTGCAATAATGTGTCAATATATTTTTTTTGACACAAAGCCATTCCACCATCAACTTGCATAAACTGGATGCCCAAATAGTGATGCAAATGCCCCAAATCAGACATCTCAAATGAGGCATGTAAATGAGCCTTAAAATCAGCAATATGCCTCTCATGAGGACTAGTGAGTAGCATGTCATCAACATAAACCACAATGATCAGAAGTACATCATTAGCACGCTTAACATATAAGGTTCTTTTAGTTGGATTGTTCTCAAAGTCATGTGCAATTAGATAGGCATGTATCTTTTCATACCAAGCACGTGGTGCTTGCTTTAAGCCATATAATGCCTTATTTAACCTGCCCACCTGGTTCTCATGGCCTTTCTGCACAAAGCCATGGGGCTTAAAAACATACACTTCTTCATGCAAGTCACCATTCAGAAATGTTGTTTTGATATCCAACTGATGTACATTCCAATCATGATGAGCTGCAAGTGCATAGATGCTACGAACACTAGTCATTCGACAAGTAGGTGCAAAGGTCTCATCAAAATCAATGCCTCTTTCCTGCACATAACCCTTTGCAACAAGCCTAGTCTTATACATGTCAACTGTACCATGAGGCTTACGCTTCAGCTTGTATACCCACTTAGTCCCAATGACCTTCTTACCAGGAGGCAAGTCACATAAAGACCAAGTACCATTCTTCATTATAGCATCATATTCAGATTGCATAACTGCCATCCGATTTTCTGAATTTTGTGCTTCATCAAACGAAACAGGCTCATTCTCATCATAGAGACTAGATCCAGCCATAACATAGCAATCTGATGCAAAAGACGCACTATGAGAGCCTGAATGAGTATGATATGACAAAGGTGCATCTAATTTGCTATCACGCAAAGTTTGCACCAGCCATTTTGGCATAGTTTTTGCCTGCTCAATATCATCTCTCTCATCAACAAGTGCATCATGTAAATCTGCATAAAAAATGGAATGATCTGCATCATCACATGAAACCTGCAAAGGTTGAGAAGTTGCCTCATTAGGACCAGCACTAGACTGTCCACCTGTAATATGAGGTAGCAAACTATCATACATGTCTTTGGAGCTAACAAATGTCTCCTTAGTACATGAAAGCAATGGCTGAATAGCACCTTCCACAAAAACAACATCATGGCTAACCAGAATGTGTTTAGTCGGTGGATGATATAGACGATAGCCTTTACTTTCAAAACTGTACCCAACAAAAATACACTTTACTACTTTATCATCTAATTTTTTGCGATGTTGTTCAAGCACTAATGCATATGCCAAACAACCAAAAACACATATGAGCAACAGATGTCTTGCGATCATGCCAAGCCTCATATGGAGTGATAGACTGCAGCACTTTAGTGGGACACCTGTTAAGTACATATGCTGCACACATGACAGCCTCAAGCTAGAAACTATGTGGTAAAGCCTGACTCTTGACCATACACCTCGCCATCTCCATGAGTGACATGTTCTTTCGTTCATCAACTCCTTTCTATTGAGGTATATAGGGCATTGTAGACTTGTGTTTATCCCACGTTCAGCGAGAAATGCATTAAAATCAGAAGACATATATTCCCCCCCTCAATTAGAACGGAGGGTGCCCATTTTACATGCTGGCAGATTTTCAGCCAAAACCAAAAACTCTTTGAAGCACATGAACACTTTGGAATTTGCTTTCAATGGATATACCCATGCATGCCTGGAAAAATCATCGATGAAAGCCACAAAGTAAAGATAATTTCCAAAAGAAGGAGTCTACATAGGACCACAAACATCACTATGTATAAGCTACAATTTCTGAGTAGCCCGAACTGAACCATCTTTTGGAAATGAGGAATGCTGCATTTTGCCCAAAATACAACCTTCACAAACATGTTTTCTAGGTGCCTCAAGTTTCGGCAAAGAGAACACCATTTTAGATTTCTGCAGGCGTAGCAAACTAGCAAAATTCAGATGACCAAAGCGTGCATGCCAAAGCTTTGCATCTGACATAGCCTGAGAATCATGTACTACACATGTCGAATCATTCACAGATCTTTCATAGTCTATGAGGTTATATAGCCCACGACATAAAATGCCAGAAGCAATAATCACATTGCCATTTGATAGATCATGAACTGTACACCTATCATCAACAAATTTCACAACCAAGCCAATCTTGGCTAATGCAAAAACTGATAATAGATTTTTCTTGATCCCTGCACAAAAAAAGCATTTGAAAAAGTGAAATAACTACCATCAGCAGTAGTCAAAATGATCTTACCAACTCCCATAAGAGGATAAGAGGAGTTGTTGGCGCATGTGATAGTATTCTCTATAGGGGCAGGCTCGAGTGAAGAGAAGAAACTGCGTTGCGAAGTAATGTGTTTGGTTGCCCCATTGTCAAAGTACCAAACATCTGTGTCTACTACAGACATGCACTGCTCATGAGAAGATGGGTCAAAAGTGCAAACAGTTGTAAACACCCATTCTTCTTCCTGCAGAAGATTAACAGACTCTGTTTTTGGTGTAGAGGCCTCTGCAACAACCATTCCAGCCTCCTTTTTCTTTGCCTCTTTTGCAGCCAATTTTGGACCCTTGTTTATGATATGATCAATCCCTTTACAATACTTGCAAAACAATTTCTACTTTTCTGATTTCTTCTCATCTTTATCTTTCTTCTTTGAATGTGCAACATTTGCAGATTGTTGCTTACTAGTTGAAGAGCTCCATTTTCCTTTGCCCTTTTGACTAGCCAAGAAAGCTTGATCTGCAACACGCAAATGGACCTGTTCTATGTGGACTGATCTTCTTGCAACAGAACAGAGACTAACTCCTCAAATGACAAGGCATTTGGTTTGCATTTCATCATCAACCGAAGAGTAGAAGCAAAACTCTGATATGAATCAGGAAGACCATTCAGAACGGTCTCCACAAATGAGTGATCTGGTATAACCTCATCAAGAGAAATCAACTGTTCCTTCAAGTCTTTGATCTTTGTTAGAAAATTGTCCATAGAATCACCTTCATTCATTTGCTCACTCTCCAATTGTTTTCAGAGATAAGCAAGACCAGCCTCATTCCTAGCTTGGCACAATGTGGTAAGTGTATCCCAAGCATCCTTAGCTGTTCTGCAAGAGCGAATGTGAGGAATAATGGCACGTTTGATAGACAAAGCTATCAATGCATGTGGTCGGGCATCTCTGCCATCCCAATGAATTTGCTATGCAGTAGGTGCAGTAGAAACCACAGTACGAACAGGAATATGCAGAATATCATCATCTTCAATGCCTTCTACATCAACTTTAGTACCCGCAGTTGTAACAGTTACAAGTGTGATAGGACATTTTTCAACACCCTAGACAATGTTCCATAGCCCTTTTGCAACCAATACATGTCGCATCATATAAGCCCATAACCGGTAGTTGATACCATCCAACTTATCCTCAATAGCCAGCATACGGAATACATCACTGCTTTCAGCTATGGCCGGTGACTAAAATACCTTGATGCAGAAAACTGATTGTATCTCAAAAAGTTGAACAGAACTGCCCAGACAAATTTTGCTAGACCTGTAGCAGACTTTGAGACGTTCATATTGGCGAACCAAAACTGGTATGTACATTCAGCACAAAAAGATAAAATAGCCTACACAAGCACTGCGATAGTGCGTTCGGAGGTCGAAACGAGCTCAGATTGCGATTTCGGCACCACAAAATGAAGCTGTTTTGATCTCTGAAACACCCTGAGCATACATACCAAATTTCACGGGATTCTGATACTATGACCACAAGGATATCCACGATGCCCTAGATGAAGTGACAACCTACTCTGATACCAATTGTTGGAGTTAGAGGTCTACGAAAGCATGCAAATAGCACAAGGAAGAAGAAGAAGCTTGGAGCACAACACACAATACTGAATGTATTACCACTAGAATGCACAAAGATTAGTAGCCTATTAGGGCAATAGGCATATATACAAGCCAAGGGAAAAAACCTCCTAAAGAGGGAAAAAATGCCCCCATGGTCCTAGAGTGTTCACACACATTACTACCTAAATATACCAACATATATATGTTTGGCACAAATGGACAAAATTTTCTACACAGGCACTGTGATAATGCATTTAGAGGCTGAAACGAGCTGAGATCAAATTTTCATGCAATTTTGAGACTGTGACCGGAGGGATCCCCACAATGCCCTAGATGAAGGAGCGATCTGATTTGATACCAATTGTTAGAGTTTGAGCTCTACGGAAGCACACGAACAACACAAGGAAGAAGAAGAATGTTGGAGCACAACACACAATATTGAATGTATGACCAAGTGAATGTACAAAGATAAGTTACCCGTTAGAGTTATGGACGTATATACAAGCCAGGGGCAAAAACCTCCTAAAGAGGGAAAAAAGTGCTCCGATAGTCCTAATGTGTTCACACACATCACTACTAAAATATATATCAACAACCCTTGACTCAAGATATTAGAGTTCGATACAATTTTTAGTTTCTACTTCAAGATTTTGAACTAAAAGAATATTCAGCTAAAGCAAAACTCACTACATGATGGTGTAAATGGAGGCTTGGTGTCCCAAAACATCAAGTTTAGCATTAACACTAAAATGGGCACAATGGTAATAATGATACAATACTTAAGAAGGTGATGAATGCCCAAGCTCAAGTTTATTGTTTATTGTTCTATAGATCAAGCTCAAATCTTTGAGGGATGCATCCCAAGTTTGGAAAGCTATGAGATCTTATAGAATTCATTTATCGTTTGATTTGATCAAGTTGAAGTTAGTTGGATACAAAAGTGAAAGGAAACCTTCTTTCCTACTTATTACCAAGGATTTTAAAACTCGACTTGGACACATTGGTCCTCTAGTCAGACAAAAGGTCAATTAGAAGTTGTTTAAAAGTGGAACCTATTGAAAACGTGCAAGTTAGATGTTTTGGCCAACCCTAATAAAACTTCCATGCAACCCAAATTCAAATGAATTTGAAGAGAACTCCCAAATTCTTGAATACTTAACAATTTTCACCGAGTTTTTTCAAGCATTCAACTAGTTGTGAAAATATAAAAAAGGTTTTAAGTAACTTTCGGAATTATGAAGTACTTAAATAAAGTCTCCAAGAGGCTCAAGCACTTTGTAGGTGTCTATTAGATTTACACATAAGTGTCTAGTTTAAATAGATAGAATGTTCATCTCGATTGTCTATCCAATGCATAACAATGCATCAAGATGAACCCAGTAAAAACAATATGAACGAGTACATGTTTTGAAAATCCACCCTTTTTAGTAGTCACTGTATTAGAACAACATTTAGTGAATCGGGTAGGAATGTTTATATATATATATATATATATATATATATATATATATATAATCCACCCTTATCATACGTTTCACTAGATTTAGCTTATCAAGTGCAAAATAAGATGGTGATTTGGGAATAGATCATACCACACATGGGTTCCCCTCGTTTGAGATTGAGCCTGGGATATAGTCCCCTTTCGATTGAAGAGGTGAATCAGGGAGATGAAAACCATGCTCTTTAGATAGGATTATTGACTCAAAGAGTGTTATAATATAAGTCATAGCTTGAAGCATAATTTCAATGACAAAAATGTTCTTTAAGGGGGAGGTGTTATGAAGTAGCTTGAAAAGGTTAGAGTCAAAGTAATATTATGATCTTCTCACGTATTAGTGCAACAATTTGCGTAGTCTATTGGTTAAGTTCCTCCCTATGATTGCATTGGGGAGAGTGTTTTGGCAAAGACTCTCAAGAGCCTTCTAGAAGCACCTTTGAGTTAACTCGAGTACATTGAAACATGTGCTGAACTTAAGCCGAGTAAATTAGGCCACCTATTATGTGTAGACTCCACTACATTGGGACACTTATCTAGTTGTGGTTACACTTGCACATGCGAGCTCTAATTAGCTTCAAAGAGCACCCTTAGTTGAGAATTTATATGATAATGTAGCATGTCACTTCTCTCTTGTGCGAGCCAAAATTCTATCACGTAGAACCCAACACAACCCTCTAAGAGCTTCATGATATAGTCGTACAATATAATGGAATGTTGCTAGGATGAGCCTTCCTTTAAAGTCTATCATAGGAAGGTTGTGAATTTGGATAAACATCCAATGCAACCCTCTCGACGAAGTGTCGTGAGCGCGGCCATAAAATAGGACCAAGTGTTGCAAAAGTAAGGCTCCCATCAAGCACTTGAAAACCTAGTGAGTTTAGGTTGGAGACATGAAAGTAAAATGGATCCCATACAAGACAATCTCCTTTCTAACTCTCTCACTTGCTTGTTATTATCTTATCTTGCAATACAACACGTATGATAAATATTATGGAGGTAATGAAATTTGGAAGGAGAGATTTCAATGCTCATATGGCTTAAAAATTGGAACAAGTGCATAGACTATTTTATCCATGGTCTTGTTGATATTCCCTCCCCTAGGTGCCCATAAAAGATGTGAAGCCCCATATCTCGTCCTCCTCCCACCCCCTCCCCCTAATATAAACATGTGTATATTTGCACAATCGAAAAGCCACTAGAAATCGTTTCCTTTTGGTATAAATTTCTCTTACAAAATTGAATATACCAAATGAAATTTGCTTCTTTTTGTGCTTTTTAGACGACATGTAATTTAAAGAGCATTACAACTTACTTGTCTTTTGATGGAAAAAGACCCCTGCAAGCAAGACATATTTTATATGTTTGACCTAAAACTAGAAAAAGCTATTTATTAGGTTTCGTGTATTTCGCTTTTTGCCTCCCCCATACTCTTTTCCTGTATCGCATAGGGACTGATCTGCGAGTCTGCGACGCCACAAAAAAAAAAAAAAAAAAAAAAAAAACGACATGAAAATTTCAAACCAGTATGGTCTCCAAAACAGAGGTTATTAAGTCCGTGGCACATCCGTACGCGCGTGGCTTAAAACGTCTCTCTGTTTCTCTCTCCACGCGTATAGCAGCTACGCAGGTACAAGTGCTGGCAAAGGACTGCATCTCCAATGTCCATGGCGATTTGTAATAGAAGCACTCCCGTTTTGGCACATATGTGTGGCAATCTCATGGAGCTCCACATGTGCGTCTCTGGACGTGGACGATATAACATGTCTGGCTCTCAAAGGAAGCACGATAAGTTGGTTGAGTTTTGGCCAATTAAGATAGAGTTCAAGCATCGGGTTGGATATGTATGGTTTTGGTCAGTTAAACCAATTGTAATGTTGTAACCAGTTAAACCAGTTATCTGATCTCTGCTTTGTAGAATATGGAAGGTCCCAAAAATACTATACCCATTCACTTGTACAATTACACTTTCAAAGTTAAAGCTCGTGGAAGTAAGCTTGGGCTGAACATAACATCAGCAAAACCATTTTTAGAGACTACGACGAGCAGCAGGTGAAGCACTCTATTGATTGACCCTTTCCTCTCTTCGCTACTAATGGATTATGGAGGGGAGGATGGAGGGGAGGTAGGGTAGCTAAGGACGGGACTAGGCATGAATGTTGGATGACCTTGTCTAGAGAGAGAGGGCGAGCTTTTGAGACCTCCCCCGGTCTTTGTGTGTCTCTCGCCAATCGGACTCGCCATCTCTCGATCTTTTCCCCACCTCACGATGTATAAAATAACATTTGATTTTAGTCATCAGTGGAACGCATGACTTGGAGGCTCTCCTCCAATGGAGTCTAGGGTAAGCATAGACACTCTCTCCTTCTCTCTCTTTCGCTCGCAAGAGAAAGAGAAGATCTACACAATAATACTCTCTTTTTAAGGCGTAGATATTTGTGCATGACTAGCCTTTGAAATTCATTCCCTTTAGACTTGAGTGGGTATAATGCGTATATAAATATGCAATGCACGAAGTGAAGTGGAGTTGCCGTGGTTCTTGGGAGTTTTATAAGTGCATAACACTTGGGCAAGAGCAGATGTGACCAAGTCTAATCAAGGAACACTCCCACGTTTTAAAAATGTATCTATCATCTCCCGAGGTCCATTCAAACACTCTTCACATCATGTCCACTTTGTGATGATGGACAAGAGATGGTCTCCATCACCATTACTCAAAACATCTAGCATGGGAATAAAGGGGGTCAATGCTTGTGGGAAGAATGCTGATGCCCTTTATGTAGTGCACCACACAAGCTTGCCATGTGTCTTAAGATATGCTCTGAATACTTTTCCTCTCGTATAGCCTCTTTGTCCTTAAAATATTTGTATACCATATCTAAGGATGCCTTTTAGCCATTGAGAGATGCCCTCAAAGGACATGCATTGCTCTCTCTCTCTCTCTGCATTGCTCTCTCTCTCTCTCTCTCTCTCTCTCTCTCTCTCTCTCTCTCTCTCGCGGCAAGACGTTGCTCCCCTAACTCTCATAACCCTTGACCTTTCAAAGTATTCAAGAACAATCATAGTCCCATCCCATTTTTGCTTCTCCTTCAAAGATACCTTGTGAGGGACATCCCTTCTTCGACCCCCCTTCACAACGTAAGACTTTTCCTCACTAAGATTTATTCTGTTCCACCATTTATGTGAATTGGAACTCATCCTATCCCCACATATCCTTACATCTTCACTCCTCTTTGTGTCCTCCCATTTGTTCGTGCACGCCACATACTCTTTTTGTTGGTTCCTGCCATCTCAAGGTCTACTGGGGAATAGACATCGATGTCCATCCCCATTGACATAAATTCCTTGTCTGAATTTCCACACCTCTTACTCTTAGCAATGGTTTTCCTCCCACCCCTCTTGCATTCCTTCCTTTACAAGATTGTGGTCCCCCAAGGATTCCACAGCTTACATTATAGTAAACTATATACAAAGACAAGAATGATTTTTGTCACTTAAAAGATGTTTCAATATAATAGATAAAGGAGATATACGAACATTCATTCAAAGAGGAAGAGCAATGTGGTGGACCTTCTATAAGATATAAATGCTATACAATATTGCATATGTGACAATCCACGCTTAGCATAAAGCTCCACTTTTCTCTCATATTGTACTTTTTTATGCAATCTATCAACCATCATATTGACGTGAGTGTTGGATTGCAGCTAGAGTTCATTAAAAAAGGCTAGGAATGATCCCTTCAAGCATAGATGAAATAGGAATCCATCACTTTTATAATAACTTCATAGCATCATGCTTATGAACTATTTGTATACATCTCTCTCAAATTCATACTGACAAAAACATTGAAAAATACGCATGTCAAGAAAGGCATTGACCATAGGAGCATTTATGAGGAGGTCAAGTAAGAATCATATAACCAAATTTAGGGTAATGTCACATAATAGGGAGAATCAATGTAGCAATTGACAATACTTTACTTTATTGGTAGTGGCAAACATATCTTGATCAAGATCAGAACTTTTAACCATAACACAATCTTAAACCTTCATACAAATACATCTTCTGAAATCTATCACTATATTTATTTTATCATGCATATAGAATAGACCTTCATGTGACCTCTTTCTCATGGATATGGTGTATACCTTTCCCATACTATTTCTATACACCTTTTCCACTCAAAAAAAAAAAATCAATTGTCAAACTTTAGTTCTATGAACATAGACCACAATGATCATGATCCTAATAATCATTAGCAGCAAATATGAAGGATTAGAAATCAAGAGCCATAAGATCGTACCTCACTACCATCATTGCCATTGCTTCTTTTCCATGGGACCTTGTAATGGGAAAGTTGTAAGCCAAAGATCTCTTACAATCCTTATGCATAAGTAAGATCTCGTTTCATAGGTTCATACCACTTTGAAGTCTACACAATAGAAAATGACACCTATATTAACTATTGGCTTGAATGGAATAGGTTCATCATACTCAACCGATTCAATGGTCACTCGCTCATCTCAACCAATTGAATGATCACTCGCGCATCTCATTGCATCACGTCTCAACTAGGGAGAATCATCATGCTGCAACATCCTTTCTTTTGGCACCCCATGCATGCATCATAGTTATGATGATACTAGTGCCTATAAGATCCACTTATAAGTAGATGAATCGTGTCAAAAATATATGCTTAAGTCGTTCATGGGAGTCTCTTTATGTTTTCATTTTAGGTATAATTTACTATTTAGTAATGCTTGTTAGGTTGATGGTATTATCGCAAACGGACTATGTCCTCCTTAGGTTCATGTAACAACAAGATCATGAGTTCATGGAAGGTTGACCTACATACATATGGTTCAACTTGATTTGGGCATAGCGACGCCCCCGAATGAAAAAAAAAACGAGCAGCATCGCTTATGCGATGCTAGCGTCGCATAAGCGACGGTGCTGTTTTTGAATTTTTTTTTAGGGGATATGTCGCATAAGCGATGCTAAATCTCTGCGTCGCAAATAGCGTCGCTGCCTAGCAACGTTATTTGCAACGTGGGCAAACTGGATAGCGACGCATATGCGTCGTCCTTTCCAGAGCGTCGCATAAGCGACACCCTCGAATGTAAAAAAAAAATTTGAAATTCTCCCAACACATTTGTGTCGAGATCTGGACGAGAGCAAGAGAACGAGAGAGAGAGAGAGAGAGAGAGAGAGAGAGAGAGAGAGAGAGAGAGAGAGAGAGAGAGAGAGAGAGAGAGAGAGAGAGAGAGAGCGAGAGAGAGAGAGAGACACGCAAAGAGAAAGACCAGGTATGCGCACACACACACACACTTACACACACATACATATGCATACACACACATATACACACATAGACACACACACACATACACACACAAATACACACACATATACACACATACACACATAATGTTGCATACACACACATATACATGCATACACACACATATACATGCACACACATATATACATACACACACATATGCATACATAATGCACATGCAGACATACACATACATAATGCATACACATGCACACACATATACACATACACATACACACACATACACACACATACACACACACACATACACACATACACACACATATATGCATACACACACATAGAGAGACATGCACACACATACACATACATGCATACATATGCATACATATGCATACATAATGCATATGCATATGCATACATAATGCATATGCATATGCATACATAATGCATATGCATATGCATACATAATGCATATGCATATGCATACATACATACATACTTACATGCATACACACACATATGCATACATAATGCACATGCATACATACACATACATAATGCATATGCATACATAATGCATATGCATACATAATGCACATGCATACATACTGCACATGCATACATACACATACATAATGCATACACACACATATGCATACATAATACATGCACACACATACACACACATATGCATACATACATGCATACACATACACACATAGACACATATACACACATAGACACATATACACACATAAACAAATACATACTCATAGACACACACACATACACATAGACACGCTGTCCGAAGGATTTCTTCACTCGAGTTGTCATATGGAAAAATAAAAACATTTGTCTTTATAGTTGGTCAAATGATATCTCTCTCATAGATTTTTTTTTATGTATTGGTTTGAATTGACTAATCTTTTCTTTTTTTTCACTTAGTACCTGCAGAGAACAAATCCGTGAAGAGTTGGAGTACTATACAAAGATGTCATGTAGTGGAGTTTATGAATAAGTACTTTAAAAGTATTGATATTGAATTCAAAGTTAACAAGGTACTGAATTGTGTATGAATCTTTATGCTTGTATTTTACATATATGATTTCATGAAAAGGTAAAGAAATATATGTATATATATTTCTGTGTATCTAAATATATTTCTAATCTTCTATGCCAATGTTTATTTACCCAAAAATATCTATTATTATCAAGGAACTTTTAATAAACGTGTAATTCCACCTTAGTCTATATGTGTTATGTATGTATTTTAATATCTTTTACACTTAAAGCATCTAATTCCATGTGTTCTTGATCAATTAAAAGATATTCGAAAGATATAATAAGATGCTCTTAACTTTTTTTGATGAAGTTTAATTTATTGTATAATGAAAATATAGGTTCAAAATAGTTTATTTACTAAGTTATTTATTTGAATATATATATATATATATATATATATATATATATATATATATATATATATATATATATTAGTTTAGAATTAAATAATAATATCTTTTATATAAATGTGCATACGTAAAAAGACATAAGTAAGTATGTGTGTTTAAGTTAACTAAGAATTCGTGTAGCTATATGTATAGTATGCATGTAAGTTAACTGACTCTGTACGTATGGAAATTTGAGTGCCATGCATGAATATCAAAAATCTATAAAAGTATTAGCGTACGCTGAAGAAAAACTAATGTTATTTTTCTGCAGGTATGTACGTGGAGAGAGAGAGAGAGAGGGAGAGAGATTTGTACTCTGTTGACGCTCAAAAGAGAGAGGACTATTATCAAGAATGCGTATGTGTGCATGTGTGCTCTAGCTCCAATTGCGCCCTTGTGCGTTCATGCCGTCACATGATTGTCAGCTCCTCCTCCGCACCACAACACCGCAGTTTCTGCAATCAGATTCACCATCGTACTTCCGTCATAGCCATTATCTCCCTACGTATCCTTTCCTCATTCTTTCGAACCCTACCTGTTATCTTCCATAGCATGGGCTTTCATTGTTTTACAACTGCATCGTTGGTTGTTATACCACTGCATCGATGTTTCTATGAATTTCTGCACCGTCGACATGCTTGTATAATATTTCTCTATTCTCCTTGCACCTTGATTAGTGCAATTTTCTTAGTTTCTAGTTGTTGATGAGGCATCTCATCCTACCCATCATGTGTTGTGTGCGATTGTACCTTGACGAAGATTACCGGATTCATAGGCAAATCCTCTCACTTCCTGAAGACGCGTTCTAGGAGGGTGTAGCAGATCTCCCTTCTATTTAGTTTTAACAGTAGTACATTTAAATTTAGGTGTCAATATTTTCAACGAAAATGGGAGAAGATCTATCCTGGTTCCTGTATGAGAAGAAGGATGTTGCAACATCGGGTGGTCTTATTTATCGCATTTTGCAGACACTATGTAAGAAGGCGGTGTTGGCCCTAGTATGGCTGTAGTTTGAATTGTTTCTGGAAGGCTGGTAAGACAGGCGCATCAGAAGATTCATGGAATCAATGTATAAGCTGAATAGCTCATGCATCTCAAGGTGCTCTGTGGAGATAAGAAATTCTCATTTACAGAGATCAGGATCATCTAAGAAGCAGAACATGATGGTGATCTGAGCTAAATGGTGTTGTTGTAAGCATAGTCAATAGATTGGGAGAGAGTCGAAAAAAGAGATGCGATGCAAGGCTCTGAGAGAGAGAGAGAGAGAGAGAGAGAGAAGATCTCTTGCCGTATTGAGCTTAGATATGCTTGTGTGATTTTTTTCTCATATATTTTCATTCGTTTGCTATTATTATGGTGAATTTGTCTATATCTGGTATACGAATGTTTTTTGTGTATATGAAATAGTTAGGGTAGGGTTGAGATAACAAGGTTTCCTTGCGTGCATGCCTCATGCATCCACGTTTTCTTCCATATGATTGAGGTGTCTGTGCATGTCTGTGTGTATGTGAGAGAGAGAGAGAGTTTAGTTTATTTTCAAAGAGTTTAGGACATTGTATCTTATGGTGCTAAGGGTTTTATGGGTGCAATCTTTAATTATGATGAGGTATTCATGTTACACTCATTATTTTCCTTGACATAACTTAAAGGAGTGAAATTATATCTGGCTATGATTGCAGATCCGTGGTGGCATGCCATGCACTTCAGAGATTAATGCTCTTCAATTGTGTTAAGATTTTAGTGTTTCATGAACATAAATTTTTCATGCATTTGAGCTTCCCAAGACCATTCTCTCTTTTCATTCTTAGATTATCTTCTATTTTTTTTAACCAAATTGGTTCTAATCACTGAGAATTGTCAAGTCTTGGCATTAAACGAATACCAGATTCCATGTGTGTCCATACATGTGTGACTGTCCACGTTTGTGATCTATGTATGTATTTCAAAATTAGAATCTGCAGGTTTAATATGTTAATACCTATAAACACGTGTATTTGTGCACATACGTATATGAATATTAAATGATTTCATGCAAGAAGCTATAGAGCATGTGAATTTAAGTGCATATTAGAACAACTATTCATCGTTTATGCTCGGTAACTCACATTTTTACACATCTATTAATGTGAATGTATATGTCCATGTAAGTAAACATCATCAATTGCGATAATAGTTAGCACGGATTAGTTGAGAAAGAATGAGGGAGAGAGCATCATCTTATTCCCCTCCTTCACTTTTTGTTGCTACATGTGATGCACATAGAAATCCCAATTTCTGATTGCTTTGATGCAAAGAAAGAGAAATTACCATACATATTAATGATAGGTATGAACTTTGCATGATGTGAAGGAAGTATGAGTATGCATATGCATGTAAGTAAGCATATGTGCGTGTGTAGATATGCATGTACGCATATGATGTGATGCTTGTATGCATATAGTATGAGTATATTCATGTTAGTATAAGTATGTATGGATGTGTGTGCATGAGAACATATACATGCATAAGTATATGAGTAACATATGTATAAGTGAGAGTAGAATTTGTATGATAATTAGTGCATGAATATATGTTAGTGTGTTTATGTATACTAGTAAGTGCATGGTTTTGAATAAATGTTAGTATGTCTATATACATGAGTGATTAATGCTCATATATGCATGTAAATTAGGGAGATATAAAAAGTGCATATGTGTAAATGGAAAGTGTGTGCATGCTAGTATAAATAGATATTTATGTTATCATGATATATATGCATATTTAGTGAATGTATGCGTGAGTAATGATGCATAAGTGAATGTGAGCATAAACATGCATGTTATTTTATATGCATATATATGTGTCTTTTGCATATGTATATGAATGAGCATGATTAGCATAAATGTATGCATCAAAGATCAATAATGCTTGCACATGAGTGAAAGAAATTAGTATAAACATATATGTTTACGTTGTATACATATAAATTAAGATCCATATGCATGAGAATTAGAGTGATATGAGATGTGCATATAAATAATAAAAGTGTATATACATAAATGCATGAACTATGCATGTGTTATGAATATGCATGTACATGAGTAGTATAAATTAGTGCATGTGCATATGAAAAATGGATGTGTGCATAAGTTAGTTGAATATATATGCATGAATATATGATGATATGCATGTATATATGAAAAATGTTGAAGTATTGTATGATGCATATTCGTATGGAAACAAATATAAGTTTACTTTCATTTGATTTTATTTTGAACTTTCATATGTCTATACATTTAGCAATGATAAGAAAATGTGTTATGATAAATGAAAAATTATAAAGTTCTTTTGAATCTTAGTTTTTAGATTTCACTCAAATAGATTAAAAAACTATATCTTTTATCACTTCTAAATTGAAAAAGCAATCGAAGGCCCTAAGCATACTTAGAAGCACCCTGCGTGAAGTCACACGGTTAGGTTAGCGTGATTCGTTTAGATGAACGTCAACCTCCCTTCACACCCCTCTACGACAACCTTGGTGAACCCGACGTGAAGCGTGACCATAGTGTGCATAGGACTTACGTTGCATTTTCAGTTTTAATTTAAATTTCTAATTTTATCTTCTTCTTGTTCTTGGAGGAAAAGTGAAGATTGAAGTTGTGACAAAACAAGAAGAGTTTACTGTTTCCTTTTTTCCTTTGTGTTGAGGGATGGTCGTAAGATCTGAGCACCTCCACGGGAAGAAGGATTTCCAACCGGTGGAGCTTCGTCGCTTCAAACCCCACCTTCAACATTCAAGAGAATCAAGACATATTCACAGTCACTTTAGTTTTGTGTTTAAGATTGTTTAATCATTCACTTTAGAACCTCTTCAGCAAAGCAATTATCAAGTAAGGTGTTTATTTTAAGTTCTTTATTTTTAGTTTACACACATCACTTAAAAAGAAAGTTGTTTTCATTAGCATTAGGATTTAAGCACTTTCATATTTGCATTAAAAAAGTATTTAAAACCTTTCTTTTTTATTTAGGAAATATAATTTTTACTTAAATCATTTAAATATCTGCATCTTAGATTTTAACGAAAGCTATTATTTTTGCATCATCAAAAAGAAAAGATTTTAGTTTTTGAAAAAAAAAAGAAAGATTGATTGCTTTATTTTCATTGCATAAAAATAAAGCTTATAGCATAAAAATAGTTTAAATTTAGGTTTCTTTTGACTTATAGTTAATGCTTTTATTTATTTCTTCAAAGAAATTAATTTTAAAGAAATTAATAGTAAACTAAAAGACATAAATCAAGAAAAACTATTTTATAAAAATTACCTTATTAAAAAACCCTTTAAAATTGAAAAAGTTTAAAAAAAATTTTAAAAACTCTAAAAAACTTAAAGTCAAAAATAGTAAATATTAGAGATAAGTCAAAATTTAGGTTAAAGAAATCAAAAGGATTTTAGAAAAGAAAATTAGAATTAGTAAAGCTAGGACTAGGGTAAAGCCATCCCTAGCTTTATCAACTAGTGATAGATTTAGGCAATTTAGAGAGCAATTAGATCCGGCTATTAGGGAACTTCTTCTCCATTCGAAGCGTTATCAAGAACGCAAGATGGAGGAGATGTTCAAGAACATGATGATAGAAAAGCAAGGGACACGTACAGTCCAAGCTATTCTAAAAGAGAAAGGAAAATTTACTGGATTAAACATTACGGAATACCTGGATGCATTTGAGGAGCAAGTGCAAATCCAGGGATTGCCTGAAGATGTTTTAGTTAAATACTTTAGTCGTGTTGTTTCTAGTTCAATTCTAGAATCTATACAAGAGCATGCTGGAAAAACATGGGAGGAATTTAGAAAGGAACTACATAAAATGTTTTACCTCGAAGATTTTAGCCAGCACAGTCGGGAAGGTTTTCTGTGTTGGTTAAACACTGTTAAGAGCAATGAGTCTTTAACTCATCTTCACAATGAGTTTATGAGACGTCTGGCTCAACTTCCCGAAGATGATAGAAATGCTATAAACCCAGATGTAATTATATATTTTCTTAAGATACTTAATCCTGAAGATAGGGCTGAAATTGAAAGGCAAATAGAGGAGCCAGGAAAAAGGTATGGGTTAAATGATGACTGAGAGAAGGTCAAAAAAGAGATAGAGGCTGTTGCTCAACTGAAGCAAAGGCAAACGATTTTGTATGCTAAACCTAATGCTTCTCAGCCTAGAGAGATTCCTACTACAAGGCAAGTTGATATGCCAATGCCTGCTACTATGGCTACAGCTAATAATGCAGCTGTTACTAAAGCTCCCATAGAATTTCAATTGGATATTCTATGTAAACAAATGGAAAATGTCATGAACATGCAAGCATCTCTTTCAAAAGAGGTTGCCAATTTTAATAAACAAGTTTATTCCATGAGCTTTAATGATCCAGGGGATAGTAGTAGTGGTACAGGGCAAGCACCACCTATTCAACCAGTTATGCCTCAATATGTTCCACCTCAACCAGGCTTTCAGCCAGCACCACAGCAAGCTCCTCAGTTTGCTTCTCAGCAAGCTCCTCAGTTTGCTGTACAGCCACCCTTTCAAAGAAATAATGAGAAACGAGGGATTGGCGGGAAACGTTGTGTTTGGTGCGATAGTCAGGAGCACGCATCATTTGTTTGTGAAGAATTAAAAAGTGCTAAGGCGAATCAATTAGTTGTGGAAATAGATAGAAGACTATGTGACTTTAGGTCACGTCTTCCTTTGTCTGTCAATTGGAGCAAAGGAGGAATGAAAAAGCTTTACGAAAATTTAACAGTCTCAGATGCAACTGCCAGTACTTCGGCTGCAAGACTAGAGCCGGTTGAGGATAGGCCTTCTTCAATGCCTACCAAAATCCATATTCAATAGAGGCACTAGTACGAGCTAGAGACGAGATAATGTACAAGACCGCATGGGAATCTCCTGTCGATCAATCTTCTGTTTTTTCTCACATTGCCAATGTTGAGGAAAAACGGAGACGAGAAGATCAACAGGATGATGTAGAAGAAGGTGATAGGAGGGTAACTAGGAGGCAAACGAGAGAAGATGAAAAGAAAATTGATAAAAAAGTTCAGTTTGATGAATCAAATTTATCTCAAGAAGAGAAGAGAAAAATGATAAAGGAAGGCAAAAAGCCGACTGATGAAAATGTTCAACCCCAAGAAGAACAGAAGAAAGTGGAAAAAGAAACCTCTAAACCTGACAAAAAAAGAGGATCAAAAGCAAAATGAAGAGAAAGGGAAGAAGAAGGGTAGAAGAGCTCCACGTGCTATTATGATTTCTGAGCTCGAAAAGAAAAATGATGCTAGGGAGATTTTAAATGACATTCTTCTAAAAAGTCAAGTAACGATGTCACTTGAGCAAGTGTTTTCCATAGCGAAACCGGAGTTCAAGTACAGTTTTATTCGACTTATTAGAAGAAGACACTTTCCTTTGCCACAAGATGAAGACATGCAAGACGTGGCACAGGAAACCTTAGCTATGAATGATGCAGTTACATTGAGTGAAAATGACTATGAGGATGATGAACAATTTACAACGGGTAGTGTAAATAGAGATTTTCTAGGACCTATACAACCTGATGATGAAATGCTAAAGAGTGAGAGTAAATTCAATTCTACCTTCTGGGCACGAGGCACACCAGAAGTAAAGATTAGAATCAGAGATGAGAAGGATTCCTGTTTAGCTTTGGCTCTCATTGACTCAGGGTCAGAGATAAACGTGATTTCAAAAAAGTTCTTTGACAAATTTAGATGGCCAATCGATGAAGAGCACGGTTGGCGGATGAGAACAATTGACAATGGCTCTGGCATTTTGTTGGGTGCATGTGTGAATGTGCCTATAATGATAGGTGGTGTTCGAGAAGAGTTTCACTTCTTCGTTCAAGATAATTGTTCATATGAAGTGATTCTCGGACAGCCATTTATAGCTGAAATGAGAATGGAAACAAAAGCAATGAACGACGGATCAGCATATGCAAGAATTCGATCCAAATCAGGGACGGATTCTTTGCAAGTTATGAGGGTTTGCCCAAACCACACTAGAAATAGAAAGAGCTTAAGAAGAAATCCCATTGACTCGATCAGTCATATTTGTGATGATCCACTGGCTGTAAGAGAATATGGAGCGTATTATGATCAAAATTTTTGCTAGACTCCACTATTGAGCGAGACAATAGTGGACGTTGTTTTGATGTCTCGCCTATCAATGAACATAAATTTGAAGACTACTTAATTTGTACTCCTACAGCTAGTTTGCATTATATTACTAAAGAGTACTCTACAAAAACATTTAGAAAACAAACTGAAAAATATTTTAGAAAAACCAGATTAATTTCAAGTGACGAGAAAATTGAGTGTATAATTGAATTATCAAAAAGTTCCACTCTATTAGAAGAGCTAGAAAGTGTTTCTCATGAAAATTTAGAATCAAATCTGATAATTCTTAACTCTATTCAAGAGTATGAGATTATTAGTGAATTCATCCTAGAACATGAAGTTAGCATAGAAACCAAATACAAAACTGTAGAAAAGAAAATAAAGCCTGTAGCTCAACCCTTACCCAAAGATAGTCATGACATACATTGTCGAGTATCAAATGATCCTATTCTTAGAGATCGATCTAAGATAGGTCACATATTTACTGAGGAGAGTAAGATAAATATTAAATTCGGTGATGAATTTCTTTCTTAAATTGAAAAAGAGCAGTTTACCAAGATGATTGTTCATCATGGTAAAGCATTTTCTTTGTTCCCACATGAGATAGGATGTGCAGACCCAAAGTTAGTAGCTCCAATGATTATTTTCACAGTACCACATATTCCTTGGAATCTTCGTCCAATTCCAGTCCCAAAGGCTCATTTACCTGAGCTAATGAGACTGTTAAAGGAGAAGATTTCCATGAGAATTTTGGAACCATCCTCAGCACCATATTCCAACAGATGGTTCACAGTACCGAAAAAGAGTGGGAAGCTACGCTTTATTCAGGACCTACAGCCGGTGAATAAAGTCACTATTAGGAATGTAGGAACGGGACCCATTGTAGATGAGTTTGTCGAGGCATTTGTCGGTCACTCCATCTATTCAATGGGAGACCTGTATTAAGGGTATGATCAGTTTCAATTAGCAATTGAGAGTCGAGATGTGACCACGATAAAGACTCCTTTGGGTTTAGTACGCATGTGTACTTTACCACAAGGAGCGACGAATTCTGTGGCACACATGATGAATGCTATGAATCTGGTCCTACATGACTTTATCCCAAAAGTGACGATGCCTTTTATTGATGACATTCCAATAAAAGGATGTGTGGAAAAGGAAAAGGATGAAAGTTTAGATTCGTCTCGTTGTAGAAAGGTTGTTTCCAACCATATTTCAGATTGTGAAAAGATATTTGAAAGATTTGAAGAGGTTGGAATAACTTTCTCCCTAGAGAAATCAACTTTTGGTGTTAATGAAGTGCTAGTAGTTGGGCATTTATGTGGCCATTATGGTTGTAGACCCTATCCAGCAAAAGTTGATGCCATTAGTAGGATTTCTGAGAGATGGCGCAATGTTAGTGAAGTAAGGAGATTCTTAGGTGCATGCATTTTCTATGTCATCTGGATCCCTCACTTTGCTCATGTAGCAAATCTGCTTTATGATTTATTGAGAAAAAGAAAGAAATTATTTTGGACTGATGAGCATTCCAGAACTATGAGGCGTCTAAAGCAATTGCTTATTAATGCTCCTGTTTTGAAACGTATTGACTATACAGGAAATAAGCCTGTAATCCTAACCGTTGACACTAGTCCTATTGGTATAGGCTGGGTCATCGAGCAAGATGATGAGAAGGAGCAAAGGTACGCAGTTCGCTTTGGAGCAAAGATTCTTCATGATACTCAAAAGAATTACCCGCAAATTAAGAGAGAATTATGGGGATTAGTTACAGCTTTAAAAACAGACAAAGAGTACTTTATAGGAGCTAATGTAATAGTAGAGACTGATTGTCTTCCATTAATAGGTTTAATAGCTAACTGTTCTTCTCCAGATATAGCTATGCTATGATGGATAGCCTATATTAAATTCATTAATCCTGCTTTTGTTCATATAGCCAGAAAACATAACATTGTTGCTGATATGCTTTCAAGAGCAAAGATCGATAATAATAGTGAAGCATTAAATAATCATATTAATTTAATAAATTATGAAACATCTACCTATGCGTATGAGAGATTTAGAGAATGTGATTATGAAGGAGAGTGGCAAGATATAGGAAACTATCTGAGTTCGTTTCAACCTTCTCCAAGCTGGTCTTCAAATCGATTCCGGAACATCAGGAAGAAGTCTTTCAACTTCTTCTTGAAAGATGGATATCTTTGGAGACATGCTAGAGGAAAGGTTTGAAACCCTCAAAGAGTACTAGGTTTGAAGGTTTTTCAAGTGCAAGTTATGCAAGAGATGCACGAAAGCCTTTGGGCTGGTCATAAAGGCTTTGTAGCTACATATGAAAAGATTAGGGAAAGCTACTGGTAGCCGAGAATGTATGTAACTGTTAAAGAATTTGTGAGCAGTTGTAGTACATGCCAGTTACATTCCTCTATCAAGCATAGAGATCCCCTTCACCCGACCTATCCACCTTGTATTCATTACAAGTGGGTAGTTGACCTTGTGACTATGCCTAAAAGTAATAATGGCATGAGATATATTGTTCTTGCACGAGAGGATTTGACAAACCATGTCGAAGGTAGAGCGCTTCGTTCCAATACTACTTATAATGTATGTGTATTCCTTTTGGAAGATGTATTATCCAGATTTGGATATATAGAAAAAGTAGTAGCGGATAGAGGTGAGTTAGATGCGAAAGAGGCAAGAGAATTCTTTGCACAGCATGGGATTCGATTGTCTCTTACGACTACCTATAACCCAGAAGCAAACGGTAAAATAGAACGAGGTCATCCTTCCATAGTGAAGGCCATTTCGAAAGCTTGCCATGGAGATATTGGTCAATGGCCAAAATATCTCCCATTTTGCTCTTTGGGCTGATAGAATGACGTACACGAGAACAACTGGGTTTATGCCGGTGGAACTCATGTACTGTCAGAAACCATTATTTCCCATTCATACTCAGGTAGTTATTTGGATGAATTTAGGTTGGAAAGATAACGTTTCAAGAGAGGAGTTATTAACACTTAGGATTAAGCAATTAAAAGAAGGAAATGAAAATCTTAAAGAAGCAATAAAAAAGTTAAAAACATCTAGATTGAAAAATAAATTATATTTTGATAAGAAACATAGACTAAGGCCGCAACCAATAGAGAGTGGTGACTGGGTGCTTGTGTATGATAATACGTTTGATACTCAATACGATGCACGTCGAAAACTAACTAAACGTTGGTTTGGACCTTACGTTGTTGTTTCAGTTTATGAAAAAGGTACATATAAATTACGTGAATTTGATGGTTCTATGCTAAAGAATTTGATTGCAGGGAAAAGAATAAAGCTGTTTAGAAGAAGAGAAAGTAGTAAATTTGAATTGGATAAAGACTTCTTGGAGGACGACGATGAAGAAGAATAAAAATGATCAGGTGAAAGAGTTCTAAACTTTTCTTATTTATTAGTTGTTAATATGATTTTTTATTGATGCATTTCATGTGTAGATATGTACATCCTTCTGATAGGAAAGGAAGATTTTTAAAATTATGAAACAATGAATTTAAAACTGAAGTAGGGATGTGTATGAAGAGAAGATAAGAATTAGAGACCCTATGGCTTTCATAAGGATAGGAGAGGGAACACTTAACTTGCGATTCCTAGTAGAAGTAAGTTTATTTTATATAGGTAGACTACCTTAACTTCCAAACCATGTCGCTAATGAGATCCTAGTTCCCACTATAGCATTCCTCTAGAACCTCTGCTCTGAGTAGGGGTTAAGCCTTTCCCCTTTAACAAAAAAGTTGCAAAGAAAGAAAAGAAAGATGCATGAAAGCAGTACATTAATGGTTGCTGCATTATGAGAATTAAAAAAAAAAGATAAGAAAAAGAAAAATTAAAAAAAGAAAAAGAAAAAGAAAGAAAAGAAAAGAAAAAAAAAAGTTATCATGTTTCAGTTGTGGTCTCAAAACCACTTCTGAAAATTTATACGGGCAATATGAGGCAGATTTATGCTATAGAGGAATTAGTTAGATGCATCTTATAGCAAGTGGTTAGGAATGAGGGATAGACCATTTATATAAAATATTTATTACTTTTGAACGGGTTAATAGAAGAGCAAGTACCACAACTGTCTGATTGATTTCTATGGAACTTTCTAAAACTTGTTTTCAATTTCATGCATTGAATGAAAAAGTTTGTGATTCAAGTTTGCATAATTTTAAAAGGTTATTCTTGATTATCAGAAGATGTACTTACCTTTAGGAGCATATTTCATATAAGTTTGAAAATAATTCAAGTCACATTTTCCAAAAGAATTTGATACTGCTTTCCTATTGAATTGCAGGTTGGCCCATCGGGGGCGATGTGCAGGTTTGGTGGGGGTAGGTGTCGGAAGGATTTCCTCACTCGAGTTGTCATATGGAAAAATAAAAATATTTTTCTTTATAGTTGGTCAAATGATATCTCTCTCATAGATTTTTTTTTATGTATTGGTTTGAATTGACTAATCTTTTCTTTTTCTTCACTTAGTACTTGCAGAGAACAAATCCGTGAAGAGTTGGAGTACTATACAAAGATGTCATGTAGTGGAGTTTATGAATAAGTACTTTAAAAGTATTGATATTGAATTCAAAGTTAACAAGGTACTGAATTGTGTATGAATCTTTATGCTTGTATTTTACATATATGATTTCATGAAAAGGTAAGAAAATATATGTATATATATTTCTGTGTATCTAAATATATTTCTAATCTTCTATGCCAATGTTTATTTACCCAAAAATATCTATTATTATCAAGGAACTTTTAATAAATGTGTAATTCCACCTTAGTCTATATCTGTTATGTATGTATTTTAATATCTTTTCCACTTAAAGCATCTAATTCCATGTGTTCTTGATCAATTAAAAGATATTCGAAAGATATAATAAGATGCTCTTAACTTTTTTTGATGAAGTTTAATTTATTGTATAATGAAAATATAGGTTCAAAATAGTTTATTTACTATGTTATTTATTTGAATATATATATATATATTAGTTTAGAATTAAATAATAATATCTTTTATATAAATGTGCATACGTAAAAAGACATAAGTAAGTATGTGTGTTTAAGTTAACTAAGAATTCGTGTAGCTATATGTATAGTATGCATGTAAGTTAACTGACTCTGTACGTATGGAAATTTGAGTGCCATGCATGAATATCGAAAATCTATAAAAGTATTAGCGTACGCTGAAGAAAAACTAATGTTATTTTTTTGAAGGTACGTACGTGAAGAGAGAGAGAGAGAGAGAGAGAGAGAGAGAGAGAGGGAGAGAGATTTGTACTTCTGTTGACGCTCAAGAGAGAGAGGACTATTACCAAGAATGCGTATGTGTGCATGTGTGCTCCAGCTCCAATTGCGCCCTTGTGCGTTCATGCCTTTACATGATTGTCAGCTCCTCCTCCGCACCACAACACCGCAGTTTCTGCAATCAGATTCACCATCGTACTTCCGTCATAGCCATTATCTCCCTATGAATCCTTTCCTCATTCTTTCGAACCCTACCTGTTATCTTCCATAGAATGGGCTTTCATTGTTTTACAACTGCATCGTTCGTTGTTATACCACTGCATCGATGTTTCTATGAATTTCTGCACCGTCGACATGCTTGTATAAGATTTCTCTATTCTCCTCGCACCTTGATTAGTGCAATTTTCTTAGTTTCTAGTTGTTGATGATGCATCTCATCCTACCCATCATGTGCTGTGTGCGATTGTACCTTGATGAAGATTCATAGGCAAATCCTCTCACTTCCTGAAGACGCGTTCTCGGAGGGTGTAGCAGATCTCCCTTCTATTTAGATTTAACAGTAGTACATTTAAATTTAGGTGTCAATTTCTTCGAACGAAAATGGGAGAAGATCTATCCTGGTTCCAGTATGAGAAGAAGAATGCTGCAACATTGGGTGGTCTTATTTATCGCATTTTGCAGACACTATGTAAGAAGGCGGTGTTGGAAGTATGACTGTAGTTTGAGCTGTTTCTGGAAGGCTGGTAAGACAGGCGCATCAGAAGATTCATGGAATCAATGTATAGGTTGAATAGCTCATGCAACTCAAGGTGCTCTCTGGAGATAAGAAATTCTCATTTACAGAGATCAGGATCATCTAAGAAGCAGAACATGATGGTGCTCTGAGCTAAATGGTGCTGTTGTAGGCATAGTCAATAGATTGGGAGAGAGTCGACGACATAGGAATACTTCGTGAAAAAAAGAGATGTGATGCAAGGCTCTGACAAAGAGAGAGAGAGAGAGAGAGAGAGAGAGAGAGAGAGAGAGAGAGAAGATCTCTTGCCGTATTGAGCTTAGATATGCTTGTGTGATTTTTTTTCTTATATATTTTCATTCGTTTGCTATTATTATGGTGAATTTGTCTATATCTGGTATATGAATGTTTTTTGTGTATATGAAATAGTTAGGTTAGGGTTCAGATAACAAGGTTTCCTTGCGTGCATGCCTCATGCATCCACGTTTTCTTCCATATGATTGAGGTGTATGTGCATGTCTCTGTGTATGTGTGAGAGAGAGAGAGAGAGTTTAGTTTATTTTCAAAGAGTTTAGGACATTATATCTTATGGTACTAAGGGTTTATGGGCGCAATCTTTAATTATGCTGAGGTATTCATGTTACACTCATTATTTTCCTTGACATAACTTAAAGGAGTGAAATTATATCTAGCTATGACTGCAGATCTGTGGTGGCATGCCATGCACTTCAGAGATTAATGCTCTTCAATTGTGTTAAGATTTTAGTGTTTCATGAACATAAATTTTTCATGCATTTGAGCTTCCCAAGACCATTCTCTGTTTTCATTCTTAGATTCTCTTCTATTTTTTTAAACCAAATTGGTTCTAATCACTGAGAATTGTCAAGTCTTGGCATTAATTGAATCCCAGATTCCATGTGTGTCCATACATGTGTGACTGTCCACGTTTGTGATCTACGTATGTATTTCAAAATTAGAATCTGCAGGTTTAATATGTTAATACCTATAAACACGTGTATATGTGCACATACGTATATGAATATTAAATGATTTCATGCAAAAAGCTATAGAGCATGTGAATTTAAGTGCATATTGGAACAACTCTTCATCGTTTATGCTCGGTAACTCACGTTTTTACACATCTATTAATGTGAATGTATATGTCCATGTAAGTAAACATCATCAATTGCGATAATAGTTAGCACGGATTAGTTGAGAACGAATGAGGGAGAGAGCGTCATCTTATTCCCCTCCTTCACTTTTTGGGGCTACATGTGATGCACATAGAAATCCCAATTTCTGATTGCTTTGATGCAAAGAAAGAGAAATCACCATACATATTACTGATAGGTATGAATTTTGCAGGATGTGAAGGAAGTATGAGTATGCATATGCATGTAAGTAAGCATATGTGCGTGTGTAGATATGCATGTATGCATATGATGTGATGCATGTATGCATATAGTATGAGTATATTCATGTTAGTATAAGTATGTATGCATGTGTGTGCATGAGAACAAATACATGCATAAGTATATGAGTAACATATGTATAAGTGAGAGTAGAATTTGTATGATAATTAGTGCATGAATATATGTTAGTGTGTTTATGTATACTAGTAAGTGCATGGTTTTGAATAAATGTTAGTATATCTATATACATGAGTGATTAATGCTCATATATGCATGTAAATTAGGGAGATATAAAAAGTGCATATGTGTAAATGGAAAGTGTGTGCATGCTAGTATAAATAGATATGTATGTTATCATGATATATATGCATATTTAGTGAATGTATGCGTGAGTAATGATGCATAAGTGAATGTGAGCATAAACATGCATGTTAGTTTATATGCATATATATATGTGTCTTTTTCATATGTATATGAATGAGCATGATTAGCATAAATGTATGCATCAAAGATCAATAATGCTTGTACATGAGTGAAAGAAATTAGTATAAACATATATGTTTACGTTGTATACATATAAATTAAGATGCATATGCATGAGAATTAGAGTGATATGAGATGTGCATATAAATAATAAAAGTGTACATACATAAATGCGTGAATTATGCATGTGTATGCATGTACATGAGTAGTATAAATTAGTGCATGTGCATATGAAAAATGCATGTGTGCATAAGTTAGTTGAACATATATGCATGAATATATGATGATATGCATGTATATATGAAAAATGTTGAAGTATTGTATGATGCATATTCGTATGGAAACAAATATAAGTTTACTTTCATTTAAATAAATATTTACATAAACATGAAGGTTAGAAAGTTAGAAGTCTATATACATGTATTAGCATAGAATTAAGTTATGTTAAGTTTTAAATATTAGAATAGCAAATGAGTGTTTTACTTTTACTAAAAGCATACTTATGAAAACGAATGTTATTTTTCTATAGATCATTGAAGAGATTGCGAAGGAAAATACAGAATACAAGCTTACGAGATTTCAAGTTTACAAAATTGCGACATTTGAAGATTGAAGTTTTTTATGATCATCTAGAATTATTAAGTTGTATAGGATTATTTACAAAGAGATTGTATTGGCACTTATGATAAGCTTTTTTATAGGCTTAAATCCTAAAGTTTTCTAGCACTTCCACTTTTCAATATAATTAAGATTTTATTTTGAACTTTCATATGTCTATACATTTAGCAATGATAAGAAAATGTGTTATGATAAATGAAAAATTATAAAGTTCTTTTGAATCTTAGTTTTTAGATTTCACTCAAATAGATTAAAAAACTATATCTTTTATCACTTCTAAACTGAAAAAGCAACTGAAGGCCCTAAGCATACTTAGAAGCACCCTGCGTGCAGTCACACGGTTAGGTTAGCGTGATTCGTTTAGATGAACGTCAACCTCCCTTGACACCCCTCTACGACAGCGCACACACATACACACACATATACACATACACATACACACATAGACACATAGACACATACACACATAATTATGCATTCACACACATACAAAAGCATACACACATACAGATGCATACACACATACACACATAATGATGCATTCACACACATACACATACATTCACACAGGGATACAGGTCTTAAATATGACCTTTCCCCCTGGTGTAGAGTACACATATTTAGGTAGTGTAGTTGTGCATGACAGCGAGATAATGCAGTGTCTTGTTGGCAATAAATGGTTAATAGATTGCCATATGGGAATTGTCCCAAGTCTTTGCTATCAAAAAGCGACTGAAACTGCTCTTCAGTTCCTAACATGCCTTCAAAATGTTCTGCATGAATGGCTTTTCCAAACAGGGTTCAATGTTCGTTTGAAAGACATGTACTTAACATATGAAATCAGAACATATAAAAAACTTCTTGAAGAAGTTGATATTGCTATAGATGATGGCAGATTGTCTTTTCAGAGAGTTCTCACTTTGGAAAGGCAGATCCGATTAGTCTTGTCAGGAAAAGAGGAACTCATTCCAAGAACTTTTATCAATCCATGTCATAGTGATATCCTTGAATATGGTTACAAATAAATTTTTCTTAGCTTAGTTGAAGAAATCAGTGCTAGAAGATCAGCAATTTGTGAATTTCAACGTGTTCTTGGGGAAATACCAACCATTGTTGAGAGGCATAACTGTCCATCCAATTCCATGATGGCAATGATAAGGGCTGGAAGCAAAGGATCATTGTCAAACTTGATACAACAGTGTGCATGCTTAGGTTTACAGTCTGTAAACGGAGAGGAGTTGTTCTTTTCTAACTTTCATGATGGTTTGGCAATAATTCATTCTTGCTTTTTAGATGGTTTAACCTCCAAAGAATTCCTTTATCATTTAGTGTCTTCCGAAAAACCTGGAAAACGGTATGGAGCAAAGGGGCCTGGAGAACAGACAATCATGTAATACAATTCAATTATGAAGTTTTGGAGAACATCGAAGAGGCAGACTGGAAATCAAAGGCTCCGTAGAGTCCTGGCCTTGGTTCAGAGCCTGTTGGTGTACTGGCCGTGACATCATTGATTGAACCAGCTTATAGTTATGCATTTCTCCAATTTGCACCAACAAAGAGTAATCCCATTGAATTGCTAAAGGTAATCTTTGACAATTATGATCTCTTCTTATAGTTTTGATTTTAATGTAATGTTGTTCAAACATAATTGGTTTTTGAGGCAAGACAAAACAAAGAAAACTATGGGAAGTTCGATCATCATGATTTGTTTTCCCTTCTCATTTTCTAGGAGACCCTTCTAGGATGCTCCAGCACATCTTTGAAAGGCATAGATCACAAATCCATTCTTGCCATTTCTTCAAACACAATAAAGAGGAAAACTGATCCAGCAAGGGTAGCACGGCAGATTCAGAGACATCTTCACTGTTTCACACTTCGAATGTTACCAGTTAAGACCATGATCGAGTTACGTACCATCATCAAAATGTTTCTAAGCCCCTTTTTTTTCTTTAGTTCATAAAATACTATTTTAAACTTGAAGAAATCATGCATTTTTATTGCAACACATACACATACACACACATATACACACACACAAACATACACACATAGACACATACACACATAATGATGCATACATGCATATACACATGCATACACACACATATGCATACATACATGCATACACATACACACATAAACACATACACACACATAGACACATACACACACATAAAAAAAAGTTCGATTTCTCCCGGCACATTTGTGCCGGGATTAACACGTGAGAGCAAGAAGAGAACGAGAGAGAGAGAGAGAGAGAGAGAGAGAGAGAGAGAGAGAGAGCGAGAGAGAGAAGGCTGAGATTTCTGAATTGTTGGATTTAAGTCATCAGTTAATATCTACCCAAGGAGGCCAAGCTTTACTAAAATTATCTCAGGATGGCATCCTTTCAAGCCATTTGATTTTAGAAAATCATTTTTGGCTGCTAAAACATGAAATTCAAATGTTAAATATGTATTGTGACTCTCCTGCTCCCATGCCTACAATATTTAAGGCAGCAGGTATAAAAGCTCCTTTGTGGACACGGATACAGGTCTTAAATATGACCTTTCCCCCTAGTGTAGAGTACACATATTTAAACAGTGTACTTGTGCATGACAACGAGATAATGCAGTCCTGTTGGCAATAAATGGTTAACAGATTGCCATACGGGAATTGTCCCACGTCTTTGCTATCAAAAAGGGACTGAAACTACTCTTCAATTCCTAACATGCCTTCAAAAAACAGTAAGAAAAAGATGGTAACTTTCCTATATCTAAAAGCACCGATATCGGTTATACTTCCTTGATTCAGTGCATCAATTGAAGAGGGAGAATTTTTGTTTAGCCCTTTCTTTGGTATCGAACAAATTATTCAGAATGATCATGAAAAAGTTATTGATGAAGAGTTGGTGAATGGCGACATTCTGGAAAACAAGATCTTCTCAACTCAGTCTTGTGTGTCGTAGAACTTCAGTATATTGAGAACTTGTAGGCAAATCTAATTTCATGTACTTATATATATATATATATATATATATATATATATATATATATATATATATATGTATGTGTGTGTGTGCGCGCGCGCGGGTGTATGTGTGTACGTACGTGTGTTTTTCATATACATTCTGAAATGGGCAGTTGATAAGTCAAATAGGCAGTTGCAAGTCTTGTGCATCTACATTCTGAAACGTACCTTTGATCCTGTGTAGCAACCTTCTTTTTAGCAGACTATCTGACCCACGTGGCACATATATTACATTTTAGAAGCGCAAAAACGTGCAAATAATAGGACCCAAAAAGATAGATAAATAGGTTCGTCGAGTAGAAAAACCTAATTACATGTAATGAATGAGCAACCCAACATATTTTTTGACTTCAAAGGTACACAGAAAAAATTCAAAAGCCATTTAGGCTCTCGAACAGACACCAATGACAGCAACCATGCATTTTTCTAATGCGAATTTTCATCTTCATCTTCATACTCATCATTTGATCTCTCTGTCTTTTCTTTTTTCCTTTTGCTCATTGTCATTGCAGACTGAGCTAATTTGCTTGCCCTTCTTGTTTTTCTTCTTGTTTTCATTAGTTTATTGGTGTATTTGTCATTCTAGTTGTTTATGATGGTGATAATGTTGTTGATGGGAGAGGTAGAAGTACACATGAGATTGTGGATGTCATAATGTTTGGGGCTATAAAATTATATGTTTTAAAAGTGGATTTTTATTAATTTCAAACTAATATTCCTTATAATCAGCTCTACAGTATAACAAGGATAATTGAACATGGAGTTCGCGAAACATACATTGATATTCTTATCCAATAAAATATTATCGATCCATGAACAAGAGAATGCTAGATGGATTCGATTGTAAGTCCTTATATAAAAGATGATAAAAATAAAAAGAATTATTCTTATTATTCATAGAATCATTATTATTTTCCTCGAATATATGGTCGATAGCATGATTAACATCGTCACCACCATTATTATTATTTTTACTATTGTCATAATAATAATTAACTCATTATCATTATCATCATTACTTATTATTAATAATAATATTAATCGATGCGTAGTCTTGCTCAACACAACTTACAATCTGTATACTTTATCTCAGAATATATTAGACAGCATAAAGTTCACCTGTATCATTCATCTTGGTCTATGATACTCGATATTTTGTCAGACCTGTATTGCTTTTATCATGGGGCTACATCATGCCACATCATGGGGCTGTATTGACTAACATTCTAAAATAAGCATTTCTCTCTTTTAGAAATTTCAATCCCCACGTTATTAGGGTTTCCTATTTCCCACAATACATGCTACGAATCAAGAATATTTAGAATAGAAATCTCATTTTCTTAATTAAGTTAGGAATGGCCCATTCATGCCTTCTTGCAGGACCTCAAAAATAAAATCTTCCAAACTAGAAAATTACATGGTTTCTTTCAGCATCTTAAGACAACGATATAAGATTCTAGTGTCCATGAAAAACTCTTGCAGTAGGTCTTGAGAATGGAGAAACAAATATATATTGTCTTCACACGGATTAATAAAACCAGAAAACTATACATGAATGTGTTTGTACCCCTTTTGGTAACTTTGATATAAGGGAAATCATGGGAGAGGGGCATATATAATTTTGAATTATTTTTCCTTCTACATTAATGCTTTAATATAAATTAGTTTTTTTATTTATAATTGTACGTTTTCAACATGTTCTTAGAAGGTGAGCTGACATCCCAATTTCTGCAATGACATGCAAATTTCCCAGTTAAGGAGGTATCTATTTATAGGCCATGGAAATTCGCTATTTAAGAAGGTAGCAAAAAACAAATATTATATTTCCTATTGCACATACATTGTTTTTTGTCTATATCTGAATCGGAGGGTCAAGCCAACATATTGACATACTAGAACAATGTTTTTTTAATGGGAATCAAAGCACATATTCTATTTTTTATGGGTTTGAATTTTATATAATATCTACATAGCCATCTAGTTAATGATGCGAAATCTCATAATATGGATGCGTTTTGGATATGTTATCAATGAGGTCATATTGATTGACTATTTTGAGTTTGGTTTGATATTTTACAAACATGCAGTTTATAAATGAATAGGTGACATGGAAGTGCATGCTAAAGAATGATGCATTATAAATATTATTTTGAGCTGCGTGTTGCATAGTAAGATTTTCTTGGAGTAACAACTAGGCTATCTATACATTCTTTGAGCTAACAACAAGGCTAACAAAAAGTTAAGATATAATTAATTATTGTTAGGAGCGTTAATACTCCTACGTAGATTGCAATATTCTTGCCTTGTTGGAAATCTATTTACCCAAAGACGTATTCAAGTATAGATATTAGGATATTTTTAAGAATATATAAAATTACTCTCTTGAGAAGAGCAAGGTTTTCCTTTTTCCTCTTGGAAGAGATCATATGTATTCTTTATTTTCTACTTAGATATCTATTTAATAAAAAGCTGGGTAGGTGTGATCTATAGTGCTAGAAGACCTTGCACAATTTCTTTATGCAGGAAACATAGGACATAAAGGGTCCTTTACATTTCTTATTTTAGATATTCTATCCCCTAGTCACAAATAGTCATATTGTTGCAGTTAAGTGTTCCTTGAGTAGGTTTGATGTGAAACCACTACAAGGAATACGGGCGTATAGCGACGGTTAAGGCGACACAATTTAACAGCTATAAAATTGCAAAATGCATCGTAATGAGCGTCGTGCGCGCATCATCGATTAAACGACGAGCCAAACGATGTTTTTTGCGACTTGCGGCACATCTGTGACGCTCGTATAGAGCGTCGCTAACACGACGGTTTTAAATAGCGTCGCATAAGCAACGCTTTTCTATGTCGCATAAGCGACGCTAAAACATGTCGCTCATAGCATCGCTTACATGATGGTCTATTGATGGAAAAAAATTAAAACGTTGGAGGCTCTTCGATCGGCATTTTCACACATCTGATCGAAGATCTCTCCAACATTCGCAATTGTGATGCGCTTTCGAGCAGAAGCAAGTATATGCAGAATTGTTGTTTTGCCTAAGCTCTCTCTTATTGTCTCCCTCTATCTCTGTTTCTCTCTTTCTACATCTTTCTCTCTTTGAATTCTCTCTCTCTCTCTCTCTCTTCTTTCTTTCTTTATTGTAGGTTATTCAAGAAGCGAACCAAGCAAAAAGTATGGCTAGCTATTGTAAGTACAATCACTACTCTTTGTATATCGTTTGAATTGTGTTTTTTTCATTAGATAGTGTAATAAAGTAAGTCTATGATCTAGGGATCCGATGGCTTCAGACAGATCTGAAATCGGATACCGTTTGGTCACTCGTCTGTAGGACCAAAGATCTCAAGAGTAGACTCAAGCATAAGTCATGTGCTCTCATATTCAAGTAATCTACTTAGCCTAGTGGTTAAGTCTCATGGTTGTGAAGGAAGAGGTCTTGGGTTCAACTCCCATGGGGAGCATGGGAAGAGAGTTTTGCCCAAAGAGCTCTAGAGCCTTCTAACTCAAGTTAACGTGAGTTAACTTGAGTCCAGTGGACTTAACTCAAGAGGTGAGTACAACAACCACTAGTGGACTCTAGTGGAAGGTACTAAAGTAGTGGTCGAGATCACTCCAGCCACTAATAGACTCTAGTGGTGGATATGAAAGGAGTGGAGGAGATTGCACATGCACTTGTGGACTCTAGTTACATTTGTGGTCCTCATTAGTTCAAACATTGATCACAGTATAGATCTGTTTCCGGGTACCAAGCCAAAATCTCAAAACCCATACCGCCTCCCCTATGTACAGAATCAAGAAGTAGAAAATCAAATCCAAGAGTATTTGGATAAAGGATTTATCCGCCCAAGCCAGTCTCCATGGGCAGCACCCATCCTTCTAGTGAAAAAGAAAGATGGAACTATGAGGCTGTGCGTAGATTATAGGGCGTTAAACAATCTTACGATAAAGAACAAGTATCCCATGCCACTAGTCGAAGATCTTTTCGATAGTTTAAAAGGGGCTACAGTCTTTTCTAAGATTGATTTACGCCAAGGTTATCATCAGATCAGGATCAAAGATGATGATATTCCTAAAACAGCTTTTCGAACAAAGTTTGGTCACTACGAGTTTTTAGTGATGCCGTTCGGGTTGACAAATGCACCCGCAACATTTATGACTTTGATGAATCAAGTGCTGAAGCCGTATCTGGGAAAATTTGTTGTAGATTTTCTCGATGATATTCTGATCTACAGTAAAGATCATGAAAGTCACTTAGAGCACTTGAAAAAAGTTTTTCAACTTCTTCGCGATAATAAACTTTACGGTAAAGAGTCAAAATGTGAATTCTTTACCCCAGAAGTAAAGTATTTAGGTCATATTATTTCCGCGGAAGGAATCAAAGTTGACCCAGAAAAGGTCCAAGCGATTCTTGAATGGCCTGAGCCCAAGACGGTTCGAGAATTACAAAGTTTTCTCGGATTGGCAGGATATTATCGGAAGTTTGTGGCTCGATATGCCAAGATTGCAGTACCTTTGACTGATCAACTCAAAGGGAAGCATCAGAAGTTAAATTGGAAAGAAGAGCAAGCAAAGAGTTTTCAAGAACTGAAACTTGCTTTCGCTTCGGCCCCGGTTCTACAAATTGTAGATCCGAACAAGCCTTTCCAATTAGAGACAGATGCAAGTTCATCTGCAGTAGGAGCAGTACTAAGCCAAGATGGTCGACCAATAGCTTTCGAGAGTAGAAAGCTAAGTCCTGCTCAGCAAAATTACTCTACCTATGAGCGAGAGATGTTCGCTATTATCAATGCTCTGAAGAAATGGCGCCATTATCTATATGGATCAAAGCTGACCATAGTTTTTGATCAAGAGAGCATAAAGTGGTTTGCAAACCAACCTGATCTAAGAGGTAGAAAAGCGAGGTGGGCCGAGCAGTTGCAAGAGTTCGATTATGAACTCAGGTATAGCAAAGGAAAGTTCAACGCAGTGGCAGACGCCTTAAGTCGGATGCCTATGCTGAACAATCTAAGTTTTGTACAAATTCAAAGTGAATTTATTTCAACTTTGAAAGGAAGCTGCAAAGAGGATCCAAGCTTCAGTCAAGCATGGAAAGCAGCTGAACAAGATAAACAAAATGAAGCAAGTACTTCTGAAAGAAAGTTTAAACACTATTCTCTCCAAGATGAATATTTGCTTTATAAAGGTAAGGTTTGTGTTCCAAGTACCTTGGACATACGAAATCAAGTACTTTTCGAATGCCATGATGCTCCAAGTGCAGGACATCCTGGTATTAACAGAACCTATGAGTTAGTAAAAAGACATTTTTATTGGCCTAGTTTACATCGAGATGTGCAAAACTATGTATCTAAGTGCCATAAATGTCAAGTAAATAAATTTGAACGACTTAAAGTTGGAGGATTGCTGCATCCATTGGAAATTCCCAAAGGAAAGTGGGAAAGTATTTCCATGGATTTCATTTCTGGATTACCCCGCACTCAGAAGGGCTTTGATTCAGTTTGGGTTGTAGTTGATCGATTGACTAAACTTGCTCAGTTTATTCCAGTCAAGACTACTTATAAGACTCCAGAACTTGCAAAAATATTTGTAAATCAACTTTATAGACTCTATGGTCTTCCAGTAGACATAGTTTCTGATAGAGATGCTCGATTTACAAGTCATTTTTGGCGAGCAGTCTTTAGTAGACTTGAAACTAAACTAAGTTTAAGTACAGCTGAACATCCCCAGACGGATGGACAGACAGAGAAAGTCAATCAGATTTTGGAAGACATACTCAGAGCTTATGTTACTTCCAAACAGACTGACTGGGAAGATTATCTTCCATTAGCTGAATTTGCCTATAATAGTGCCAAGAATTCATCAACTGAATTTAGCCCATTCATGTTGATGTATGGTTTCCAGCCTAGATCCCCTTATGCAGTAGGACTTCATAATGAACGAGTTCAAGCAGCTCAAGAGTTCCTTCAAGACATGAACTTTAAGCTCAAGTTAGCTAAAGAAAACCTAAAGAAAGCTCAAGATCGTGCAAAGGCTTATGCCGATCCGAAGCGTAGAGATGTTAGTTTTCAGGTTGGTGATCAAGTTTATCTTCGTATTCCTGAAAGATCGGAAAAATTCAAGACTGGTCAATGTGCCAAGTTGTCACCTAGGTATTGCGGTCCTTTTCCAATCACCAAGAAAGTTGGTTTGTGGGCTTATGAACTACAACTTCCAGATGATAGTTGGATTCATCCAGTGTTCCATGTTAGTCGACTTAGGAAGAGTCTAACAGATTCAGATAATCTAGTTGGACAACAAGTTATACTTCCTATTCCAGTAAATGAAACAGTTCCTCATGAACCTGAAAGGATACTTCGCACCCGAGATAAACGTACAAGAAGCCACTTGTATGAAGAGTGCTTAGTAAAATGGAAGGATGGAACTGAAGAAAATTCAACATGGGAAAAAGTTTCCACAATCCAACGACGTTTTCCAGCTTTCAAGTTTTAAGTTGGTCCCAACTAAAGAAGGTTTTTTATTTTCAAGTTTCTAAGTAAATAACCTAATTGAATGAATGCATGTTCTTCAAGTTTTAGAACATGAGGCTCGGGGGTTGCCTACAGTTCTATATATAGCTTTATTTTCGAGGACGAAAATCTTTCCCAAGGGGGGAAGAATGTAATAAAGTAAGTCTATGATCTAGGGATCCGATGGCTTCAGACAGATCTGAAATCGGATACCGTTTGGTCACTCGTCTGTAGGACCAAAGATCTCAAGAGTAGACTCAAGCATAAGTCATGTGCTCTCATATTCAAGTAATCTACTTAGCCTAGTGGTTAAGTCTCATGGTTGTGAAGGAAGAGTTCTTGGGTTCAACTCCCATGGGGAGCATGGGAAGAGAGTTTTGCCCAAAGAGCTCTAGAGCCTTCTAACTCAAGTTAACGTGAGTTAACTTGAGTCCAGTGGACTTAACTCAAGAGGTGAGTACAACAACCACTAGTGGACTCTAGTGGAAGGTACTAAAGTAGTGGTCGAGATCACTCCAGCCACTAATAGACTCTAGTGGTGGATATGAAAGGAGTGGAGGAGATTGCACATGCACTTGTGGACTCTAGTTACATTTGTGGTCCTCATTAGTTCAAGCAGCTATATATACAGGCATAAGGTTGGGAGGAGAGTCATTCATTCATAAGCATTTGCAGTCGTTACGTTGTTGCAGATAGCATGCTCACACTTATTGATATGCACTTATACATGATGAAGATGAACTTTCACACATATACACATGCACATACACACACATATATACACACAGATACATGTGCACATACACTTAGACATACACACATATACACATGCATATGCACAAACATTTCTACAACCACATAAAAAGACTTACATGCATGCATTATTGCATACACACATTAACATATATCCAAATACATGTATATGCACATCCACATGCATGCACATTCACATGCATGCACATGGATGCAAATGGAAATGCATCCACATACACATGCATGTTTCATACATATACACATGCATATACATACATTATACACATATATACACATATATATGCACATACGTACACACACATATACACATGCACACACATGCACATACCTTCATATACACATATACATGCACATACACACATATACATGCACATACATATACACACACATACACATGCACATGCACATACTCATACACACATATACACTTACACATGCACATACATACATATACACACACATACACATGCACATACATACATATAGACACACATACATATACACTTAGGTACACACATATGAATGAATTATATAATTAAAGTATTAAAACACATATACACATGCACACACACATGCACATACCTACATATACACATATACATGCACATACACACATATACACATATACACATATACACATAGAGTTACACATATACATGCACATACATATACACACACATACACATGCACATGCACATACTCATACACACATATACACTTACACATGCACATGCACATACATACATATACACACACATACACATGCACATACATACATATACACACACATACATATACACACACATACATATACACTTAGGTACACACATATGAATGAATTATATAATTAAAGTATTAAAACACATATACACATGCACACACACATGCACATACCTACATATACACATATACATGCACATATATACACACATATAAACATAGAGTTACACATATACATGCACATACATATACACACACATACACCTGCACATGCACATACTCATACACACATATACACTTACATATGCACATGCACATACATACATAACACTGAGTCACAACAAAGGAGAACAAAGACATGTTCTCTATTCCTTTTTACCTAAAGACCATGATACCAAGCAATAAAGTGGGCATTTTACAATATCTAGAAAGCATCACTTGTTCCTGCTTGTAAATATTGTCACTAGAAGCTTGATCTCATATCCCAAGTAGTCAAGATAGATATAATAAAATACTTGTTGCCATGAAAACTAGTTGTTCAGCATGATCAAGAATCCCACATCATGATCTTTGACAAGAGATTAGAGTTGAAGGTACAAGTAAGAGTTTGGGAAGCTCCTTCATTACATCTATAACCTCAACAAGCACAGATTATAGCTGATTAAAAGCTACTCGAAAATCAGAGTACATGTGTTGCAAAAATCGAAACATTTTAACAAGGCAATTAAGATCATCCCCTTTGTATAGTTAAGATCCTCATTGAATGCTGGGCCATATTCACGGAATTTGAAATACATTTCACAAAAGCATTCCCAAGAGAAGATTATAATCAACAAAATTATACTAAGAAACATTCACACATGATCAGAGAAATGCTCAAGATAAATCAAGCTGAACACAAAGTGGAAGCAGAACTCGACATTATATTTCTATTAAAATGATGTTTTACATTTCATGTGTTTTACAAGAGTAATATGAATCTACAATAGAAGCTGATCATAGCTTTCCTCAGGCTCAAGCATAATGGGATCCTTTGGAACATTAGAACACATATCCTGCCTCTCTTGCTCCAAGATTGGCTCTTCAAGGTCAGCCATGTCCCCCGGTTCATCTGCAAGTGGGGGAACAGGCTCCCTTGAAGCCGGTTGGAATCTCTTCGTGTCTGCAACGTGCTTCCTTCCAACCTCTTGGTCTTTATCTGGGCATTCATTCAGCCCATTGATTCTCATTCTAATGAAGCTCACTTGAGCATCATCCTTCTCCACAGCTATGCAATGCCTGAACATCTTTAAGGAGCAAGCCAGAGTCGTTCCTGAAACAGCAGAAAACCACTTAGAGGCCTCAATCAACATGATGACTAATGAAAATTGTTAAAATTGAAATTACTTGTGCCCGAAAAAAGGTCTAGGACCCAGTCATCATCATTGGAGAATAGTTGAAGAAATCTCATTATGAGCTTTTGTGGCTTCTGATAGGGGTTAACCAATGTCATGTCCCCAGCTACATGACGAAGTTTCTTGGTAACAGCTGGGAACATGAGCACATTTGAGATCCCATTCTCATTGCAATGCTCCCTGACTCTCCTTTTCCTTACTTCATCATAATAGCCAACTGTAATGCATTCATTGGAGCTCACAAACCTATGCAAAGGAGTGTGATTGAAGTTTGTCTTCACCCTACCAACAAGAACTATGAGTCACAGAGAGCATCATTAAAACCATGGAGATAGAAAGAAGATTACTTACCACGTGAGGCACTCCACAGCATGACATCTTGCCTTCAGAGCAGTTGAAATAGAGAAAGACTGGTCTCTGCTATGGAAAATTACTATCCTCCAAAGAGGAGACATAGTCAACTCTGTAAAATCAGTGACCATCTTCCGAATCTGAGGGTGTTTGAAGGGTTCATCATCATTAACTGATCCCAACATCCTAAATCCATAGGATATGTCTGCTATGAGAAGGGAGAAATGCTTTCTAGGCACAACAGAACAAATGTTATTTACATCACTACAGAATACATTGTAATATACAAGCCTAAGGGGGTCTAGGGGATTGGAGAAACATTTCAGATCAGGTTCATCATCAAAATCCATCTCCTTGGCTTTCAGTCTAGATTTCTCATGCCTTGCTCTTTGAATGTGAGCCAGGAATGCAGGGGGCAATCATCTAGTAGCTCTACAGACTTACTTTTCTTTGGTTTCTGCAGAATAAAGTGGAAAGACAATTAAATGAGCTCTTCAATACAACAAACAAAACATAAGGAATCGAAGCATGGCATCAATTTCGTGTGTGGGTAGATGCCAGGCATCGACTTTGGGACATAAGTCGATGCCTGGCATCGACTTATGCCACGAGGTCGATGCCAGGCATCGTCTTATGCCCCCAAGTCGATACCAGACATCGACTTATGCCAAGAGGTCGATGCCAGACATCGACTTTTGGTAGCAGGTCGATGCCAGGCATCGAATTTAGCAGTAAGTCGATGCCAGGCATCGAATTCCTACTAAAAGCTTGGCATCAAATTGGTTAGGTGAATCAAGGCATCTAACCTAATGGCAAACCAGGCATGACCCTTGAAAGAGAACCTACCCAATCACGAAACAGGATAAAATATTCTGATAAAGCTTTGTAGGATGATGTGGTTGGATAGTCAGCTTGGACCTCTGTCCAAGAAAAGCAACCCAGCCTCTTCATCATCACCTCTTGAATCTTCATGTATACTTTATGACTACAGTCACAGAAATAAAAAAGAGACTAGGTTAGACCAGAAACATGGGAGGAGGGAAAAAGGATCTGCGAATAACATACATACTTATTGAGCTCAGTCACCATCTCCTCCAGGCTTAACTCCTTGGAGATTACCCTTGACAAAGTTGATATAATCAATGTATCATCCTTGATTCCTTGAAGGGCCCTCCATGGTGTCAACTTCATGTCCTCAGGAGCCTCTTCAATTGAGAGGTCAACTTTCCTTCCCTTTCCCTTTAGATCAACCTGTGGGTCTACCCTCGACTTCCGTTGCTTCTGGCCCTTGACCTCCTTGTTCTCCCACATTGTGAAAATTTTATCCTGTAGATCCCAGATCTCACCTGATCTGAATGCCAGTTGAAACCATGGATCATATTTCCTCAAAGCATCGGACTTTCTACTCTCATCTAGTGCAATTCCAACCTCAATAAGGCAGTTCTTTCGTAGATTGGGATGTATTCTTCCAGCTTCCTTCACGAAGATTGTTCCTTCACGAGACAATCTTCATATTCATGGTGGAAGAACCGAATTCTCTCTATGGAGGACATTTTTTGCCTGTAGTCATTGTCATTGTTGTGATCCCAAGCAAGAAGCTTGGCTTCCTCAGTTGTAAGACCAGCATATATCTTGCACTCTGCATACCTAAAGAAGAATGTGGTAGGGTGCTCCTTCACTAGCTGTCTACGGGCCTCTGCAGAGTGTGAACCTCCAATCACATAATAAGTATAATCCTCAAACAAACCCTCATTGAACTCCTCCACAGAGATGCACTCATTCAGATCCATCATGACAAGGAATGGCACAACAGTAGCATGAGGATTTATTTTCATTTTCTTCTTAAGATTCTGCACGTGCAAATTGTGTGGCTCCCTGATCTCAAGGGGCCTCCTCCCTATGAGTGGATCTATTGGTGGCCTATGGATGATATTGATTGGCAGGTGGAACAACTACCCCTTCTTCACAACTTTTCTTCTAGCTATGTCCTCCCTTATCTTGTTCTGCTCAGTACCAAAAACACCCGAGGCAAGCTCTCCACCAGGTGCAACTATTATATCCTCAGAGCTAGAGCTTGAGTCAGAAGACTCCTCTTCTGCAATTCTCTTCTTTTTCTTCTGGAACTTTTTCTGCACGCTCTACTTACCCCTTGCCTTTACAGGAGTTGTCATCTTCTGTTGTGTTGGCATGATGTTGCCCTGGATCCATGGCATCAAGTCCTTGATAAGATTCACTGAGTCCCTGCATATCTCAACAAGCCCATCTGGAACACAGCACTCTGGGCACAAGAAATCCATCTTGCATATAACATCTCTTAAACCTTTCGATGTCTCTACCAAGAAAAGGAGGTTGTCAGAATCCTCATCTTCATAATCCAGTTTGTACAAAAGGCCATACTGAAAACCCTGTGTTGTCGTGATCTTTCCTCTCCCATATGCCCCTGCGAACACAAGGACTACATTCTTTTCTTCAACATACTGAAGGCACCACTCCAGATTTGTCATGTCTCGCAGTGGACGATATGTCCTTAAGACCTCTGCGTCCCTCGACCTATCCTTCATAGTTGTATCATCCTCAGGAATTTTGATGCTACTCTGTCCACCAGAGGATATTCCAACCGGGTTGCTGGCCTTCTTAGAGGATAAGGATGCAATAATTTTCTTTGGTTTTGCTTGGTGACCAATGCCTTTGTCACGTTGCTGATCACCAGAGCTCATGGTCACTCTCAGCTTCTTGAAGGGCCTCTCACTCTTGGACTCCACATCCCTGAAGGCGCTTGGAAATATCAGCTCATACGTTATTGTGTTTTTCAAAGGTCCAAGTCGATGCTAGGCATCGACTTGCACCTAAAAGTCGATGCCTGGCATCGACTTGAACCTAAAAGTCAATGCCTGGCATTGACTTTGCACCCTAAAGTCGATGCCAGATATCGACTTTTAGGTGCAAGTCGATGCCAGGCATCGACTTTTAGGTGCAAGTCGATGCCAGGCATCGACTTGAGGGTGAAAGTCGATGCCAGGCATCGACTTGAGGGTGAAAGTCGATGCCAGACATCGACTTGAGGGTACAACTCGATGCCAGGCATCGACTTACACCCTCAAGTCGATGCCTGGCATCGACTTGCACCAAAAAGTCGATGCGTGGCATCGACTTGCACCCTCAAGTCGATGCCTGGCATTGACTTGCAGCTAAAAGTCGATGCCTGGCATTGACTTGCACCTAAAAGTCGATGCCTAGCATCGACTTGAGGGTGCAAGTCGATTCCAGGCATCGAGCTATACCCTCATTGGATCTATATTTTAGGAGCTAAGAAAAATAAAAACCTAGAAAGCAGACTATTTACTCAAACATACAAAAGGAATCTTTTAGGAATCTTTTTTTTTGGTATGATTTTGTCTACCTCTTGGTACTCTTGCCAACATTCTTCTTCTCCATCAGAGTTGCCTTGCTGGTATGCTGAGCTCTGTGCTCCATGGCTGTCTGTGCTCTGTTGCTCTCTCTTGCTCATGGATTTTGAAAATGAGAATGATGTCCTCCTCTGCTATTTATAGGCAATTGGGTAACTTGAACCAGAGACTAACTGGATCTAACTGAATGAGTCCAGTTGCTAACTATATCTGTAAACTTATCTAACCAGGAAATACCACTCACACAAATAGGCTGTTTCACCTCAACTTTAATGAAATATTCATAGAACCTTGCAACTATTTATATACATTTGCATGGAAATTACACTTCAATGGCAAGAGTATGGTATGTACATGAGGATGTCTAATCTCATGTATAAATTGTTTCTTAGAATCTCTTGCTTGGGAAAAAATCAAGTCTAAGTTGTGTTGAATATGGGAGATTAATGACATCTTTATAGTGTTATACTTCTCACTTCAGTTCATATTCACATTTATCTTGTAACACATTGTTGAAATGGAAAATCAATGTATGACTAAACGTTCAAGTAAAGAGCTCTGGGGTAATTTCGACAAAATATGTTGGTAATTTCAACAAAATAGCTTGGTAATTTCAAACGTCACTCATTGTCTTTGCATCCAACGTTCAGAAAAATCATAGATTCAAAATTCATTTGAAAATCTTTTGTAACAAGCATATACTTAATTCTTACATATAATTCTTACATATACTTTTCCATATACTTCTTACATATACATTTCCGTGTACCTCTTTTACACATAATTCTTTTTTAATATACTTTCATCTACCTCTTTGAGATCTATCCAAGACCACAATAAAACCTAATCCTTGAAATCTTAACCAAAGGTAAAATTTCTTCTTGTATAGTCTTCAATGGCGCTACTCCAAACAATTTTAATATCTAATCCAGTTTGAACTCAACTTGGATATATTTTGATTCACTCACAATGCTAAGACTCAATGACTCATATCTAGTTAGAAATCAACTGTGTATCTCATCTTTCAAAAGTGAATCAAATCTTTGGTTCCCTTATTAGTGTATATTTGAGTAATTAAGTGATTTGATGTTATTTGATGTTTAATGTTATTGAATGTACTTTAATGAACTTTTGATTTCATATCTTCTTGATGTGACATCTTCACTTGATCTTGGATTTCTACTTATTTAAAAATGTCATTCATCTTCAGTCTTCTGTGAACTCAGTGAAGATGAGCTCAATCTTTTCAGTGGATGCTTGGGCATCAGCTTCCTTTGCTCATATTGATACAGTTTCGGATTCATTGTTCTCAGTTGAACCTTTCCACAGAAGTGATGATCCCTATGGTTTAGAACATGCTGATGATTCTATGTTTTCTGTTGAGTCATTTAAGTTATCCAATTCACAGTGCAATGTTGCTCAACCAAATGCACCTCTTGATCTCCCATCTGATCCAACCATTGATCTCCCTTCTGACTTAAGTGCATGTGGAGCAACGGAAAAGCAAAGCAAGCTCAATCTACGATTTAAAAGAAGGCCTAGTGAAGTAAGTCAAAAAAGATTTAAATTTCTTACTTCAGATAGACAGATTGCATTGGATATTGTGAAGCATTGTTGTGGTTTGAAATGTTTGTACAATTTAGGAATGAAGAAACTAAAGCACCTAAGAGAAAAATTCCTCCATTTAGATAGTGAAAGGCAGGATATATACCTTGTTTCTCACATGCAAATGATTGAGGATAACATGTCAGTAACACGTGTTGCTTTTGAATATTTCTTTAGTCAAGGGATGCGATGTTGTAGGGCTGCATTTAAAATTGCAATGGGTGTGGGAAATTTTAGAATACATAGGGTTCAACAGGGGCTTTTAAATGGGGATCTCATTTTGGATACGTTCCATGTTGGGACCAAAGGATCTGTTGGACGTCATGCAATGAATTGGATGATGAACTATTTTAGCTTGCATTGTGAGGTTATGCCTACAACTGGAAGGTTGCACTTGTCAGATAACTTTACTCGTCGAGAGGTATTTCAAATATATAGAGAAGACATGGAAAATAGAAATGAGAAGTATGTGTTGTATCGTCACTTTACTCGATTATGGAAGGAAGAGTTTAACAATGTGTCTATTCCTCGTAAAGTTAGAATGGGTGAATGTTCAGTTTGCGCCACTTTGAAAAACATGGCAAAGGGGGCTACAACACCACAGGAAAAGAAGAATTTTAAAAACCTTCTTAACAACCATCGTGAGAGTCAAGCTTTAGAGAGAAAGAAAGCAATTCATCATCGAAGTAAAGCACTCAGAAATCCAGAGCGTTATATGTGTTTGTTGATCGATGGTATGGATAAAAAAAAAACTTGTTTGCCACATTTTTATCGCATCCCTAAGGACATTGGAGATGAAGTCCTTGTGCAAATGAATTTGGTTGGTGCTTTGGTATACAATGGAACTGTAATGTCCAAGGTTTTCTTCACATATCCGAATGTGCATAATGATCCAAACCTTACAGTTACTATCATTCATCGTGTTTTGCAATCATGGAAGGGTCTTTTGCCACCAACTCTATATTTGCAACTTGATAATACTGCAAGAGAGAATAAAAATTCTACAGTCTTTGGATATTTAAGCATGCTTGTTGAAAAACACGTATTTCAGAAGGTTAAGGTAAATTTCCTTCTAGTTGGCCACACTCATGATCACATTGATCAAATGTTCAGTACTTTCTCTAAGAAGTTGGCACGTAACAATGCTTTTACTCTTCTGATTTTATCTGAGCTGATTTCAGAAGCATATACTCCAAAACCAGAAGTTCAACACCTCACACAAATTTATAACTTTAAGCACTTTTGCTCAATGGGCCTTGATAACAGTGCTAAGGTTTTGGCTCCATTGCACAATATTAGTTTCAACCATGTATTCTTGATGAGGAGGGTTGATGAAATAACCCTTTTATTTGCAAAGCAGTATTCATCTTCTCTTGGGTGGGAGCCTAAAGAGGGATGCTGATTCTTATTGCAGGTGCCTAATTTGTCTACAGTGTATGGTGTAGAACAATCACCATATGCAGATAAAAACAATACAGAAAGATGTGGAAATGTGGTTGATCAAAGTAAAAGCTGGATGCATGCACTCATTGAAAAGAAGAGACATATTGAGCGTGCAAAAGAATATGCTGGAGATCAAGATGTATCTTGGTGGGAGGACTTTTTCAATCATCAAGAAGAGATTATACAGTATACAATTGCAAGTCACTGGCCAATTGATGTTCCATTCACATGGGATTTTTGTACACAAAGATCCGTGATGTAATGCAGATGCACTTCAAAGTTTTATACATCCACCAGAAAGAAATATTTATGTAGGCCCAAGGATGACAAAATAGGCAGAAGCAAGATGGCAAGGAAATTTAATAGAGATAAATGTTGGAACACTTATTGCAGTACTTGCTGATGGTGATGAGGCTACCAGACCATTTTGGATTGCAAAGTTTTAGAGATAACTAAAGATATTGATCAGAGAAGAATAGAGGCTTTGATGGTGCATTGGTATTACACTAAAAGTAGTAATGCATTCACAGGTAAATATAACTTAGAAATGGTGTGTGATACTAAACGAACAGGTTCAAAAAAGAAAAAGAATATTCGAAGCACATCCACTCTTAAAATGGATGATGTAGATATTCTTGTTTATGATTTTTCCTTGACAAAACAGGTCACTTGAGGAAAGCAACCATCAACATGATAAAACAAAATCTTCCAGATGTATGTGGTACAGGAAATCATAGGCAAACAAGAGTTGTGCATGATCCTGCAGAATTTGGTATGTACGTGGATGAAGATAGAGCTCTTGTGGATATTGAAGAAGAAGAAGAGAGCTCTCAACAGTATGAGACTGAATCAAGTGCATCAGATGATGAGGGTGTAGACATAGATCGACATAGTTGTGAGCTGCATTGAAGCTCTCTAACATTTTTAGTGCTTATGTAAATGCCTCGAAGTAGTTTGGTTAATGAAACCATGTTTTGTAGCAATTTTGAATAACAATCAGATATCCACCCATTAAAAATATGCCTAAAATGTTATTTTTGTATAAGAATTATTCAGTTCTACATTCTTTATATAGATTTTATACATGTCAATGTCTTATCATATAGATTTTGGACATGTCAATGTCTTATCATATAGATTTTGGACATGTCAATGCCTTATATAGTGAAATTTTGACTACATTTTGAGCTCTTTTTTTATGAGAAAATGACAAAAAATGTCAAAAAATCACATGTTTTCACTTCATTTTTGTAATATATGTATACTGGTATAAAGGAATCTCAAACATAAGCTGCCATTTGCTTTATTTTTGACGAGAGTGTTCTCTTTTTATGACATAGTTCTCGTTTGTTACGACTCGCTGTTACATATACACACACATACACATGTGCATACATACATATACACACACATACATATACACTTAGGTACACACATATAAATGAATTATATATTAAAGTATTAAAACACATATACACATGCACACACACATGCACACACTCATGCACATACCTACATATACACATATACATGCACATATATACACACATATACACATAGAGTAACACATATACATGCACATACATATACACACACATACATATACACACACATACATATACACACACATAGACATGCACATGCACATACTCATACACACATATACACTTACACATGCACATGCACATACATACATATACACACACATACACATGCACATACATACATATACACACACATACATATACACTTAGGTACACACATATGAATGAATTATATAATTAAAATATTAAAACACATATAACATGCACACACACATGCACATACCTACATATACACATATACATACACATACACACATATACACATAGAGTTTCACATATACATGCACATACATATACACAGACATACACATGCACATACTCATACACACATATACACTTACACATGCACATGCACATACATACATATACACACACATACACATGCACATACATATACACACACATACTTATACACTTAGGTACACACATATGAATGAATTATATAATTAAAGTATTAAAACACATGCTTAATATAAACAATCATAGCAACCAATAGAACAAAACTCTTCATTACTTAATACCATACACACAATTCAAAACATGACTGAAATGAAAAATATATATAATATATATATATATGTAAATACATATAATCCAATGTCATAATCAACTAAAATCCTAATCATCATCATCATGATCATCATCATCATCAGTAGCAGTATCATGATCATCCTAATCATCCTCATCCTCATCGTCATGATCACCCTTCGATGATCGAGATCGTCCCTCCTATGTCTGTCTCTTCACCTCACCCTATATGTCTCTCAATAATACTCCTGTATTACATATAACAAACTTTAAGAAATAAATCAATTAAACCATTCATAAAATAAATTAATTATATAAAATTTAATAATACTCACAAAGGCATCAGGATGATCTCGCATATACTCGCTCAAACGTCGATATCCAAAATGTGTAGCATACTCGATCTCATGTTTCATAGGATATCGGCCATAATCCTTCCGTTGCATTGAAACAAATAAGAAAGATTAGTTTCTTGCATTTTAACTAAAATAAAAAATATACTCACAAAAACACATATACTTACGAATGTAGCTACAAAACCATTATGGCCCATTTGGCCTAGGTGCAATGTGTGGCCCGACTCCACTCTCTTCATTGCAGCAGCCTGTTTATTTAAGAAAAAATTACATAAATTAAATGAAAAGAATTAATAAAATATATAAAAATTATAAATATAAACTATTAATTTGTGTACCTTCTGCTGAGGAAATGACTCTTGAAGACGTAGCTGTCTACGAAAAAACTGCCACGTCTCAGGTGGTATGTTAGGTCGCCTCTTATTTTTTTCCACCATACAATATCTCCTGTTAATTTAATCTCAAACAGAAAAAAAAATCAGAATACATACACATATATACACACACATACACATACACATACCCACATACACATATACATGCAAACATATATGCATACATATATGTATACTTATACACATATACATACATATAACATAAACACACATATACATATCCACATATATACGTACACACACATGCATGCATTTACGCTCATTCATACAAAATACATGCATTTATCCCACAATAATGTGTAGTTGTATATATGTGAATATGTGTGTATATGTAAATGTGTATATGTGAATATGTGTGTATGTGTAAATATGTATATGTGAATTTTTTGTGTATGTAGATAATCAGATTATTAATATCTATTAAAAGGGACTTCCGTCACCTCCACTTTTAATCTCTTTTTGGGTTGTTGGGGATGGTAGGGGTCTGATAGTGCAGAGGCCCTTTACTTAATTTTCCCAATTAACCATTTAACCAAATAGTAATTATATGTCAAGGCATTAACTTCTGTTACATAGTTATGATTCTTTGATTACAGTTATCCTCACACAGTAGGTTATCACGCAAATTATCAGCCACACAGTCGTACAAACTTATTGATATTAAGACAGCATTACTGTGTTAGTAATAAATTACGGCAATTCAACAAGAACAGAATAATAGTACTCAAGATTTCTGTAACTGTGCACACAGCATCTCCGGCGTCGTCGCCCAGACAAACAGTCTGGCGAACCCCCTCTCTCTCTTCGTCGAGAGTCACCGTAATGCCCTTTCATTAATGGATAAAAGGTTACAACTAATCGCTACGCCCTTTCCGTGCGTGCAATATATGAAGAATAAGATTACATTATGCCAATCCGGCGGTCTAAGAGTGGCACACACGGTGGACTCGAACCCGCAAAGAAAATAAAATTAAGGCTCATCTACAATGCCATGTATGGTTTTCTTGCTAACTTGAAAGTCCTAGTGATCTTTTGTTTTAAGGAATCCAACATAAGCTTTAAAGTCTCTGGCTCCACCAATTGTGCGTCAATTCATACTGAACTAGTGGCAATGACTTGACTGATCAGAGCATCGGTCTGTATCTGCAAAAATGCTTCTTGTAAATAGAAGTCATTAGCTAATGCAGCATCTCTCTGCTACTTCACATCCGCAATTTGAGCATCAATCCGCGATAATCTTTCTGCTTGAAATCCCAGCTATTTTTCTTTGCGTTCCAACTCGTGAGCTTGATATTGAATTGTTTTATAATATTCATCCTTTTCTTTCATGATTCCTGCTAATTCTTTCTTAAGCTGAATTGTCAGATCCGTTTGTGCTTTTAAGGCACAATTCGCCTGAAAAAGATAAGCAGATGCGGTCTGTAATTCTGCAGTAGTCTACTTAGCCAAGTTAGCCATTTCTTGTCCTTTATGCACTACCTCATCAAGCTCAGCGCGAGTTTCTTCTAGCAAATTTCTGAGAGCAACCCAAGCATCTTCCCTGTCCTGCACCAATTGTTTTAACTGGTTGATCTCTTCATCGCGAGTGGATACAAGAGCATCATTTTCATTCAACTCAGCAAGGGTAGCATCTCGTTGGGCAATCAAGGTGTCCTGCTCTATGATCCTTGTTTGAAGTTGTTGAAGCTGCACCTGTAGGGCATGGTTCTCTACCTTGACCGCAATTGGCTTCTTCTTGCAACGGAGCGATGTTGGCTTCAAGCAAATCAACTTTACCTTGCAATTCGTGCCTGATACTCTCGGTTGCGAGTTTCAATTGAATAGGTAACTGTTGGGAAAATTGGATCAGGAGGCAACCCATGGATTCTAATTCATTGAACATCCGAGTCGAAGGAGGAAGAGCAGGCAGTGGTTGGAGGAAGAGGATGAGAACAAATGGGGGGAAGGTGGTGGAGAGTAGTCGCGAGAAGAGGATGGAGGAGTGGGGACTTCACGAGTTACATTGGTAAATGCACTAGTAGGCACTGCAACGTGCTCAACAGAGTTAATTGGTGGAGGAAGGGGAAGAAGAGTGTTTTGCACCAGAACTATTCCGGTTGTACGCTGATTTGTCACCTCCGCTTTGTCAAGCACGTCCTCAACATTGGCAATCACTTCGGTGAGGATTTCGGTTACAATCGCATTCACAGCTTCCTCATCGTGCTGATGAGAGTCCTCCCAAGAAGAAACCTTTTGGATTCGTCCAGGTGTGCACCATGTTCCTGCTGGTTGAGGGGAGAAGAGGGAATGGAAGATTCAACATGAAGAGAGGTTGTAGTGTTGTGGAAGACTTCTGTTTCATGACCGGCAGTTGATCCTTGCACCTGACTTCCAGAAGGGCTAACACATCTGCGTTTTCGGCGAAATAGCTGGAACAGCTCTTCATCGTCGTCCTCCTCCTCGAGCATTTGAGTAGATTCTTCATGTAACAAGAAGGGAGCGGTTGGAGGAGGTTGCGCGGCTTGGATCACCAAAAAGAGGAAGGTGAGGATATGGGGTAGACAAGAACGTGGAAGGTCACCCTTAGTGACTTGTTTGATAACCGCTACACATTCACGATGAATGCGCCGGAAATAGAAGGAGGCGAAATTGACAGACTCACGGGAAGCGGTATCTATCATCGAATAGAATGGGCAGGCAATACCATAGGTGCGTTTCTGTAAATTCAGGGTGGCTGCGAAAAATTACAGAGCTGTACACTCTGGTTCAGGTCTACACAGAATGGCGTACTCATTAGATGAGTGCCGGGGAAACAACTTGGTCATGGTGGCGATGGGAAGGAGGGGATCATTCTTGAATCCTTCCCGAGGGAGTCGAAAAGCTTCAGCAAATGTAGCTAAAGTAATAACGACACGAGATGGTAGACATGCAATGGGCCAACACTGCTTAGTAGCAGGTGTGGTGGTGATGGCAGAAATGATCTGCGCATGGAATGGTTGACACTCCACTGAATGCCAAGGCAATTCAGCGAAGGCAAGCAAACCACGGGTACACAAATACTCACTCACTTCGGGAGTGAGGCTTGCACGGAAGGTTGCGACATTCGTGAGTGCTTACATGGCGCACAAGTGAACAAGAGAACACAGAATACACAGAGCACACAATCACACAAACACAATAGCGATTATCAGTGACAAAAACACGATTAAGTATGAGCACGGACAACATCAGGCGGCAAGAACCCTAATCATTGCACAGTATTGGCGAGCTATCCTTCATGATTACGGCATGCATGCATACGCAGCAATAGTAACATCGGGTGGCGATTAATCATAGTTAGATACCCAAAACGAGGAGATTACAGTCAGTGGTCAACCGAAATACGGGGATAAAAAGAAAAACAAGTGACTCGCAAACAAGACTAAGTACACATCAACGGTTATCAGACGACTGGTGATATGGGCGAAGCTTAGAACCATTAATCACTTTTGGCAAGAGAACACCTGTTAAGGTCGCCAATCAAAAAGTTGCGGGGCCCACTCGTTCAACAATCCGATATGGACCGAACCACCGTAATTTAAATTTTCCGACATCGCGATTGGCTTTGGCATTATAAAATAAAACAAGTTGATCAACAGTAAAAACAGGGGTTTTTAGGAAGCGGTCATGAGTACGGGCTTGACAAAGCTGAACTTCCTGGAGAGTCATGAAGCTTTCCCAGCGGTGTTCATCCAAGGATCTAAGCGTATCCAACCGAAATGGCAAAGATTCTTCCGGTAACAGTTTCTGAGATAAAGCAACACGCAGACTCGGTATCACTACTTCCATCGGCGCAATAGCTTCCATGCCGTAAGCAAGTTTAAACGGGGTTATTCTAGTTGCCACTTTGTACGTGGTCCGGTATGCCCATAATACTGCAGGTAAGAGTTGATCCCAACGTTCCGGACATTCCAAAATCAATTTGTAGAGCATATTCAATAGAGTCTTATTGGTACTTTCAGCCAGACCATTAGCACGCCGATAGTACGATGAGCTGAATTTATGCATAATCTGAAAAGTTTGAGTAAGCACTTGTAGTAAGTTGTTTGCAAAATGTGTTGCTTGGTCCGTCATAAGCTTCAGAGGTAATCCATAACGTAGGAAGACATCCTTCATCAAACATTTTTCCACCGAAACAACTGTGGTAGACCGCAAAGCCCAAGCTTTCGCCCACCTGGTGGCATAATCTGTACAAGTCAAGATATATCGATTGTTGGTGAGGGTTGCTGGTGGTGTTATTGGGCCAATAAAATCTAGACCCCACTTCTGGAAGGGTTCCAAAGGTAAAACGGGTTGAAGGGAAAAGAAGTGTCGCTGCAAGGGCTGTCCAATTCGTTGACAGACATCACACTGCTGCACAAATTTTCCGGTGCGTAAGATCAACTGCAAAGTGTCCTCCAGAGGGTAACGAATGAGCTATAGCAATAACTGATTCCCCTTCATGTGGGGGAATGCATCTAAGGAAAACACCAGTATGATCTAAGTAATACAGTTGACCCACAATCAACCGGAATCGTCGATTGTAGATCGCAATTTTCCGCTGCAGAGGAGTGGGAGTATGAGGAGGAAGACAACCGTCGATGAGGAAAGTTAGTAATGTATCATAATATGAAGAAACAATAGGAGGTTCAGCAGAGTCCTCAGTAGTTGTCATGGTAACGTAAATTGCCAGTGTAGTGTCATCAACCCCTACCGGAGACTCACCGGAATCCAGTCGAGATAGAAAATCCACCAACGCATGTGCTATGCCGGGTCGATGAGTAACTTCATAATCAGTGCAGCATGATCCATGTGGAAGGTAAATTTACAGCCCAGCAAGTAATGCCGAAACTTCTTCACAGAGTAGGCCAATCCAAGACACTCATTCTGTTAGAGAGTAATTTTTCTCCGCAGGAGCTAATCGACGGCTCGCATAATAAACAGGCCGAAACCATTTGTCAATTTGTTGCATGAGTACACTACCTGTCGCAATATCTGACGCGTCCACAAAGACATGGAACGGTCATTCCCAATCAGGTGGTTGCAGGATCGGTGCCTGCGTCAATAAGACCTTCAACCAATCAAATGCACTTTGGCACTCTGGAGTTCATTCATACTTCCGGGGAGCGCTGGTCATAAGCCGATTAAGTGGTGTCTCTAAATGAGCTAACCATCGTAAATGTCTACCATGCCACCGAATTCGGCCAAGAAAGCGCATAACGTCTTTGGGCATCTTCGGGACTGGTGCCTCCAACATGGCAGATACTTTATCCGGATCCACTTGTATTCCGTGTTTAGAAATGATATGACCAAGCAGTTTACCATAGGAGACTACAAAAATGGATTTGGTAGGATTCAAACATAATTGATACTCTTGGCATTTTTGAAAGCAGCACCGTAAATGATACAGGTGCACTGAAGTGGCTCCAAATAAGGAAAAATTATCCAAATATAATTACATAAACGTGGTGAAGTAGGGTGAAAAGACTTACTGCATACATCTTTGGAATGTACTTGGGGAATTGCGTAAACCGAACCACATTACGGTGCAAGCATAATCACCCCAATTAGTAATGAATGTTATCTTCGGTATATCTTGTTCTGCCATCCTCACTTGATTATATCCACTATAGCCATGCAGAAAAGAATACATTTCATGTCCTACTACCCTGTCGAGCATTGTATCAAGAAAGGGGAGAGGGAATGGATCTGGGACAGTGGCTGCATTAAGTTTCCGGTAGTCGACACAGATACACAACTGTTTATTTTTCTTTGGGATGATACTATTGGAGATATCCACTCAGCATGCTCAATTGGCACAATAAATCCCACCTTCAATAAACGATCAAGTTCAGCCTTCACCTGCGCCGCATAATTAGGATTCATCCTGTAGCTTGGTTGTTTGATTGGCCTCGCATCCGGTTTGAGCACTACCCGATGTTGATAAATCCGTGGGTCAAGGCCTTTCATGTCTCTATAATCCCAAGCAAAAACATTGGAGAATTCATGCAGGAGTTGTACCAAATCATCTTGGAATGTCTCTGCTAATCCTGCCTTAATCTTAACTGGTCGCGGGTTGACCGTGTCACCCAAATTGTACGTTATTAACTAATCTTCCGGTACATAAAATTATCGAGGTTGTACCAAATCATCAGCGGGCTGCAACAGTTGTTGTAAAGTCGCTTCATCCATAGGTATATCAGCATCTTCTTCTGCTTCTCCGATCATTGGGATGACTGTACACGATGCCAGACTCTAGTTATCTGCGATCGCCTGTAAATCTACAGTACCTAATGGGATAAGGTCCTTATTGGTTTCAAGGAAAGCCTCCTCCTCATCATCAGATAGCCCATCCAACATATGTACTGGCTCTGTTACATATGGCCGTGCATGTAAATCACAAGGTTGCATAGCATCCAGTGCAACTACATATTTCCGGTGATTGTCTTTGAAAATTAGCTCTTGAGCGGACCAATCGTGTACAAATTTGGCTTGCTTTAGCCATGGTTTGCCAAAGAGTAAGTTGTAGTCCAAGCTGGATTCTGGTAAGTCTAAGACTACAAAAGTCATTTTAAATGTGGTTCCCTGCAAGGTAATAGGAATATTACATACTAGTCCCACCGGATGGACTCGAGATTGGTCTGCCATTCGCACAAAAAATTGTACGGGTTCAATTTGGTTCCAACCCAATTTCTTGTGGAGCGCGGCTATTGCTATATTTACACCAGACCCACCATCAATTAAAACTTGGGTAATCTTCTGGTTTTTATACCAGAGAGTGATTAATGGGACTGAATGATCCACCGTAGAATCTGTAATAAACTAGAGTCTATGATCCAAGGGTCTAGCCAGTTCAGACAGATCTGAAATCAAACACCATTTGATCATCCGTTTGTGTGGCCAAAGATCTTGAGTCTAGACTTATTGGTAGGTCATTTACTCTTGTAACCCAGTAATCCACTTAGCCTAGTGGTTAAGACTCAAGGGTGTGAAGGAAGAGGTCTTGGGTTCAATCCCCATGGGATACATGGGGAGAGTGTTTTGCCCAAAGAGATCTATAACCTTCTAGAAGCATCCACTGGAGTTAACTTTGGCTAACTGGGACACTTGGCGCACATGTAGTTACATGGCCGACACATGGGATGGCTAGCATCCACCTGCCCAAGAAGACAATCCCCTGGAGAGAGCTATATATAGAGGCATTTGGTTGGGAGGAGAGTCATCTCTCTAGTATGTGGTGGTCGTAATCCTTGCTCTCTTGCATTGGATAAGAATCAAGAATTCTCAAAGTCTTGTAAGGGATAAGAATCCCACCTTCATTACTAAGTTCATGCACCAGTCAAGCCCAGAAATGGACTAGTAAGTTGAATCCTCCTAGTTCATATGTTTGTGCCTAGGTTGCACATCGAGAAACTGTGAATTGGCCAGGGATGTTTTTAGATCCACCCTTATTATTCTTTCACTAGTTTGTACTTTGTCCCGTTCATCAAAGTGCAAAACCAGATAGTGTTTTGAATCATTTGGACAGGGATGCCACCACAGAGATGAGACATGTTCTTCCAATTCTAGAACATGACCATGTTCTTCCAGTTTTAGAACATGAGGCTCGGGGGTTGCCTACAGTATGTATATAGCTCTATTTTCGAGGATGAAAATATTTTCCAAGGGGGGAAGAATGTAATAAAGTAGAGTCTATGATCGAAGGGTCTGGCTGGTTCAGACAGATCTAAAATCAGACACCGTTTGGTCATCCGTTTGCGTGGCCAAAGATCTCGAGTCTAGACTTACTGGTAGGTCATTTACTTTTGTAACCAAGTAATCCACTTAGCCTAGTGGTTAAGACTCAAGGGTTTGCATGATGAATCTCGCATTTTGGAACTCAATGGCATTTCTACACAAGATAGTGGCATGAAGCTTGAATCATCACCGACTTAGCAGATGAGGGGTTTATTAGTCTCCTTTGTGTGTCTCACCCACATTGAGTTTAATTAGTCTTAGATATTAACACTAATTTTTTGCTAATAAGAAAAAGTTGGGACATCATAAGTATATACTTGAAGTGAACGAAGTGAAAGCACTAGAGAAAAAGGTTTGCGCATGATATAATGCCTATATACAATGATAGTTTGAAAAAATGATCAAAAGAGCTCCAATTGAGCGGAGTAGGATTTGAGATGAAGACTTGGGATAACTAAGTTATAGATGCCCACCAAGAGGATTGCATATGCCATTCATCTTTTATACAAGTATGAGATCTCCAATTATTGAGAACCTCATTTCATGAGTGATTAAGAGATAATAATGATTATAAAAATATTTTTCCTTCATTAGATATCATTCTCCTTACACTTCACACCATTCTCATTACAGGTAATAATTTTTCTACACCTAAAGATGATAAGTGATAAACAAATCAAAACATGGTTGTCAGGTACTATTTCTACAAAAAGAAGATAGGGGCAGAGACGATGATGAAATAATGTGCAATTTGTTACGAGGACAGCCTTTATATCATGTTGAGTGTAAGAATGAGATTTGAGGGACCTTAATAATTAAGTGCCCATTGCTCATAGGAGACTCAGGTATGCACATACATGTCCTTCTTATATAAAAAAAGGAAAACATGCAAGGCAAGTCATGTTGAGGATGTATGAAGAGCCAGACAAAGATACTCTAGGTACAAAGCTCAACGTTGAGCATGCAATAAAATGTTGGTAGGACAGAGGGCAATCAAGACAATTTAAAGATGGATCCGAGGTGGAAGAGACAATCAAAGAAGTCAAAAGGAGAAGATGGCGGATGAGACGGAGAGATGAAGCTTGTCTTCATTTACTGTTGCTTATAAAAATCAGTAAATAGGTTTAATTTAGCATAAAGAGGTGGTTACATTAATATTAATATGGTTCTTCTTGTGGTTGAAAATAAAGAGAGATAATAAAAGAATGAACCAATGTACACTCGCAATAGAGCCATACTTAGGTGCAAAGGGGGGTTTAACTTGGGTTCCTCACTTTGTCCTCGTGTTTGCTCAAGACATCTCTCTTTCTTTCTTTCTCTCTCAAAAGAACACATAGCGACCTCAGTCTCTCGTTGTTTCTTTTTCCAACAAGCGTCTTTGTTTCTCACACAGACGGATACACAGAGTCCAAAAAAAAAAAGATGTCCTTGCCTTGAACACTAATACTAACTATGCTTTCATAAAGCTCACATCATCCTCTCTTCCTCAGAATCTGTAAATAAAGCGGGATAGTACAACCCATGATCCCTAAAACATGTTGATGTTGTTGTTCCTGCTGTTGTTTTTGGGAAATGCACTTGTTCCTTGAAGAAGTTCTATGCCACCAACCATCCCATCTTTCCTCTCTTACACATACTGGTACTCTCTCTCTCTCTCTCTCTCTCTCTCTCTCTCTCTCTCTCTCTTTTGCGTATGGAGTTGACTAGGCTGATGTCTCGCATTGATGTTAGTGAAAGCATGCAACTATAGTGAACGTGAGCACATCAATCCAACTCATTAAAAGAGTAACTATAAAATAAGGCACGGAGACACTGGATCTTGTGCTTCTCTCCAAAGTCAAGTGCCTTGAACCTCATTGAACCTGCAACGTCACTCCCTTCTCATCCTTGAAAACTTCAAGCAACCAATTCCCTACTCTGCTTAGGGATTGGGATTGAACTCCCTTTGTCCCCCTCTCACTTTTCGACTTTCGAAGTTAGCACGAGTGCATGTGCATGCACCTGTCTGCGGCTATGGGCGAGAGACAGGCGTTGCTTGTGTCTTTCTTCAACAAAGGCTTTAACTAAATAGGACAGGCCTTGTCTATGCATGGTTCACATGCAGGATTCTTGGCCTATTACAGGGACTTGCATTGATTTTTGGGCTGTTAAGCCCTCAGATTTTTGTATGCCCTTGTCTTCTAGGTCGAATGCCGAATGCCCAACTTGAAAAAAAAGTAAAAGAGCTGTTCCATTTGCATGAAGCGATGGAGCAAGAAAAGCTGTGAGTGTGAAGGAGGGAAAGCTACAATGGTCGAAATGCATGGAATTGTTTGAGCATATGCTCCTCTGGGCACCTTTTTACTGCTTCAGGATTTTTACCCTCTTCTCTGATCAGAAGCGCCATCTTTTCACTTGCCATCCTCGTCATCTAATGTACTACTAGAGCAGCACATTATGAAGCTTACCACATTCTTTAGTTGTGTGCTGACTTCGCTGTCTCAACTCCAGTCTCCAGAGATGGCGCTGATACCAAAGTAGGAAGGTACATTCACACCAATTACTTATTTGTACTAAGGTGCATGTTCCCCACTTTCTGCAGTACTTGGACTGATGTGACCTGCCATAGCTTTGCAGAGCCGGACGCGCAACATGGAGGCTGGTCAACCTTGGCTCCATTTCATAGTGCAAAGTATGTTAAAAAAAAAAAACATACTGCTGAAGGGTAAATTAATCCTACGTTATCTGTTTGAAGACAGTCAGTGGCACATTTACCAAGGTGATGAAAATGGAGCTGCTTGCATTTTGAACCAGTCATTTGCACCTCAGAACAGAGGAGTTCTTTGGCGTCAAAACAGAGGAACAGAGAACAAGGACAGAGGAGCAGAAGGACAAGTGGAAGTAAACATGGTGTCATTCCTTGGAATCAGAGCCTGCAGTTATGGTGGAGAAGGAAGTAAGTCGCGAAACAGCATTTTTTTTTTGTCCATGTAAATGCATATTTTTTTACTGCGCACATGATCACCTAAAAGTCAAACCATATTTTATCTTTTGGCAGATTATAGAAGGGGTAGATAGTAGAGCAAACTGATGCCGGGCTCGAGCATTTAGAAGGCCCGGATGATCGGGAAGAGGTGAAAAGGTCATGGTGTCTCTGGGACAAGAAGGAATCAGCTCCTCATGATGTGGATTGCCATAGTCTTTGATCTGAATGTGGAATAGATGGATCAAAGGCTATGGAGATCCGTGTTATTCTTAAAGAGGTAATTATACAGCACCGTTGGGGAAACAAATTAACTTTCAAACTATAATGCCGAACTTCAAGTCCGGAAGAGTAGGCTAATGCCGAACTTCCTTTATATAAAAAAAAAAATTAACTCTCAAACACCATTGTACTACAATATAGATAGTCAAGTGATCCTCTACTCATTTCAACAAAGAAAAATTGAATCAAGCAATACATACTTACACACAGATGCACTGTTTGTAGAGCTAGATAAAACAGAGTTAGCTTAAATTGTATTAACAAAAAGAAAGATCCAAGCAAGTAAGGGAGAATCGGAAGCCAGGCTTCGTGTTGGCTGCCTTTACATTCGGCCTCATGATCTTGTTTTTTATAAGAAAGCTTGCTCATTAAGCGAAGGGGGGGGGGGGTTGGTTCCTTTTCAACATCTCAACCTTGGTTTCCTTGACAAGCCATAATTAGGGGTTTTAAGTTTTTATGAAGCTCAACGGAGCCATAACTAGGTTAAATTTTTCCACATCTACAACAATATTGAAATGATTGAAAATATGTGGATCAGACAATGAAATCTAATGTATAACATATTGGTATTACCAGAATCCATGTTTATGATCCATCACCCCTATATATTTGCATATTACATTGTTTATCAACACCTTGAATAGCTTATTCACATGGTGTATCGATATGTTCTAACTAGAACTATGCAGCCGCTGCATCAGAATTGTGTCTACCTATACGTTAGATAATTTATCTACATGGCATGTCGATATTTCTTGACTAAAAAAATTTAACGTCTCCATAAAAATGGTTAAAAACGTTTATACATTTTATTAGAATTGTCACATCACTAGTGTCGATACTTGCGGTTAGTTGACTTAATAATTTCTAATTTTTAAGTGGACTCAAGGGATTTAAGCTGTTAAACATTAGATTACATGAAACCATCACATATTTTGTGCTAGAAAAGGTCAATGGAGAATTTAGGTGAAGGTTTGGAGATTGGCGAATACTTGACATCACCTTGAGGTTGGGGGGATGACTGTGTGAAGTTAAACCAAATGATCCAAAATGACAGCTAGGATGAGGGGATATGGAACATATAGCTTCAAGAAGTGAGTAAACCTCATCAGGTTCATAGATCTTCTTCTATGTGTAAATACTACACTGTTATGAAATGCTTGTTCGATATGTGTCCATAATAGAAATGCCAAATGGACATGCACAAGTGTATTGCTTGTACAACAAATAAACGGTAAAAAAACTTCAGAAACTCTCATATAGTAATAAGAGAGATAGTATGGTCCACTGGAAAATTGTCATCATGTCTCATCATTTTCTTCATCATTGCACAAAAATAACTCCTATGCATTGTCTTTTGCTTGTACGCTTCTACATAGAGACTCAACTTTCAATCAACATTGGAAGAAAACAATGGCATCAAAGCTCAAGTTGGATCTCTACTGATACCAAAGTGATTTTCTTTCAATAGAGAATAACAGAGTCATCTAGCCCAAGTTTCAAGTTCCTCGGTTACATAATCTACCATGCTCTTTAGTTGAGAGAGTGGCAAAGGTGGTGAAACTAGTAGGTATTTAGTTTCTAATTGACAACATAAGCTCAACAGTATGGGGTTTTTCTTGAAGCCCATACACGGTTTTCATGGTCGAATCTTAGGTTTCAAGAGAAGAACCATGGTTTAAAGCCCTAAATTGCAAGAGACAAAGTAAGGGCAATATTGATACTGTATAAAGATAACATCTTTCTACACTTTTTGAATACGATGTAGGAAGTGTTGAGATATCCATGTCTAATGTAATAAAGTAAGTCTATGATCTAGGGATCCGATGGCTTCAGACAGATCTGAAATCGGATACCGTTTGGTCACTCGTCTGTAGGACCAAAGATCTCAAGAGTAGACTCAAGCATAAGTCATGTGCTCTCATATTCAAGTAATCTACTTAGCCTAGTGGTTAAGTCTCATGGTTGTGAAGGAAGAGGTCTTGGGTTCAACTCCCATGGGGAGCATGGGAAGAGAGTTTTGCCCAAAGAGCTCTAGAGCCTTCTAACTCAAGTTAACGTGAGTTAACTTGAGTCCAGTGGACTTAACTCAAGAGGTGAGTACAACAACCACTAGTGGACTCTAGTGGAAGGTACTAAAGTAGTGGTCGAGATCACTCCAGCCACTAATAGACTCTAGTGGTGGATATGAAAGGAGTGGAGGAGATTGCACATGCACTTGTGGACTCTAGTTACATTTGTGGTCCTCATTAGTTCAAGCAGCTATATATACAGGCATAAGGTTGGGAGGAGAGTCATTCATTCATAAGCATTTGCAGTCGTTACGCTGTTGCATTGGTATGTAATAAAGTAAGTCTATGATCTAGGGATCCGATGGCTTCAGACAGATCTGAAATCGGATACCGTTTGGTCACTCGTCTGTAGGACCAAAGATCTCAAGAGTAGACTCAAGCATAAGTCATGTGCTCTCATATTCAAGTAATCTACTTAGCCTAGTGGTTAAGTCTCATGGTTGTGAAGGAAGAGGTCTTGGGTTCAACTCCCATGGGGAGCATGGGAAGAGAGTTTTGCCCAAAGAGCTCTAGAGCCTTCTAACTCAAGTTAACGTGAGTTAACTTGAGTCCAGTGGACTTAACTCAAGAGGTGAGTACAACAACCACTAGTGGACTCTAGTGGAAGGTACTAAAGTAGTGGTCGAGATCACTCCAGCCACTAATAGACTCTAGTGGTGGATATGAAAGGAGTGGAGGAGATTGCACATGCACTTGTGGACTCTAGTTACATTTGTGGTCCTCATTAGTTCAAGCAGCTATATATACAGGCATAAGGTTGGGAGGAGAGTCATTCATTCATAAGCATTTGCAGTCGTTACGCTGTTGCATCTAACCTTCTATAAACGCATCTTTTATATGCATGACTTCTTCAAAATTCCACATGCAAGAATATTCTCCCAAACTTCTCTCTCTCTCCGTCCCATGTTTCATTTTATCCATTTTTCATTACTCATCATTAGAAACCAAAGAACCAATCTCGCTCTTCAACATAACTGTTTATTTTCTTTTTGAGGATATGGAGAGAGTCTTGTAGAAGAAAAGTGCTTACGAGCATTGTATAACAATGAAGAAGTGGTTTCAAAAACTCAGAGTTGACTTCAGATCACCATTGTTCTAATAATCATACTATACTTAACAGATACAAGAAAGAAAGAAGGTGATCTTTAGCTATCGTGAAAATTCTAAGTCATTTCTACCTTGCTGCGCGATCTCAACATCTGAATTCTTCAAGAATCTCCCCTTCATTCTCCATAGATATGCGAAGACTATGGCTAACACATAAAGCTTGTAAAAGTCAATGTGTGTGGAAGGGGAATCAAGTAAGGAAGAGAAGAAGAAGAAAATCAAAGACCAAAACTGCTTAGTAAAGAATAAAGACTATAAAGCAAACGTGCCCAAAGCCCCACAGGGGCACGCATCAGGCAACAACGCCAAACATCCAGGTCCTGAGGAATGGAATTAAAGAATATCAACAACCACGACATTTCATGGGAAGGTTGGACCAGGGCCAGGAAGTATCCATGAAGAAGTGCAAGACAATACTTGGCAGGTAATAATCCTCCCGCTGATAGCGTGCAATGGAAAGAAAATAAACAGGCTCTAAGCAATACAACAGGGTCAGACGAGTGAAGTTAACGACAAATCACAAGAACAAAAGTTAGAAAGAGGTAGAGGCTGAAAAGTTGAAAAGGGTGACTAAGAACAACACATTCTTACTCACTGATGGCGTGCGTCGCAGCCCAATTTAATACAGCAACCTAGATATGTGAATTAAGGAATACCAAGGGGCAAACAGAAGCAAAGGACATACCTCAGATAAAATAACAAATTCTCTGACAGTCCTTGTAGCTTCTTCGACCACTGTGTGCGTGTATTCAGAAAGCTTAGACAAGCAGCATACGAGAAGCAAAAGCCTATCAAGGGACAACAGAGACAAAGAGGGGGAGAGTGTTGCAGAGCAAAGAGGCAAGAAAGGGGAGCCCCAAAATTTTCAAATTAATGGGCATATTTTTCTTCTTCAAAGTCTTAGAAAATTCCCTCAAGCCATGTAAATGCACTAGAGGAGTCCTCTAGATGCATAATCCCAAATCATTGTAATATATTCCTTATAAATTAGTAGGAAATTCACCTTTTAGCAAATAAAGTGCCGGTCTCTTGTGTGAAAGGACCATTTTTAGGGCACATGTATATAAGTCACTTTGTGACTCTTTGTAAGGACTTTTTGCCATTGTGAAGAAGAAGAGCTTGAGAATTTCGAATTTGCTTCTTTCCTACAGATTTCTACCATCTCTTTGATCTTCTATGTGTGTGTAATGCTTGGAATGTGTGTGTAGGACTGTTGTCTACCCCTCCCCACTGTTTTTGAGCTACTATAGTGTGTGTGTGAGCTTGTCGGAGTTGTAGAGTGAGTGTGGGTGTTTCCCGCCATTCACTATTTTGGTCATAACTTGAAGCACGATTATCAAAATTGAGTGAGACCACCTCCAATAGATGCGTCTCGTCGAGAGCTTCAAAATGAACCTTACTACTGGTCATATTCGGAGTTTAGAGCTGGGAGAAATCCTTGATTTAGTGAAAACTGCTCTAAGTGGTATCGCGACAGACACTTTTAGTATTCAAGTGAGTTAGAGAGGTGGATTAGTCTTTTCTCATGCATGTAAGCTGAACCACTTCATTTCCCATCATGTGTGCACATGTCCTCATACACTTGGTTAGGTCGTTGTGGAGGTGATCGCAATCCGGGTGGATCGGGTCCGGTCGTGGCACACACAGGGTGTATGAAGCTAATGAATGTTGGAAGGTTTAAAGATGTGAAGGTGAAATTAATATTGAGTATGGAGAGGAGAGAGATGTTGAAATAATTATGGGAATGGGAATGTAGGTGTGCAAGTTAGATTGATGACATGAATGATAAGAATGAAAGAGAACCATACACACGAATCAAATTTGGAAGGAAGAATGGTCCATTGGAGGAGCTTCTTAAACACTTCCTAATTCTAATCCATATGTATAGCCTTCTTTGGATGATATGTATGCATGATGAGAATAGATGGAATCCTTACACATAAATCAGTTTCGAAAGGAAGAATGGTCCAATATTGGAGCTTCTTATACACTTTCAGAAACTAATAAATATGTATGGATTTGTATGGATTATATGCATGCAAGTGAATTATGATGATGGATTTTACTCACAAGCTCAAAGAAACATCCTCACTGGTTCAACGCAATACTGCGGAGCCTTCTCACACATAGAAGAAATAGAAGACATGTAAAAATACTTAAGAGACTGAGAGAGGTGACAAGAGACAAGTGACAAGTGACATGAGTTAAAAGAATTTGAATTTAATTACATGTAAAAGATCGTCGTGGTACGTCATGCTAAGCAGTCTACTGATCAAAGGTGGTTCCGACCCTCAAACCATGACAGTTCAACCGAATGTCACACGTAAGAAGGTGAGTTCCACTCCAGTGACCCTATGTCTGTCTAGGCTCGTAACGTCTAACTAAAGAAGTCTAAGACTCATTAAAATCAGCTCTAACTCACTCACACGCTCCACCGAGGGTGAGTCAAGATAGAGATGCTGGTTTCAAGAGCCTATCCTAGATTGGAGTTCTAACTTAAATTTGAAACTAGGTTCTATACTCATACTAACTCACCTTGGATCCTCACTCGCTCAACCGAGGGTGATCGTCTCAAGGAAACCGTAAGCTAGCATGAGCCCTATGGATGCCTAACAATGATGCTCTAGGAGTTTGGAGGGGGGTTTATATAGTTTTTTGAATGAATTTGGGCCCTTGGATCTAGAGAAATCAACTCTCAACTCTAGGATCACTACTTTCGATTACAACCATTTGATTAATCAAATCAATGGCTTGGAATTGTTCTTTCTATCAAATCTAGTGTAAAGGAGTGAAATTTAGGCGCCCTCATTCTCCACCATTGGATCTGGGGATGATCTGGACCAACGGATCAGTGCTGACATCAATTCGGATAAGATAAGCCACTATTTTTGGAGAAACTTTGCATTATTGATCTTTAACTGTCAACAAAGTCTTCTTTTATGGAAAAAATTTGTGGATCCTCCTTCCTTTATGCTTTAGTGAATCTCCACCCTTGAATAGGAGCTCACCTTGACGGTACACCATGGTTCAATCATATTTTGACATGTGGCAGCCCTTCAAGCCTTCAATTTTCTTATTCTAGAAAACTGCGGTGACCTTGAAAACTGGACTTTGTGCTCTTTGACCCTCCAAAAAGACTTTGATGAAGATGAAACTTTGTAGGACTATGTTTCCAAAGATCTCCTTCAGGAATATGCAGGAAAAACTCCCATCTGAATCTCCCTTGTACAAGTTTGACTACATTTGGAAGCTTGCAAGGTGGCATTAAGGTGTCTAGGAAGCTCTGATAGCCTTGAAAATTTGTACAAATATGTAGCCATATATGATCTTTATACATGCCAAACCATATGGCTAACATAATTTTCTATACAAGAATTTGTAGGGTCAAACTAGAAAAATTACATTTTTACAAAATGAACATAGCATATCAATGTGCTACAAAATCCATTTTCTGCTGAAATTTGGGCTATAGACTGCCTTTGACAATCTTTACAAGTATATGGATTTTCATCTAATTTGGTGACAATGAAATTTTTGCCCTAATTTCCCAACTTTGACCAGCTTTGACCGCTACCATGGACTTTCTTGATTTCTTTGAAACTTTGTATGTGACCTTCCTTTGACATCCTTGATGCATCCTGGACTTCTCGGGGAATTCTGGCTACCTTCGCCAAATATGTTTTTTGTAGGCCTTCACAAGTGAGAGAGGAGAGCAAATCTCGACGACATTCGCCCCCACTAAACTTGGGATTCCTCCGGAAGCGCCACTCTAGCATCTGTGAAAAACAAAATGTTCCAGGCATCAAATTCTTTTATAGGCAACATAAGAAACATGGAAGGAAAATTGATTATATGCATGAATAAGTAGGTAACGTGACATGAAGCAAAATTTGCATGAAAGAAATAATTGAAACAGGCAACATGAATATGCATGAACAAATAGGCAACATATATGCAAATGAACAAGCAACATTGGCAACAAGAAAGAAAAAAAAACAAGCATCAATATGAAGTGGAAGTGGATGTATTGAGTCGTTTTAAGCATCAGTTCCTCTCATCTTGAAGAAAATTTTGTACCTTTTTCATAAAGCAATCTACCTTAAATATGATTATAAACAAAGATTTAGGATTTTCAAGAGACATCTGTCATCTTTAGCTTATTTTAGATCAACTCCTTTCCTACATAAATATGAATATGCTCTTTCTCTAATAACATGCAAGGAAATCTAACTAAACTCCACTAATGCATAAATCTGCCTATATAGCCCGTGATTTATTCTACTATGCCTCTTTATCCTCCTTTGGCTTGATCTTTTTTTTTTTTTTTTTTTTTTTTTTTTGATGATGATGATGATGATTCGGCAACTTTATGGTTACGATCACTTTTTTGGGGTGGAAGAAAGTGTAAACTTCTTGGTAACATGTAGCAACATTTTTTTTTTTTTTTTTGATGACGGGGAAAAATTAAACCCCGATACAAGGTACAACCATTTTTGATGACGGAGAACAGTCGTTTAAACTCCGATACAAGTGCTGTGAGATGGACTAAGGATGTAGAAACATGCAATAGCAGGAGCTAGGATTTCAACAATTATGCTTTCGATACAGGATACATATGCATGTTTATATATGAAAGTCTTGTCACCAAAATAAACCTCCAAATCTACATGTCCTATCTTTCCACAATCCTAGATTATAATCAATTTCTTAGTAGATAAGTTACTACTTAAGATACAATTTTACACAAGTAGAGAAATCATCATTTGCCTTTTTTGACTCAAGTGATGTGGATATGCAATGCAATGCAAAGACTGAAAAAAAACATGCATGAAACAAGCATGGAAAAAAAATAGAATGAACTTGAAAAAAAACAAAGCAACATGAACTTGAAAATTAATGATATTTTTTTTTTTTATAACATGGATACTCCTGTTTATGAATTGGCCTCATTGTTGTCATCTTCTTCAATGTCCTCATCCAAAATGTACTCGTCATTATCACGCTTCTTGAATAACTTTATCCTTTTACCTGCAATCAAAGTTTTTAGTGCAACACCATTTAATTCACAAAGAGCATACGTACCATTGTTGTTGACTTTTGATACTATGTATGGCCCAAACCACCGTTGAGTGAGCTTTTTGCGTGCATCATATTGAGAGTCAAATGTACTATCATAAATGAGCACCCAATCTCCTACTTCAATTGGCTTAGGACGCAATCGATGAGTTTTATCAAAATAATGCTTGTTCTTCATTCTAGATTCTCTTAATTTTTCAACAGCATCATCAAGTCTTAATTTACCTTGTTCTAATTGTTTAATACGCAAACTCAAAAAATCATCAGTAGACATGTTTTCAGACCAAGGCAAATTTGACCATGCAGAAATATGAGACTGAATTGGAAACAATGGTTTTTGACAGTACATGAGTTCAGCAGGCATATATCCAGTAGTACGTGTGCATGTCATTCTATCTGCCCAAAGTGCAAAAGGTAAGAATTTAGGCCATTGTTTGATGTCACCGTTACATGCTTTAGATATGGCTTTCACAATAGGTGGATGCCCTCTCTCTATTTTACCATTGGCCTCTGGATTATATGGAGTGGTGAGAGACAAACGAATACCGTGACGGTCAAAGAACTCTTTAGCTTCTCTCGCATTTAACTCTCCACGATCGGCAACTACTTTCTCTATGTACCCAAAGCGACTTATGACATCTTCAAGCAAGAATTTGCAAACATTGTAAGTGGTCTTAGATCGTAGTGCACGTCCCTCTACATGATTAGTTAAGTCTTCTCTTGCAAGTACAATGTAACGCATTTTGTCAATACCTTTAGGCATAGTTACAAGATCTACTACCCACTTGTAGTGAATACAAGGTGGATAAGTAGGATGCAACGGATCTCTATGTTTGACTGATGAATGAAGTTGACAAGTAGAACATGTAGAAACATAGCTACTAATGTCAACATACATCCTAGGCCAATAATAGGTACTTCTAATTTCTTCATATGTTCCAAAAAATCCTTTATGACCTGCCCATAATGTCTCATGCATTTCCTTCATTACTTGCAATTGAAGACCTCGTTTTCCTAGGACTCGTTGTGGATTCTTAACCTTACCCTTAGCATGTCTCCAAAGATAACCATTACATAGGAAAAAGTTATCAGCTCGTTTCCTAATGTTACGGAATCTATTCGTAGTCCAGTTAGGTAATGGTTGTAGTGTACTAAGATACTTTCCTATGTCTCTCCATTCATTTTCGTACTCAGACACATGAAATTGCTCATACTCATATATATGTGGAACATAGTCAACTAAATTCACATTCTTTATTAGATCACTTTCAAGATCATCATCAAATCTAGCTCTCGATAACATATCAGCAACTGAGTTTGACTTACCTGAAATATGAACTAATTCAGGATTTATGAACTTAATATATGAGATCCATCTAAGCATGGCTATATCAGGAGATGAACAATTGGCTATCATTCCAATGAGAGGCAAACAATCAGTCTCAACTTTGACATTTGCACCAATGAAATATTCTTTGTCTGTTTTCAAAGCTGTTACCATACCCCATAGTTCTCGTTTGATCTGTGGATATTTTCGTTGTGTTTCATGTAGAATTTTGGCACCAAACCTAATTGCATATCTATTCCCTTCACTATCATCTTGACTTATGACCCAACCTATACCAATAGGACTAGTATCAATAGTCAATATAATAGGTTTGTTAGCAGAATAGTCTACACGCTTAAGGATGGGAGCTTTAAGCAATAATTTCTTCAATTTACGCATAGCTTGAGTGTGTTTGTCAGTCCAAATAAATTTTCGTTTCTTCCTCAACAAGTCATAAAGACAATCAGCAACATGAGCAAAGTGAGGGATCCAAATAACATAAAAGATGCAAGCACCAAGAAATCTACGTACCTCACTCACGTTGTTACATGTTTCAGAAATCTTGCTAATGGCATCAACTTTTTGTGGGTATGGCTTTCGACCATAATGGCCACATAAATGTCCAACAATAAGTACCTCGTTGATACCAAAAACAGATTTCTCTATGGAAAATGTGAGACCTACCTCTTCAAATCGTTGAAATATTCTTTCACAATCAGAGATATGGTCAAGAACAAATTTACGACATCCAGATGAATCTACAGTAATGTCCTTTACACGTTCCTCACTCCCTTTAATTGGAATATCATCAATGAATGGCATAGTTATATGAGGGATAAAGTCATGTAAGACCATATTCATAGCACTCATCATATGAGCCACAGAATTAGTCGCTCCTTGAGGTAAAGTACACATTCGCACTAAGCCTAAAGGAGTTTTCATTGTGGTTATGTCACGACTGTCAATTGCTAACTGGAATTGGTCATATCCAGAATATAAATCACCCATTGAATAGATAGAATGTCCTGAAAATGATTCAGCAAACTCATCTACAATGGGTCCTGTTCCTACATTCCTTATGGTGACTTTATTGACGGGTTGGAGATCTTGAATAAAACGTAGTTTCCCATTCTTTTTAGGCACAGTGAACCATCTATTTGAGTAAGGTGCAAAAGATGGCTCTAAAATTCTCATGTTTATCTTCTCCTTAAGTAGTTTCATTAGCTCAGGTAAGTGAGCCTTTGGAACAGGTATAGGACGAAGATTCCATGGAATATGTGGAATAGTAAAGATTATCATGGGTGCAACTAGCTTAGGATCTACACAACCAATCTCATGAGGATACATAGTAAAGGCTTTTCCATGGCTACGTATGACTCTCTCAAATTTATCTCTCTCTGCTGGCAAAAGAAAGTCATCATCTCTACCAATTTTCACTTGTTTGATTGTCTCATCCGTGAATGTATGTCCTATGTTTTTCTTATCCCGAAGAATTGGATCATTTTTCACATCAATAATTTTTTCATTACTTCCTTGAGGTAACGGTTGAGCTATGGGTTTGATTTTTTTGTCTATAGTTTTGTACTTTGTTTCAACTAAGGCATCATGTGTTTGGTTAGATTTTGAGCACTTGTCAACATTGAGAGCATACTCTTGGATTAGAGCATACTCATCAAGGGAAGAAAGAAGAATAATATGGGAATTAGAATTTTGTTGAAGACATATCTCTAACTCCTCAAGAGTAGAGAAACAATGAGATGTTTCAATCACATGCTCAATGTTCTCATCATGTTCCATGATTTTGTTATTTTTATAATTTTTTTGGGTTTTTTGGATAAAAGACTTGGACAATTGACTCTTATGAAGAAAATCTAATCTAGAATGTGGAAAACAAAGTGACAAACTATTGTACATGTTGGTTGGCTGCGAGATGTCAAACCAATATCCATTGTTGTCCCGCTCAACAATGGATTCTATCCGAAATTTTGATCATATGTAGCTCCAAACATGAATCGAGGTGCACAATCACTACAAGCATGGTCATGACCCTGAGTAACAATAGGTTTCTTTCTAATTGACAATCGATTCCTAGGATGATTCACTCCTACTGTCATGACTTGAAGTGATTGCATTCCATCCTTAGACTTGAATCTAGCATAGGTAGACCCATCATCCATGGCTTTAGTTTCCATACGACTCTCACAAATAAAGGGTTGACCCAAGAGAACTTCATAGGAGCAATTATCTTGGATAAAAAAGTGAAACTCTTCTGTGATTCCTCCTATGGATATGGGCACACTAGCACAAGCTCCATACAGGGTACCTACACCATTATCTGCAGTTCTCATACGCCATCCACAATCTTTATCTATGGGCCATCGAAACTTATCATAGACTTCTCTTGAAATCACATTGATTTCAGAGCCCGAATCTACTAATGCATTTACAGTGATAGTGTTCTTATCATTTCCTATTTTAACATGCATCTTTGATGTACCTCTAGACCAAAATGTTCTTTTAAAGTGACTTTCAGGATTGTTTTCATGATTTTCATGGTCAGGTTGAATAGGTCCTAAGAAATTTTTATTAACATTTACTTCATCATCATCAAAGTCCTCTTCATCAGATTCATCAAAGTTTAAGGCTTCATTCATAGCTTGATCTTGATCTAGAGAATCTTGCATCTCAGTATCTAGATTAAGCGGAAACCTCTTCCTTTTAATTAGGCCGATAAAGTTATCTTGCAGCGTTGAGATATGAGGAAGAAATACAAAGGAAAAACTTGCAAATCTTCTTCAAGGAGTGGTGGGCTGGAAAAGCCGACAAACCCACCAAAGAGATGTGCAGTATCCTTAAAAGGAAACACAACAGAGAGATGATTCCCCTACTGCTTGACCCACATGGCAATGTATGCAACTCGGAAGAAGATAATTTTGGCATCATCGAAGGGCACTTCACGAGACTCCTGGGAACCTCGAACCCCCTCTCCCACCATAGAAGGGATTGCATGGCTGCCATTTCTAGGGTTTCCCCCCGGAGAATACCACCCAACCTCCACTCCCTGCTCCATGCCCCGATCTCTGAATCAGAAATCATTGAGGTCATTGATGCCCTCCCTTTCGGTAAAAGCCCGGGACCCGACGGACTCACTAATGAGTTTTTTAAATCCTTCAAGCTGGTGGTCGCCACCCCTCTTCGGTTGGTTTGGCAAGAAGCGCTAAAATTCGGTGCTCTTCCCTCTTGTATAAATAATGGAATTATCAAGCTGATTCACAAGAAGGGGAAAAAAAACAGAATCGAGAACTGGCGGCCAATTACGATGCTCCAAACAGGATACAAGATCCTCGCCAAAGTTATTGCCAGCAGACTTGCGTGCCACCTGAGATCTTGGCTTAGTGAGGACCAAAAAGGTTTCATCAAAGGCAGGTCCATCCTGGAAACCATTATGGATATTTGGGAAGGTATTCAATTTGCAAATGAGGCTAATCAAGATGTGGTCTTCCTCAAGATCGACTTTGACAAAGCTTACGATAGGCTCGAATGGGACTATATTCTGCAGTCGCTCCAAGACCTCGGATGTAGTCAGAAATTCACCAAGATGATCGCGACCCTTCTCGGCAACGCAACGACCCAAATTAACGTTAACGGCAAACTTTCGAAGGCGATCCATCTTAAAAGGTCTATTAGGCAAGGGTGCCCCCTTGCCCCCCTTCTCTTTGCCATCGCCACTGAGGGGCTGAGCAGACTTGTGGCTCATCATGTGGAGGCTGGCAATATCAAAGGCCTCCAGCTACCCCACGACCACAGTCAAATCATCATGAGACTTTTTGCCGACGATATGAACGCGTTCGTTCACAATGATAATACCAGCCTGGAGACTTTCTGGAGGTGTCTTCATACCTTTTGTGAGGCCTCTGGATCCAAAATCAACCACAATAAGACCGCCTTTAGGGCCATTGTGGGACATCAACCTGGCCTTCTCATTGATCATGGCTGCCAAATCATTCCGCAGGGCCAAATCTTTCGGCTGCTAGGAATCCCCCTGGGGTTTGGCGTCTCTATGGAGCAGCGATGGAACTGGGTGCTGGCCAAACTTGAAAACAAGCTCAATTACTGGAGAGGCATGCAAATCAATCTCGCTGGACGGGCGATGGTTATCAACACGTTCCTCCTCTCGTCTACCATCTATTTCCTTTCTTGCTGGAGACCGAATGAGCAAGGCCTGTCCAAACTGAATAGCATCTGCAGAAACTTTCTTTGGACGGGTGATCATAACAGAAGGGGGGTGCCTAAAATCAAATGGGCCATCTGCACCAGCCCTAGAGATAGCGGGGGGCTTGGCATCCTGGACATTGGGTGTATGGCTAACAAACTGGCAGCCAAATGGATGATTAAAGCTTGGTGCAATAGGGAGGCCTCGTGGGCCAAGCTGATCTTCAGAAACAAAAATGAGTTGGCTCTCACGGGGTCCCCGAACTGGAAAAACCTTGACATCATGACACTGCTATTCTCCCCGATACCTGTCTTCCCGAAAGGCTCCAACCTCGTCTGCTCTCTTTGGAAGGGCTGGAATAAAGTCAAAAGCTTCACAAGAATTAGTGAGGACTGGAAGTGGGCGGCCGGAATCAGACAAAATGATTCTATTTGGTTTCCGATTCATGGCATCAGGAGTGTGGAGTCGTGGAACACTCATAATGCCAAGAAGTTATGGAACAAAGGATTCAAAAAATGGAAACACCTCTGGAAACATGACACCAACAGCTGGATCAGCTACTAGGATATCGACCCTCGCATAAACATCTCCTACGAAGAATGGAACACCTTGCAAAGCAGATGCCTCGCTTGGGATCGTCACAAAACCTGCCTTCTCATGGGACATGATGCTCCGAACGCGCGTGGTCTCAAATGGCACAATGGGAATAGCCTACTCAAAATCCCGAACATCAAAGAAGCGACTGACCTCCAGGTCAGCCTCAACAAGAAGTGGTGCCTGTCTTGGACGCGGCTTCGGTGGGACATGAAATTCATGGGCATCTGGCACCCACTTATAGAGATTAAGAAGTCTGTTCTCCTATGGCAAATTCTTCATCGAGGAATTTGGACTAACCATAAGGCAAACAAAATTTGTGGGATCCCTCCGTGGTGCAAGCGCTGCCACCGTGCAATCGAAGATGTCCCACACATCTTCCTTACTTGCCCCAACTCCTACAGAATCTGGCAGACGGTTGGACTGAAAATCAGAGTTCAGAAACAGCTTAGTTGGAAACAAGTCCTTTTGGGAGAAGCGATTGGATGCTCTGCGGCTCTCTGGAACGCAATCAGAGGGGAAGTCCTGTGGAAAATTTGGCGGGAGCGGTGTGCTCTCAACTTCGGCGACCCTCCCAGGGAGTGGTCGATTGAAAAATCTCTTTTCCTCCTTGGCAAAAGGATTGTCAACAGTAAGAAATCCCCCCCCTTCAGGCACCATCAAGTCCTCCTTTTGATCAACAACAAGCTCAAACCCAAGTGGGTCCCGCATGAGGGCGACGAGAGGGTGATCAACCTTCTTTGTAATGCAACCTAGGAATCAACCAAGCTTCCCCTGCCTTGTGGGATTTGGGGGGTCCTGTGGGCACTAGTCCCCTTCTTTTGTACCTTTTTTTCTTAATTTAATTCAAGTCCGGGAGAGTAGGCTATTGCCGAACTTCCTTTATATAAAAAAAAAAAAAAAAAAACAGGCTTTGCAATAGAGAAAACTTGTTCTAAAGACATAGTCACTTGACTCTTAAGCAAAATGTCATCTAAAATCTCCATAGGATCTATTTTTCTCTCAATTTCTGAAATCAAGATGGCTTTAGGTTTTCTCTTTGGTTTCTTTTGTTTTTGCTCAGGATCTTGTTTTTGTTCATGTTCTCGTGTTTGGTCTTCAGTTTGTTTTGATTGTTCTTGTTTATCTGAAGGCTTTGGTTCTGTTTTTCTTTGCTTTGTCTTCTTCCCTTTTTGTTTCTCCTCTTGTTTTTGTTCATTGGGTTGTGATTCTTGTTGTTTATCTTTGGATTGTGATGTTTCTCCCTGCTCTATGATTGTTTCTATTCCCTCTGAGGTTTGTTTTCGAGTCACTCTTCTTTCACTAGGCTCAGCTTCATCTCTTTTTCGTTTTTCTTCTACATTGGATATGTGAGAAATAAGAGATTGATCTTCTATCGGTGACTCCCAAGCCGTTATTCTCCTAATCTCATCCCGTGCTCTTACTAAAGCCTCTATGGAAAAATCACCTTCCTTTGTGGGTTTACTTGATTCTACTTGTTGTTCATCAAGAGCTTCTAGTTTCACTCCTCTAGTTCCTACGTCCATTATGGTTATATTTTCATAATGTTTTTTCATTCCTCCCTTACCATAATTTCCTTGCAAAGGTAGCCTAGATCGATAGTCACATATTTTCTTGTCTATGTCTATTACTAGTCGTTGCTCTTTAGCAGCCTTCAATAATTCACAATCTCTCAAAAAGTGCTCTAATGAATCACACCAAGGACACCTACGAGGGCCACGCACAAAACCATTTTGATTTTGAGGATTTTGATTAACTTGTGGTGGGAAATTTTGAAATTGAGGATTTTGTTGATAAGGTATTGCTTGAACAGGATAATTAGGATTTTGATAAGGCAATTGATGTATTTGAGGAGCTTGGGGAGCAACATGTGGTACTTGAGGTGCAAGAGGAGCTTCCATATTATACGGTTGATGATTTTGAAAATTTTGATTTTTAGGATTTTGAAAAGCTATTTGTGAAGCTTGAGGATACATGTTTTGATACATTTGAGGATTTTGCACATGAGGATGAGGATTTTGCATTGAAGGATTATGCATTGGAGGAACTTGATATGCTTGAGTAGGAGCTACTTGTGGATTTTGATTGGTAGCTATAACATGTTGATTAGGCTCTTGAAAAGTCATTGGGTTCATTTGATTTTGGAAAGTTTTGGTGTAACTAGATTGTAAAGCATCTATAGTCTTGGCCAAATTGGATTGTGTAGCAATAAGACTTTCCATTTGCTTAGTGAGAATATCCACTTGAGATTGTTCAACTACACTTTTATTTGGCTCTACTTTAAAACCTTGAGTAGGCTCCATCATTTGAGGAATAGGAGTAGAGTCAAAAAGCATAGCATGGGATTGTTCTCTAAATTGCTCCTTAATTTGTGGAAGGCTAGCTTGAGGAAGACTAGTTTGCTCATAAAGCATGGATTGTCTTTGATGTCTATGGGCTACAACCTCTACTACTTTACGCACATTTTTCCAATTGTCAGTAAGACCATAGCGCTTATCTGGTTCTTCTAATCGCCGTTTAACTTCCCTACGAGTTTCAGGATGAAGAAGCTTAAGAAAATTGATCACAAGATCAGGTTCCAAAGTTATCTTATCCTCATCAGGAAGTTGTTCATAGCGTCTAATATACTCATTTTGTAAGTGAGTAATAGAGCTACTAGGCTTTGGAGAATTGACCCATCGTAAGAATCCATCCCGATTATGTTGGCTATAATCTTCAAGATAGAATTCTTTGAGCATCTCCTTTCTAAAATCACTCCAAGGAAGACTATCATATTGAGTGACACGGTTTATGATAGAGGTATCAACAATTCGTTCAAAGAATGATATCAAAAGATCTTCAGGAAGACCAAAAATCATAGCTTGCTCTTCAAACAAATCTAAGTAGCTTGTGATGTTGATGCCATTGAATTTTCCCTTCTCTCTCAACATAGAAGAGACTATTCTTTGGCCTTGTTTCTCAACAATAAGGGATTTGAATCCTTCCTCCATCTTATGTGAATAAGCAAGTGATGCACGATGCTCTAGATCTCTCACAAATGCGTTTACTTCACGATGAAGATGTGCACGGTACTGTGCGAAATCCAGTGCAACACTCAAGACTGATGATGATGATATGATGAGGATGAAAAATATGAAACAAAGGATATGGATCACAACCTCCCAACAAGATCAGAAGCAAATGCCACGAAGCGTTTCACGTCGGGTTCAAATGTGGAGGTGATCGCAATCCGGGTGGATCGGGTCCGGTCGTGGCACACACAGGGTGTATGAAGCTAATGAATGTTGGAAGGTTTAAAGATGTGAAGGTTAAATTAATGTTGAGTATGGAGAAGAGAGAGATGTTGAAATAATTATGGGAATGGGAATGTAGGTGTGCAAGTTAGATTGATGACATGAATGATAAGAATGAAAGAGAACCATACACACGAATCAAATTTGGAAGGAAGAATGGTCCATTGGAGGAGCTTCTTAAACACTTCCTAATTCTAATCCATATGTATAGCCTTCTTTGGATGATATGTATGCATGATGAGAATAGATGGAATCCTTACACATAAATCAGTTTCGAAAGGAAGAATGGTCCAATATTGGAGCTTCTTATACACTTTCAGAAACTAATAAATATGTATGGATTTGTATGGATTATATGCATGCAAGTGAATTATGATGATGGATTTTACTCACAAGCTCAAAGAAACATCCTCACTGGTTCAACGCAATACTGCGGAGCCTTCTCACACATAGAAGAAATAGAAGACATGTAAAAATACTTAAGAGACTGAGAGAGGTGACAAGAGACAAGTGACAAGTGACATGAGTTAAAAGAATTTGAATTAAATTACATGTAAAAGATCGTTGTGGTACGTCATGCTAAGCAGTCTACTGATCAAAGGTGGTTCCGACCCTCAAACCATGACAGTTCAACCGAATGTCACACGTAAGAAGGTGAGTTCCACTCCAGTGACCCTATGTCTGTCTAGGCTCGTAACGTCTAACTAAAGAAGTCTAAGACTCATTAAAATCAGCTCTAACTCACTCACACGCTCCACCGAGGGTGAGTCAAGATAGAGATGCTGGTTTCAAGAGCCTATCCTAGATTGGAGTTCTAACTTAAATTTGAAACTAGGTTCTATACTCATACTAGCTCACCTTGGATCCTCACTCGCTCAACCGAGGGTGATCGTCTCAAGGAAACCGTAAGCTAGCATGAGCCCTATGGATGCCTAACAATGATGCTCTAGGAGTTTGGAGGGGGGTTTATATAGTTTTTTGAATGAATTTGGGCCCTTGGATCTAGAGAAATCAACTCTCAACTCTAGGATCACTACTTTCGATTACAACCATTTGATTAATCAAATCAATGGCTTGGAATTGTTCTTTCTATCAAATCTAGTGTAAAGGAGTGAAATTTAGGCGCCCTCATTCTCCACCATTGGATCTGGGGATGATCTGGACCAACGGATCAGTGCTGACATCAATTCGGATAAGATAAGCCACTATTTTTGGAGAAACTTTGCATTATTGATCTTTAACTGTCAACAAAGTCTTCTTTTATGGAAAAAATTCGTGGATCCTCCTTCCTTTATGCTTTAGTGCATCTCCACCCTTGAATAGGAGCTCATCTTGACGGTACACCATGGTTCAATCATATTTTGACATGTGGCAGCCCTTCAAGCCTTCAATTTTCTTATTCTAGAAAACTGCGGTGACCTTGAAAACTGGACTTTGTGCTCTTTGACCCTCCAAAAAGACTTTGATGAAGATGAAACTTTGTAGGACTATGTTTCCAAAGATCTCCTTCAGGAATATGCAGGAAAAACTCCCATCTGAATCTCCCTTGTACAAGTTTGACTACATTTGGAAGCTTGCAAGGTGGCATTAAGGTGTCTAGGAAGCTCTGATAGCCTTGAAAATTTGTACAAATATGTAGCCATATATGATCTTTATACATGCCAAACCATATGGCTAACATAATTTTCTATACAAGAATTTGTAGGGTCAAACTAGAAAAATTACATTTTTACAAAATGAACATAGCATATCAATGTGCTACAAAATCCATTTTCTGCTGAAATTTGGGCTATAGACTGCCTTTGACAATCTTTACAAGTATATGGATTTTCATCTAATTTGGTGACAATGAAATTTTTGCCCTAATTTCCCAACTTTGACCAGCTTTGACCAGCTTTGACCGCTACCATGGACTTTCTTGATTTCTTTGAAACTTTGTATGTGACCTTCCTTTGACATCCTTGATGCATCCTGGACTTCTCGGGGAATTCTGGCTACCTTCGCCAAATATGTTTTTTGTAGGCCTTCACAAGTGAGAGAGGAGAGCAAATCTCGACGACATCGTTTCATCGGATTGACAAATAAGCGTGTGTCAATTTCCCACTATAAGCACTTGTGTGGAAAATGAGATTTAGTCTCTTTGGCACAAGTCCTTAAGTCTTCTTGACTTAGGGGGAACATCTCAACGAAGGTGTCTTCGTGATGGTTATAGCTCGAGAGTGATGAAATTGTACTTGTAGAAGTGAATTGGTTCAGTGGCAAGTAGTCAAGCACTTCAGCACTTGTTACTTCACATCCCGGAGGTGTGTGTAATGAGTCTTTAGGTTTAGGGTTAGTAGGAAGGGAGAGGAGGAAGAGTTAGGGTTAGGTTAGGAGAAGAGAAGGGGAGTAGGAGTAAGCCATGATCACCCAGAAAAATCCTAAGAAAATTTGCTAAATTAGTGTAGTTAAGTTTCAGTCACCAAAAAGTATAAAAACCAAAAATTTTAGCTCATTTCACATTTGTTCGAAAAGCAATATCGTTTGAGCGCAACGATCGGTATCGTCAGGGTAATATCGTGCTTTCCAGGCCTTCCAAACTAGTTAGTGAGCTCAAGACATAAGCAGGACATCTCAAAGGTAAGATCCCATAAGATTTCATTGACAAAAAACACATTAAAAGTGCACAAAAACGTGATCTCTTGTGCATTTGGTATCGCGGGGCGGGACATAGTGTCTTTTGAATTTCTTTGAGTGAGATAGTAGGCTAGGAGTGAAGAGGGGTGAGAGAAGAGAAAGGGGGAGCAAAAAATTTTGAATTTGGAGATATTTTGGCTTGAGTATCGTGATCGGTTGAGTCTTTTGTATCGCGATACCAAAAATTCCCTTGTATCACGATACTCGCCGAAGTATCGTATCGTCGGTTACCAGCCTTGATATCACGATACCACTTGTGGTATCATATCGCTTGGTTGGTATCATGATCGGACTTTACCAAAATGATTATCGTATCGCGGTCCACTTGTGGTATCGTATCGCCTCTACTCCTGGTATCGTATTGCGATACCATTTTAATATCATATCATGCAAGTTGGTGGTATTGTATCGCCACTTGCAGTGATATCGTATCGTGTGAGAAGTCCAGTATCGTATCGGCTAAACTCCAGTATCATATCGTGGTTGATTGAAGTATCGTATCGCCCAGTGGGTTGGTATCGTATCGTGGAAATTGGCGGTATCGTATCATCAACTGCACTGGTATCGTATCGTGAGGAATCCAGTATCATATCATGCCCTTTTTGGTATCGTATAGTCCAAAAAGTGGTATCGTATCATGCGGTTTTGTGGTATCGTATCGCGTGACTGCTAGTATCGTATCGTGCATTAAACATGTATCGTATCACGGAGAAACATAGTATTGTATCATCCCAGCCTTAGTATCATATCGCCAGAGCTTCTAGTATCATATCGGCCAATGCATAAGTATTGTATCGTGACTGGATGTTGGTATCGTATCTTCCACTCTGGAGGTATCGTATCGCCAGGGAAGCTGGTATCGTATCGTGCCCAACAGTGGTATCGTATCGCCTGTTGCTAGAGTATCGTATCGTCTAGTCTTCAAGTATTGTATCGTGAGCTTGTGTGGTATCGCCTAAAGCAGTATCGCCTGGTGTAGTATCACCAAAAGTGGTATTGCCCAGGGCATTTGAAGCATTTTGAAGGGCAAAATTGAGGCATTTGAGGAGCCACTTAGGGAGATTTTTAGAGACCTAGAGAGCCCCAGGAGGGTGAATGAACTTGAGCTCAGGAAGAGTGCTAAGTAGCCAGAGAAGTGTCATATCTTCTGTTGGAAGTGCCGCTCAGGTCAGTCACCACTCTGCCTATTCAGACACCTCTAGTGACTCAGAGGAAGAGATACCCATGGCTTCAGAAGACATGCAGGGCCCCACTTTGGGTAGAAACTTCATGACCACTGTAGAAGGAGAGTATCGCACTTCTTTAGAGTATGTTTCTACTAATGCCCATGAGATTCCCATTTACCTGGATGGTTTAAACAAATACGTGGCTAGGATGGTGACTTCCATGGATGCAACAATTGTGCCCAGACTGGCTGTTAAGTATGAAGGAGGAGCATACATGGACAAGATGGGTCACATCTACTTAGTGACTGAATATCCTGAATTGATCAATGAGAGGGGAGAGCTAGTGGGACAAGAAAACTCAAAGAGACCAAACCCTGAGGAGTTAGTGACAACCTAGAGGCAAGTCCCAAGTGACGCGAGTCTTGAGAGGGGACTTGATACCTCAAGATGACTACTTACTGGAAGACTATTTGATCCATGGATTGGAGTTTTTGCTTCAGACTGACTCACCGGCCCAAGGAAGAGAAGAAAGCCCGATGACATTTTATGAACTAAAGGATCCGGAAGACGAGACTAGAATAACAAGACAAAAATCAGAGAAGGTATTGGCTGGTAGATGCCTTAGACAGGGCTCGACTGAAATACATGGGATTGCCTATATTCCTTCAGAGAGAGCAGGCGACCACCTCTCAGAACGCCTTTGGAACCCAACAAGAGGCAGAGCACACCATGTCAGGACAAACTAGCCAACTGAATGTTCCAAACCGTGCTCATGTCCAATTTGCAACTCCAAGAGTGCAACCAGGCAATCAGACCCACCCTGGAGTAGGTAATCAATAGCGACCACCAGTAAGGCCACGACCACCAATGGGAGTGTAGCTGGGAATGCCCCCAGTTAGACCTGCAGGTCCCGCCTTCCCTGCAATGCCTAGACAGCCAGAACCAATGAGAAGACTGAGACCTATTCAGGTGGCCAAGTGTGTAAGGAATCATTATGATGGATTGGGAGAACCCTATGACCACATTGCCAAATTTAAACAAGTCCTTAGGGCGGAACAAGTAGACGATTTCTTCATGCAGTATGAGTCTTTCAGACTCACCCTCACAGGAACGGCTCTAACTTGGTTCCAACCATTAGGTCCAAACCAATTTGGAAATATGGAGCAATTTTTTCAAGAAATCATTGGGGAATTCACTAAGAGAGGGATTAAACACAATTCTGCGTCTTTAATCCATAGCTTTAAACAGAACCCTAATGAAACTGTGAAAACGACCGCCCGAAGATTCAATCAGTATGTTGATAGATGTCCAGCAGCAGAGAGTCCCACTCAGAAAAAAATGATATCATTATTTTTAGATGGACTAACGAATGGAACTCTAAGAACTCTAGTTTACGTGAAGAGGTTACAAACGCTGAATGAGTGTCTTCAAGAGTGTATCGACCTAGAAGACAATCTAGTAGAAGATCTCAAGAGCACTCCCATCCCCACTAAATCAGAAGACTCTCGTACGGTTACTTCCAATTCTAGTAATGTGGAGGAATTAGCAGAGCTAGTGGCAAAGAAACTAGGGGTCCAAGGACAAAGGACTTACCAACACCCAGCCTTAAGAGCACCCATGCTACGAAGATGTAGTCTATGTGGAGGAGATCACCCCACGCACATGTGTGTACGAGGAGGAACTGGTGTACCTCAGACATATCCTTACAACAGATAGCCCCATCAAGGACCTGCGTTATATTGCCACATAGAACAAAAATACATCAATCACACCACGAAAAACTGCCCACTCAATAGGCAGGCACGGCCCTTCCAACCACCTCAGTCACGACCATATGGATGAAAACCTAGAAAGAGCCATTGTACCAGTATCACCTATGACTAGTGTGGAATCTACAAACTCAGATTACGAGCAATCTCAGGGAGAGTACTACCCCTATGACACTAACATGTCTGAGTACGAACAATCCTATGATCCACACTACTACTGATACGAAGGATACGAATATGCCTATGGGCCAGAAGTGGCAACATTGATGTACACTGCACCTAAATGCAACCAACCCGTGAGACCACCCATTAGACCGCTTGTGCCGAGAGGACCATGTTATAGATGCGGAGGAGAACATTTTATTAGAGAATGTCCTCGAACTTACAACCCACCACCTCCTAGGACTTGGGAAGGATATTGCAGTGAGTGTGGAAAGGAACACCTCTTCCGTGATTGTCCAAAAAATCCCAAAAAGGCTCAAGACACCGCACCTATTAATGTAATTGAAGTGATAGAAGCACGTGGAGGTGATAAAGAATACACCGCGCCCTTAAAGGCCATTACACAAGCTCAAACAAAGGAACAAAAGGAGAAACTACTAGAACGGAAACAAGAAATCAATAGAACAATAAGACCCAAAAGCCAAATAGTAGAAGATTCAGAGGAACCACATGGGAATACACAGAACATGAAAGCACAAAAATGGAAGGAAAGAAGAGAGAAGCTCAAAGAAAAATGGATGAAAAACAAAGATCAAGACAATAAGAAACAAACAAGAAGCAGTAAGGAACATAAAGAACCAGAGAGTCAGGAAGCAGTTCCCAATACACCGCTTATCCGAGAAGCAAAGAAACCAAGATCAATTCTAGCTGACCCAAAACCAGACGACTTAGACATGTGCTTAAAAGCATACAAAGCTAGAATTAAGGATGGTCTGAATGTGGAAAAACACTAAAGACTTTACCCTCAAGGAGAATTAGAAAAAGAGAGACTTGCTATATGCAGGAAACTTATAGAGGTAGCACAAGCAACCCTAGAAAAGACTATCCCAGCCCTTCCAGAGACAAGGATAGCAGAGGAGCAGTACAAGGAGTGTGTCAAAGCCAAGGATAAAGAACTTAATGAGAAGGATGACAAGTGTGAGTGAGTGAAAACCCAGGACAAACCTATGTCAATGATACCTGACCTAGAGGCTGACTGGCCAAAAGAATTATGGAATAGAATCTGAGAAGAACAATGGAAGAGGAATGGAGTGACTAAACCTCCCTTTGAAGAATTAGATGTGGAAGTTTATCAACCAAATCCCAACATAGAAGAAGTATATGAGGAAGTATCAACATTAGACCAAAATAGAGGAGAAGCTTAGAGCATTTCAACCCTACCAAATTACATGGGAGAATACAAAAAGGAATCTATGATAATTTGAGCACCCACAGTACATAGAAAAGGAAAAGGAAACTCAGATAAGAATTCATACAATCTGATGGAACTTAGAAAGACAAAAGTACAATGCAAACTAACTGTGGAAGAATTACTTCGGGTTAAACATCAGTTATGGCAACAATTAGCAGGTCAACTAGAATTAGGGCAGGAGAAGGATGAAAAGGAAACCAAGGAGAAAGAAGGCCCTTCTAAAATACAAATCCTAGTAGATAACGTGGGAGAATTTAGTGAAGGAGACAAAGGTAATACATGTCTACCTGTCACTTACAATGGGTATATGACCAAGGCTATACTAGACACAGGTGCAGGGGTAGGAATTGCCACCAAGGAGATTTGGGAGAAATGGGGAAAAACTGCCTTACAACCCACGTGCATGAAGCTCCAATTAGTAGATGGTCATGTGGAGAGACCCTTACGAATATTAGAAAAAATCAAGTTAACCACCTATGGAGTTGAATTTGAACGCACATTAGCCATCTGTAAATTTGACAAGGATAACAATTACGAAATGATATTAGGATGACCTTTCATGAGACAAATGAGGATAGTGCAAGACTGGGGACGAGATTCATTATATCTACAACATTAAGGAAATACCACCAAGATAAACTTGCATACGTTTGCATATCGAGATGTCCCACCACTACAGTGGAATCCCATACACAAGGAGGAAGATGACCTATCTATTCATAGCATTGGATCAAGCGAGCAATCATGGATGCATGAGGACGCACAGTTATGGATGTGTAAAGAAGCCAAGAAAGAGGATAATAGAAGGCAACTGTGGCCAATAGGGCATCCTAACTATCGACCTGTAGAGGACCCAATGTATATGCCTCAAATCTTTCCTCATGAAACCTTTGAGCCGCATGGATGGATGGAAATCTTAGCCACCTTGGATGTATGTGTGAATGAAGAAGTCCTAACTATGAATGAATGCATAGACAAGGAAGGCTATGATGTAAATTTGTACATGGTTGTTCTTCAAGAAGTAGAAGTAGGAGAACTCTTGGAAAAGGAGTGGAAAAAAGCATTGGCAGAAGAAGGATGCAAGTGCAAAAGCATACATCTACAATACAATCTCTGATCATTTGCTACCACACATGAGAGGATTGGAGTCATCTGAAGATATATGGAATGCATTGGAGTATCATTTCCAAAGTACTACCAAAGCAAGGAAAGCAAGTCTATGGTCAGAGTTTACAACATTCAAGAAGAAGCCAAGTCAAAGTATTAGTGATTATGTCACTAAGATGAAGGATCTAGCAGATAGTCTTGGATCCATAGATGAAGATGTTGAAGATCACAGATTGATTGCTCAACTACTTGCAGGTTTGAGAGGGGATGAAAGGTGGAAACCTTTTGTCTTATCAACAGAACTTTCATTAAATCATTATGTTCTAGATTTGAACCAGTTGCTTGGTTTGATGCTCACATATGAGCAAGACTTGAAGGGAGATGGAGATAAAGGACAAAGTTCTGCAATGTACATGAAGAATAAGAAGAAAGGAGATAAAGGTAAAGCAAAGGATGAAGAGGAGTCTAGTTCTCAAGCTTATTATGCAGAGAGAGTCACAGGTCAAAAGCTTAAGAGACTGAGGTCTGATGGAGGGGGAGAATATTTCTCCCAAGAGTTCAATGATTATCTTTGGAATGCAGGTATTTAGAGAGAAATAACTTGCAGGTATACACCACAACAAAATGGTGTAGCAAAAAGAAGGAACAGGACTTTGGTTGAGTTTGCTAGAGCTATGCTAAAGGAGAAGAACTGTCCAAATTATCTTTGGGTTGAGGCTGTACAGCTACATATCTTATGAATAGATTACCATGTGCAACTCTGAATGGAATGACTCCATATGAAGCTTGGTGGGGTAAGAAACCAACACTAGATCATTGTAGAGTGTTTGGATCAATTGCATATGCTTATGTGCCATCACAACTTAGGCATAAACTTGAACCAAAGGCAGAAAAATATATGTTCATTGGTTATGATGAAAAGCAGATGGGTTACAGGTTGTGGAATCCTCTAACAAAACAATTTATTGTTTCTAGAGATGTTACATTTGATGAACAGAAAAGTTGGTATGCAGATCAAAGTCATACAGCTGAAGAATTTGAAGAAGAGGTAAGAAGATGTGAGAAAGGAAAATCAATTGTGCAGGTAAATAGAGATGAAGACTATATGCAAGCAAGTACATCCACAAGTGGATTAACAAGAAGAAATGAAGAAGCTCCTATATTTGATGAAGAAGTGTATCCAGACACTTATGAAGAATGTGAACCAAGAAGGTCAAGCAGGACTAGAAGACAACCAGAAAGGTATTCTTATGATACTTCTTACATAACTCAAAAGAACTATGCATATATGGTCAAAGATGATGAAGAACCCCAGAACTATGATGAAGCTAAAGGTAAGAAGGAATGGGAAGAAGTAATGAAGGAAGAGTTCAATGCACTGGAGGAGAACAAGACATGGGAACTTGTTCCTAAACCAAATGGTAAGAAAGTTATTGGAAATAAATGGGTTTATAAAGTGAAGAAGCTTGCAGATGGAAGTATAGCCAGATACAAAGCTAGACTGGTGGTGAAAGGCTATGCCCAGACCTATGGCATAGATTATGATGAGACATTCAGTCCTGTAGCTAAGATGTCAACTATAAGGACAATCATTGCTATTGCAGCTTCAAAAGGATGGACTCTAAGTCAATTGGATATAAAGAATGCATTCTTGAATGGATACATATCAGATGAGGTATACATGGAACAACCTCAAGGGTTTATAGATTCCAAGTATCCAAATTTTGTTTGCAGGTTGAGAAGAGCATTGTATGGATTGAAGCAAGCTCCAAGAGCTTGGAACTATAGACTGGTGAAGTATCTCAATGATCTTGGATATCAAAGTTCAAAAGCAGATTCAAGTCTACTTATCAAAAGAACAGAGGAAGGTACAATCTACATTTGTATTTATGTAGATGACATTATAATCACAGGTACTTCAGATGAAGGAATCAAGGAGGTAAAGAGATTACTTGAAAAAGAATTCAAGATCAGTGATCTAGGAAAGTTGTCATACTTTCTTGGAATGGAAGTTACTTATACAGATCATGGCATATATGTGTCACAAGAAAGGTATCTTCTGAACTTGTTGAAGAAGTTTGATATGGAAAATTGTAGAGAAGCTTCAACTCCACTTGAAGTTAATCACAAGCTCAGTAAATATGATGGTGCAGAATACAAAGATATGAGGAAGTATCAATCTCTTGTGGGTAGTTTGATTTATGCTACACTAACAAGACCTGATCTTAGTTATGCAGTGGGAGTTTTGTCACAATTCATGCATTGTCCAAAGGACCCACATTGGATTGCAGGTCAAAGAGTTCTCAGATATATCAAAGGAACTATAAAGGAAGGATTATATTATCCTTTTACATCAGATTTGAAGTTGAGAGCCTATAGTGATTCAGATTGGGCAGGTAACTAGGATGACAGAAGATCAACTCATGGTTACATGATATACATTGGTGATAAGCTTGTAAGTTGGTGTTCAAAGAAACAACATACAGTAGCATTATCATCAACTGAAGCAGAATACAAAGGACTTGTGGAAGCAGCTAAGGATGTCATATGGATGCAGACATTGTTCAAGAGCTTAGGTATTGATCAAGGTACACCTACAATACATGGAGATAATATGAGTTCACTTTATCTTGCAGCAAATCCAGTATTTCATGCAAGGACAAAGCACATAGAGATACATTATCATTTTCTCAGAGAAAAGGTAATGGAGAAGGAGATTGAAGTGGAGTACATTTCTACTAAAGATCAGATAGCAGACATAATGACAAAGAGCTTGGATGGTGTGAAGACCAGCAGATTCAAAAGCATGGGAGGAGTAAAAGAAAAGAAGATGATATGAAGAAACAGGGAATGTCAATTAGTGATTGAGGGGGAGCTGTTGGAGAAACAATCACTAACTGGACATATATTTGAAGGTCAAATCTTAGGAAGAAAACCCCATGCCTATGTGAAGGGAAAAATTCACAAATGTATCATATTTGTAAAGTTAGTTCACTTTAGTTCTAGAAGTTTTTTAAAATCACGAGAATACAAAAATCTATATAAGTTAGTTTGTATCAACTGACGCGGAGAGAGAGAGAGAGAGAGAGAATAGAGAGAAAGAAGAAAGGAGTTCATTTTATACGACTGATTATAGTCGGGCTTCTCTGAGTGAGAAAGCATCTGTAAAACTTCTGAGTTTCCATAGCTATGAGAAAGAACTGAGTAAAGTTCTGTGTATGAGTCTCTCTCCATCATGTCCATGCTTGCCTATTGTGTGATGAATTAAAAAGATCAAGTTTTCCAAGCAACTCGATGCCTGGCATCGAATCTCTGCTGATAAGTCATATTTTCATTTATATTTTTCATTCAGTACTGAAGTGTTTTGAAAACATGATGTTGTTGGAGCAACTCGATGCCTGGCATCGAATTCCAGTTGGTAAGTCATATTCTAAGTGTGCATGAAATCACCTATAGTTTTGGTGTCCAAAAGATCAAGGTTTTATGCGGGAAGTCGATGCCCGGCATCGAATCCCTGCTGAAAAGTGGCCAAAAACACTCCAAGTCGATGCCCAGCATCGAATTCTCGTTGCAAGTCGATGCTAGGCATCGAATTCTAATTTTAAACAGGCGCTCTTACTATAACAGGAAAGATTTCCAATTTTGGAAGGTCATACAGGGTCATCTTGTGAGAGCCATAACTTGAGTTCTAGAGATCTGTTTGATGCATATGATAGCTTGTTGGAAAGCTCTACTCTTCTAGTTTCAGCCTATAAAGTTTCATGGAGAAATAATGCTTGAGCTAGGAGAAATTAGCAAAATACTGAAGGTATGTCATTTCAGTGACTAGGAATTTCTGTAGAAGCAAAGTCCTCACTTTAGGCTATCATTTCTCAAAGTTTGGAGTGGCAATGAGTTAATGGTGACCATCGAGGTGTTCTAGTGTCACATTAATTCATTTCTTGTGGTGTTTCATACATCAACAATAACCAATTACGCCTATGTGTGCATGAAGTAGAATATTTACCCATATTAGAGATGCCACACGCAGGTGCAGCAGGAGGTCATTTCTCAGCCGAGAGAACCGTGAAAATGATCCTCTTTGCGGGCTTGTGGTGGCCAAATTCACATATGGATGCGGAGACCTATGTACGAAGCTGCGAGACATGCCAAAGGGCTAAATACCCGATTCGTAGAGATGACATGCCATTTGAGACCCATGGTTTGCGCCAGAGCCTTCTCCAAATGGGGTATTGATTTCATAGGACCCATTAACCCACCGGCTAAAGGGTCACATGCCAAATATATCATAGTAGCCACCGATTACTTGACAAAATGGGTAGAGGCAAAGGCTACTAGGAAAAACGATGCTCAAACCACCGCTAAGTTTCTTTTTGAGCATATATTCACTCGTTTCCGATTACCAATTGAAATTGTAAGTGACCGAGGAACGCACTTCATTAATGAAGTGATAGAGTCTTTAATGAATGAGCTTTTAGTAATCCATAAAAAAACAGCCCCATACCACCCCCAAGCCAATGGTCAAGCGGAAAGTTCCAATAAGGTGTTATGCACAGTATTGACAAAGATTGTCAATAGTGGGAGGTCTGACTGGGACAAACAATTGCATCATGCAATTTGGGCCTTCCGACTCGCGTACAAGACTGCCATTGTAACTACCCCCTTCAATCTAGAATACAGACAGAACACAATTTTACCAATTGATTTTTTGATACCCACCTTGAGAGTAGCTCAGCAACAAGAATGGACCGGACATGAATTATCCCGACAACTAGACCAACTCAAGAAGCTGCATGAAACTCGGTTGCAGGCTGCCGCTGGAATCTATGCAGCCAAGAGAACACAAAAGGCATATTATGACGGACACGTAAAAGACAAAGGACTAAAAGAAGGAGACCTAGTCCTGGTCTACACCTTGAAACAACATGCCAAGAAGTTACAAAAACACGGATATGGACCTCTAATCATTAATAGGATCTCTACGAGTGGAGCAGTTAATCTCGCCACTCTGGATGGAGATATTCTTCCTAACTACATAAGTGGATGTAGAGTGAAATGGTCCATGGAGCCTTTGACGGACCAAATATTAGCACGTCTTGTAGGTGTGCAAAATAGGAAGAAAGAGGAAGAGAGGATTAGAGAGGAGGCATGACACGAAGCCTTGGAACGAATTAAGAAACAGAAAGAGTGGATTAGGCAAAGAGACGAACAGTACCTATTGGGGGAAGAGCCTATTCCCATGGCCAACTATCAAGTTCATCATTCCAATGGGTAAAACCATAGCATATCTAAACCCTACCTAAACCTAGGGATTGGCAAGACAGAGTACCAATTGATAGATGCTTTGATAGACTAAAAGAAGCGACGATGGAAGAATCAGAACCCTTCACTCCAATAAGGGTTGTGGCAGAACCGTCCCCCATGGATGTTACATTTCAAGGGAGTGCCACTAAAGTTATTGAACTAGATGAAGAAAGAAAAGAACCAGAAATACAACTACAAATACGACAACCACATAACGAAACTATCCATGTGGAGCACGGAAAGGATGTACAAATAGGAGAAGCTCCAAACATTCCAAGAACGTGGTTGAATGTCGACATCGCTCAGCTCAAGCCAGCAGTGCAAGACATGATCAGAACCGCAATGGATACGCAATAGTTAATGCTTGAGGCTGATGAGGACTATGATCAAGCTATGCAAGACAAGCATGAACTTCAAGAAATTGGTAAGAATCTTTAAGCAGAATTAGAGCTAGCACGAGACCAAATAATACATAAAGAAAATGAAGTTCAAAAAGCCAAGAAGTAGTGCAAAACTTTAGAGACAGAAAATGCAAATTTAAAAGAACAACTACAGGAATTACGGAAGAAATATGAGGCTAGTGAGGCCAAGAAGACGCGCATGAATGCACAAAGCAAAATATTAGAATTTTTGGCTGAAAATCTATCAGCATGTAAAATGGGCAACCTCCGTTCTGATCAAGGGAGGGAATATATGTCTTCTAATTTTAATGCATTTCTCGCTGAACGTGGGATAAAACACCAATATACAGTGCCATATACACCTCAACAGAATGGAGTTGCTGAACGAAAGAACACGTCACTCATGGAGATGGTGAGGTGCATGGTCAAGAGTCAGGCTTTACCACATAGTTTCTGGCTTGAGGCTGTCATGTGTGCAGCATATGTACTAAACAGGTGTCCCACTAAAGCACTGTAGTCTATCACTCCATATGAGGCTTGGCATGACCGCAAGCCATCTGTTGCTCATCTGCGTGTTTTTGGGTGTTTGGCATATGCACTAGTGCCTGAACAACATCACAGAAAATTGGATGATAAGGTGGAAAAATGTATTTTTGTTGGGTACAGTTCTGAAAGTAAAGGCTATCGTCTGTATCATCCACAGACTAAACACATTCTGGTTAGCGGTGATGTTGTCTTTGTGGAAGATGTTATTCAGCCATTGCTTTCATGTACTAAGGAGACATCTGTTAGCTCCAAAGACATGTATGATACTTTGATGCCTCTTTTTTACAGGTGGACAGTCTAGTGCTGGTCCTAATGAGGAAACTTCTTAGCCTTTGCAGGTTTCATATGATGAAGCAGATCATTCCATTTCTGATGCAGATTTACATGATGCACTTGTTGATGAGAGAGTTGATATTGAGCAGGCAAAAACTATGCCAAAATGGCTGGTGGAGACTTTGCGTGACAGCAAGTTAGATGCACCTTTGTCATATCATACTCGTTCAGGCTCTCATAGTGCCTCTTTTGCATCAGATTGCTATGCTATGGCTGCGTCTAGTCTCTGTGATGAGAATGAGCCTGTTTCTTTTGATGAAGCACATAATTCCAAAAATTGGATGGCTGCTATGCAATCTGAATATGATGCTATAATGAAGAATGGTACATGGTCTTTATGTGACTTGCCTCCTGGCAAGAAGACCATTGGCTTTAAGTGGGTATACAAGCTGAAGCGTAAACCTGATGGTATAGTTGACAGGTACAAGGCTAGGCTTGTTGCAAAGGGTTATGCGCAAGAAAGAGGCATCGATTTTGATGAGACCTTTGCACCTACATGTCGTATGACTACTGTTCGGAGCATTTGTACACTTGCAGCCCATCATGATTGGAATGTACATCAGTTGGACATTAAAACAACATTTTTGAATGGTGACTTGCATGAAGAAGTGTATGTTTTTCAGCCCCGTGGCTTTGTGCAAAAAGGGCATGAAAACTAGGTGTGCAGGTTAAAGAAGGCATTATATGGTTTAAAGCAAGCACCACGTGCTTGGTATGAGAAGATACATGCGTATCTGGTTGCACGTGGTTTTGAGAACAGTCCCACTGAAAGCACCTTGTATGTTAAGTGTGCTAATGATGTGCTTCTGATCATTGTTGTCTATGTTGATGACATGCTGCTCACTGGTCCTATTGAGAAGCATGTTGCTGATTTCAAGGCTGATTTGCATGCCTCATTTGAGATATCTGGTTTGGGGCATTTGCATCACTATTTGGGCATTCAGTTTATGCAAGTTGATGGTGGAATGGCTTTGTGTCAAACGAAATATATTGACACATTATTGCAACATTTTGGCCTTGAAGACTGTAAGCCTATTGCCACTCCTATGGAGACAGGTTTACGATTGAGTCTTCATGATTCTGGATATGCATTTGATGTTGTTCTTTATCAGCAGGATGTTGGATGCTTGATTTACTTATGCATTACTCGGCCAGATATTCAGTTTGCTGTCTCACAGATGAGCAGGTTTATGCATTGCCCAGGAGTCACGCATTGGAAAGCGGTTAAGCGCATCTTTCGCTACTTGAGTGGTACTCGACTACTTGGGTTGTTTTATCCCAAGGGGGGATCACGTCCGCCATATTTGCATGCTTTTTCTGACTCAGATTGGGCTGGTTGCGATGACACTCGTATGTCGACCAGTGGTTTTTGCTTCATGGTTGGTAGCTCATGTATATCTTGGTTGAGCAAGAAGCAGCCTACTGTGGCCACTTCCAGTTGTGAGGCTGAGTATAGGGCAGCTTTCACAGCGACTGTTGAGTGTGTGTGGCTCAGACGCCTTATGGATGATTTGGGTGTTGACCAGTCTTCTACCACCATCATCTTCACTGACAGTCAGAGCGCATTGGCAATTGCGAGGAACCCTGTGTTCCATCCTCGCACTAAGCACATTGAGGTGCATTATCACTATGTGAGGGAGAGGTTCTCTGCTGGGGAGATCAGCTTAGCATATGTGCCGACGCAAGAGAACATTGCAGGCCTTTTCACGAAGGCTCTGCCTAGGGAGAAGTTTGAAGCTTTCCGCAAAGCTTTGGGCTTACTTCCTTTTGTGGAGTGATTTCCACATAGCTTGGCACTTCCTTATACATGAGTGCCAGCTCCTTGTTCACCGCATCACTCCCAGGGGGGATTTGTTGATATATTTATGTAGTGATGTGTGAACACACTAGGACTGTCGGGGCACTTTTTTCCCTCTTTAGGAGGTTTTTTTCCCCCGGCTTGTATAGACACCTATTGCCCTAATGGGCTACTTATCTTTGTACATTCTCTAGTAATACATTCAGTATTGTGTGTTCTGCTCCAAGCTTCTTCTTCTTCCTTGTGTTGTTCGCGTGCTTCCGTAGACGTCTAACTCCAACAATTATCCGATCAGTATCACCCCTTTTTTGTACTGTCTTAATACCTATTGTGCGGCTTCGAGATACAAAATAAATCACAATCTCTCATGGACCATGGATGTCAAATGATTTCAAGTGGTCAAGTTTTCCATCTTCTAGGTATTCCCTTTGGCTTTGATATCACTAGGGGCCTTTTTGTCTCAAAGGGCAATCTTTAATCCTGTGACCTTGTTGGCCACAACGAAAGCACGCGTTGGGAAGGTGTTTGTAATTGATGTCTTGCTCTCATACATCCCCTTCGCCCAAGTCCACTTTGATCTTCGAGGGAAGCAGCATGCTGAGGTCAGCCTCGACACAGATTTGAGGGTACCACCGAGCGTTGAACGAGTGTCTTGCACCTTCATAAATGAGACCACCAATGTCCTCGTGTGAGGCCAACGGCTTGCCGATAGGAGAAACAATGTCCCACATGAAGTTGTACAAGAAGAAACCTTTATCCTTGAGTGATTGTTAATTCGTTGAATTGATTGCCTTCTTCTCTCTAATTCTCTCTTTTGTACCGCTTGCACTTCTTGTGTTCGTAGTATCCTTTTAGGTATCCATTTATATTGGGACTATCTTTGTGCTTCCATCAACGTCTTTGGTACACGGATTTGATGTTGCTTGGATTCTTGAATCTTTGGAGTTCTCTACCTTCCAACGCTCTACACTTATTTTGGTTCCTTTTCTTGGCCTGAGTAGCTACTACTTGTAAGTACTTTAATACTTTGCTCTTTGTAATCCATATGTGCTTCACTTGAGTGGATGTTGCCAATGATTTTCCTTTATGGATCCGTTCGTTCTCGTTTCTAGACATGCTGGTAGTCCTCACATATCTTTCACGTTTTGCCCTAGTTCGGATCTAAATTGGTGCTCTAAGATCATGGGTAGAGTTTATTGGATCATGAGGGTTACAAGAAGAAATATTCACAGGCAAAGATACACTAGGTAGAGAGATACAAGTAGTTGTTGTCTCGGCAATGGGGTGATACTGATCGTTTAGATTGGATTCATGCAAAAACTCATGTATTTGGTTTTCTATTGTCTCACTTTCTGACTTAGGTAAGTTTTTTTCCTCAAGAGAACTATATACCTATCTGCCTTGGATTTTATCAAATATAAACCGTTGTGCTAAGTTTGGAGTGATAGAATGATCATAGATCCAATCCTCCCCTAGGGCGACATCCCCCAGAAGTCCTCTTGATAAACTTAAAGAGTGTGCACCATTGTGGAATTACCTACATGAAATGATAGGGTGATCTCTCCTACATAAATGATGTGATTACCAGCTATGCCAATCATGTAGGCTTCTACTTCGATGAACTTTAAGTTCAGCTTATTCATCCTCCCCTAGGGCGACATCCCCCAGAAGTCCTCTTGATAAACTTAAAGAGTGTGCACCATTGTGGAATTACCTACATGAAATGATAGCGTGATCTCTCCTACATAAATGATGTGATTACCAGCTATGCCAATCATGTAGGCTTCTACTTCGATGAACTTTAAGTTCAGCTTATTCATTAAGGACGATCTGATGCTATTGATGGTTGCACCTCTATCTATGAGTGAATCTATTCATATGTACTCATTCTACCCAATTCCTAGTTTGATGCATGGTCCTCTATCCATGAAGTCCTTCTTTGATAATATTTGGGTTTGATAATTGGAAATCGGTATCAATTTATTACACCTAACAGGTCTCTCATCACGTCGTATCCATTATTTATGCTTCCTTATTCTCTCTAAGGTTTCATGCCTCGCTTTCGCATGCATTCATTCTTCCTATTGCTTGGGATTTTGAACCCTGAATAGTCGAGCTAACATTTCTTCTATAGGTGGCTCTATGTAGCATTTCACTCTACGTCCAATGATGTATGTAGGTAGGATATCTCGATCTAATGTGGCTAGCTATGGAACCTTCCAACAAAATCTTATGAATATTAAGATGTCAATAACCTCGTTTTTTAAGCTTCTTTGCATGTTGCTTAAATTATACACAAGCACAAAGTCTCCAAATTTCAATCCCTTGTCTTTAATGTGTGCATCTTAGTATGTCTTTTGTCTATGCTTGACACATATATTCCTCAAACCACTTGTAATTGTGTCTCTTGTAGGTTCATAATTTTCTCCAACTCTTGTGACAATGCATGACTAGTCTACTCATAGTCTTTAGACACACATAATGTAGGAACTAAGAGGTGTATAGGTAGATTGCATTTTCGCCATAGACAAGAGCCTTTTGAATGCCCAAACAACATGGTGTAGCTTTATTCTCCAAATCTGATGTCCCATTAATGAATGTTTTAGTAAGTTGTGCATAGTATCTTATTTGATCTCTCCGCTTACCCATTGCCTTGTGGATGACAAGGAAGTGGTTTCTTGTTTATCACTTAGAATTCATTCAATAGTGATTCAATCACTTCATTGAGGAAGTGTAAGCCCCTATTACGTACAATCTATAGATGGCCCAAATCTTGCCAATAATTTTTCAAATAAGTAGTTAGTATGAGCTTCACTCTTTCATGTCACTCTAGCTTCAACCCACTTAGTGAGGTAGTCGATTGCAACAATAATATACTCTCCATGAGAGCCTCTCATAGGTGGATTGCCAGGTCTGATGAAGTCCATACCCCACCTGAAAAATATTAACCTAACCATAGGTCTAACACACATGTCATCCCTTTTCAAGGGATATTTAGTCCGTCAGCATATGTCACAACTTCTCATGTAGGTGATTCCATCTATGTCTAGTGTAGGCCACCATAATTCTGAAATAGGACCATTTTGATCATTTGTTCTATTGAGAAATGACCGGCACCTACACCAGCATGAGCCATTTCTAAGATGGGTAGATATTCACGACCTCTCTTGAAGAGTTGGTTTCTTATCATAGTTATAATCCTTGGTCTCTTCCTCCAAGGATCTTTTCTGAGCCACATTAGCTCTCGATGGAACATATGAGACTTCCAAAATTTTACTATTGGTTTGCTCCACTCTCAGGCTATAATTGAATAGCCTATAGAAGAATATTACAATGGCATGGTTACTTAGGTGACATAACAACTTTTCACATGTTCGTGCACATCCTTTTGCATGTCTGGCTAGTTTGCACCTAGAGAATTCTCCTGCTTTCTAGTTCCTATTGTCCCTTTTGTTTTTTTCCCATGTATTCTCGTGGTCTTGTTGGATTAAATTCTACTTCTCATCATCTTAGAAAGGCCTTATGAACAATCCATTTCAATCCTTGAAGTATAAATTCCTATGAAGAGTTAAATGTTCCTTTTTTCATCACATTGAATTTGAATTCAAAAGTTTGGCTCCAAACTCAACTTTAAAAGGAGGATCAAAACACCTCTGTGCTATCTCAATTCTATGAGATCATTAGAGGAGAAATATTTTGGTTTTGAAGAGCTCACTCTATAGCTCACTCACACTTCTCTCATTGTGCAATTGATCATTGCCAATAAGATTGTATTCGTACATGTTTTAATATATACATTTTATCATATCTTCACTTCACTTCTCTGCCATGACTACATCAGAACACTGATATTCTCATAGCTTGTTCTGAATGCATGATTGATCATTTGCGATGATTTAAATCATGATAAATTCATTTTATTGTCTATTATATTGGTATAAAATCTCATTCCCATTATGCATCTCAATCGTGAGATATTAGCATGACATTGCTCTCTCGTGTGTTGAGTGATGTACCCCAAAAATATCAAGAATATTTTGTGGTTTGCTAAACATCATTCTCAGTGTTTAGTCCATCATTTTGATGAAATCAATGATGTTTGGTAGCTATCTAAGCTAATTTTATTTTCCCAAAAGGAATTAAGCCAATTGCTATGTGCTTAGAGAACTATTCAAAACACTGAACAAGTGTAGAGACAAGAATAACAAGTTTTTTTATCTTGGATCAATTCCTACCTATCTATTTTAATCCTTTGATTACTGGATCATATTACAAACATCATATATGATTTTTTATGGTCATTAGCTAGCTAAAGAGGCCCACTACACTCTCCATCAACTATTCTTGGTAGGTGTGAAGTAGGTTCAAGCAATACCACTTCATCTCTATAGACTATCCACCATATCCTTCAATAGTGGTATCAACGCAACAACAAGCAAGATGGGAGATGGATTTCCATCATTCATTGACAAATTGGACAAAAACAACTACCCAGCATGGTCACTAAGGATGCAAGCCTACCTTCAAGGGAGAAGTCTATATGAATAAATCTCAGGAGATGAAGAGATGCCAACAGTCAAAAGCAAGCATCAACCCATGAGGGAAGAATAAGAAAGGTTGACCACATGGTGTGCAAAGGATGCTCTTGCCATGCCTTATCTACTAAAGTCAATATCTGATTTCTTATTGCCTCACATTAGGAATTGCAAGACCTCCCAAGAGACTTGGAAAGTACTCTCATCATATTTCTCATCAAATACAAGAGCTAGGAAGAATCATCTATGGATGGAGTTTATAACTCTAAAGAAGCAACCAAAGCAAGGAGTGGATGATTATGTAACCAAGATGAAGGATGTGGCTAACCAGCTTGGAAGCATTGGAGAGGACATAGAAGAAGAACACATAATAAGGAAGATGATTAATGGCATCAAAGCTGATGATAAGTGGGAATCCTTGACCACAACAATGGACCTTTACATGGATATGCAAATACCTGACCTCAACGCCTTGATGGAGCAACTCTTCGCCCACGAGACAAAGCTCAACAAGAATGGTGACAACTCTAGAGGTAATTAATCTTCTGCCCTTTATATAGATAAGAATAAAAGTAAGGATAAAGGTAAAAGCAAGAAAAATGAAGAAGAGGCTAGTACCTCTCAAGCTAACTACACAGGTAGAGGAAGAGGTGCTAGAGAAAGGGGTAGCGGAGTAAAGCAAGGCAGAGAGAGATTTTACAACAATCCACCTTGCAACATTTGTGGCCTTACCAACCACACCATAGAAGAATGCTTCAAGAACACAAGGAACCAAAGGGGAAGAGGTTTCCATAGAGGTCTTTATGGAAAATCCAGAGGTAGGTACAACAATGGAGGAAACAACTACAACCATAACTACAATCAAGCTACAACAACAACAATTATCAAGGAAGTCTTAGAGGAAGAAGAGATTATAACCACTACACAGAAGACCAAGAGGATTCCCTACTCATTATGAACATGACATCCAAGCAAGGTAAAGATGATGAGCATCTTTTTTATATTTATTTAGGTCATTCCAATCATGTGGCTGGAAATGTAGCATTATTATCTGATCTTGAAGAACCCAAATGAAAGCATGTAGTACAAATAGGTGATGACACTAAACACTCAGTCACAGAAATTGGAAATGTCAAGACCTTTGATGGTAACATGAACCTCTTAAGTAAGATTTTGTATGTGCCAACTATAACCAAAAACCTAATTAGTGTTGGAAAGATTGTTGAGAAAGGCTTACAGGTTAGATTCACTTCGCATGGAGCATATGTGGAAGACCCTCAACAAGGCTTCAAAAGGATTGTTAAAGGTGAGAAATCTGGTAGATTATTTACATTTAAGATTGAAGACCAAGAATGTTAGGCTTGAGGGGGAGCTGTTGGTGCAATAGATACCAAGCCCACATACTTGGTTAACTAGCATAGCTTTTATGGGACTATATATGATCAACCTCTTCTAAAAGTTCCTTACATTTACCTTTGTAAAAGTGTTCTACAACCATGAGGAAGTCAAGAAGCATCAAATCTTGAAGTATTTGGTAGTTCAGTAATGAGAGAATATATCCTATACTTTAGGATTCACTTTTAGGTGAACTTTTGGATTTGAATTCAAAAGTTTGGATCCAAACTCAACTTTAAAAGGAGGATCAAAACATCTACATGCCATCTCGATTCTATGAGATCATTAGAGAAGACATATTATGGTTTTGAAGAGCTCACTCACACTTCTCTTATTGTGCAATTGATCATTGCCAATGACATTGTATTCGTACATGTTCTAATATATACATTTTATCATATCTTCACTTCACTTCTCAGCCATGACTACATCAGAACAATGATCTTCTCAGAGCGTGTTTTAAGTACATGATTGATCATTTGCAACAATATAGCATGATATGTTCAATATAATATCTACTATATTGGTACAAAATCTCATTGTCACTACTCATCTCAATCGTGAGAAATTAGCATAACGTTGCTGTCTCGTCTCTTGACTGATGCACCCCAAAAATATCAATAATGTTTTGTGGTTTTCTAAACATCATTCTTAGTGTGTAGTCCATCATTTTTTATGAAATCACTCCTGATTGGTAGCTATCTAAGCTAATTAGATTTTCCCAAAAGGAATTAAGCCAATTGCTACTATGCTCAGAGAACTGTTCAAAACACTGAACAAGTGTAGAGACAAGAATATCAAGTTTTTTGGTTTTGGATCAATTCCTACCTATGTAATTTAATATTTTGATTAGTGGATCATATTCCAAACATCATATATGATTATTTATGGTCATTAGCTAGTGAAAGAGGCCCACGATCTCCAACAACTACCCTTGGTAGGTGTGAAGCATGCTCAAGCAACACCACTTCATCTATGAATACTATCCACCATCTCCTTCAACAATAGGTACAAAAAACTGGCTAGATATAGAAGGAAGTGAACTAGTGGCACCTAGGAGGGCCTACTCATGTTTTTTGTAAAATCTAAGAGTAAAATATCACAATCAGTACAAAGAAGCAGAGCTAAATTCTACAAAGCATTAGTAGAAGGATCTTTCCACAAAGGAAAAAGGATCAAGGACTCATCAAGCTTAAAAAAAAGGTATATTTCGCAAACCCTATCAGAGATATTGTAGATTTAAGGACAAAAGGTTGAAGTTCTAGACAAAGATGGACCATGGAAATTTAAAGTATCAGATTATCTTATGAGCAAAGGACTCTGGCCTATTGTGTGTGGAGATGAAGAAGCACCTCCGATTGACCGAAAGGACCTAAATACTACAAATAAAAATCTCAAGCTCGTGCATTGATTGTACTTTCTATGAAGCACCATATAGTTCCACAAATTTGGTCATGTTCTACATCAAGATAGACATGGGACAATCTTGCTTCTTTGTATGTCAGGTGTAATGAAGCATGTGTTGCATACTTGAGTAAGAAACTTGAGGATGTATGTATAACTAAAAATGAGTACGTGGATGTGTATGTGACACACATCAAGTGTAGAGAGTATATGCACATTAGCAAAATGAAAAGAATAATATACTCATAAAATGAAAGAGTGTGAGAGACTCAAAGTGAGTAGACCAAGAAATGGAAAACTCAGATGGATTAGAAATGAGCTTAACAAGAGCATGGAGTAGGCTCTACAAGCTTCTAACTAAATACAAAGTGGGAGAGAGGCCTTTCTTAAATTGATTTGGGAGAGGCTATTCAAAGTACATCATATGTGAGATAACTCCCCTTGAAGGAGAATGAATACACTGGTAGAAGCAAATGGCAAGGTATCGAAATACAATACAATATAAAGAGGAATGAAATGAAATGGATTGTCTCATGGATACTATATGGAGATGCACTCATGTGGATACAAATCAAAATGAGCTAAGAACTCATGTCTTCAACACCCCCTCTATGGGGGGAGAGGAATAGTAGAGCTATCTTCTTGATATCTTAGGTAATCTCTAACACAATGATTGGGCATATTTTAGAATTTCATCATGCTAAGGATGTATGGGAAGCCATTGAGAAGGTCCAGACTAGTTCCGCAAGGAGTAGAAAGATGTATCTCAAAAATGAGCTTCACACACTTAAAGGGAATTATGATATCACCACTTCAAAGAGTGATGACAATGAGCAGCTCCTAGCCATGAGGCATCAATATGATAGGGGTGTCATGGACTGAAAATGGTACACAAATTTTGGTTGCAACAATCACATGCCATGCCAAGGAAATGTTTTCATAAATATGCACGTTTTAAAGACAAATTGTTGTGTGGAAACACGTGATAACATATAACACTCCATAGATCATTGAGGGGTATTAGGTTGGAAGAAGAAAATTATGCAAAGGTACTACAACAAATACTTCATGTTCCTTCCATAACTTAAAACCTTATTTTTGGAGGGTAGATGGTAGAAATGGGATTGCTGGCCATATTCATTGACAAGAACTACCTTGTTAAGGATGGAGGAAAGGTTGTAGACAAATTAAGAAAAGAGGGTAGGGTATTCACTCTTGATGTAGGTCCCACAAATAGCCAAGTGTGTTATGTCATGTTTGGGACTAGGAAGATTCTAGAGATTTATCTTTGGCATAAAAGAATATATCATGTGAATATTCCTTGAATCAAGAACATGATAAACGTAGGATTAGTGAGAGAATTACCAAACTTTGATGGCCAATCCTTGCATGCATTTTTTGATGCTTTTCAAATAGGTGAGCAAGCTAAATAGCCTTTCAAGAGGAGAACTCATAAATCAACAAAGATATTGAGGCTTATACACATAGATGTTTGGGGAACCTAGCAAGGAGGCTTCGTTAGGTGGAGCAAGGTAGTTTCTCTCAATCATTGATGAGTTCTCAAGAAAGGCATGGCTCTATATCATTAAAGAGAAATAAAATGTGTTCTCGATTTTTCAAATGTTCAAGAATGAAGTTGAGAAGGAAACATGTAACCAAGTGAGAAACCTAAGGCTTGATGGATGGGGAGAGTATTTCCCCAAGTAATTTACAAATTACTAGTAGGATCATGGCAACAAAAGGCGTTTCACATGCACGTACATCCCTCAACAAAATAGAGTGGTAGAAAGCAAGAATATGCACATTGTGGAGATAGCTATGTGCATGGTAAATGAAGGAAAACTACCATTCTCTTATTGGGTAGAGGTTCTAAATACATCAATGTATCTTATGAACATGTTTCCCACAAGTGGTGCATGAGCTCATACTTTATGAAGCTTATTATGGGAACAAATGTGGGCTAGTACACTTGAACGTGCTTGGATGTGTATGTTATGTGCACATGCCACAAGAGGTAAGGACAAAGCTTGAGTTGAAATGTTTCTTTATTGGCTATTACACATAACAAAAATGTTACAAGTGATATTATACTCTATCCAAGAAGTTCCATGTGTCACTGGATATGGTCTTTGATTAGTTAAGGCCATGGTATGTAGACAAGGGTAAGGAGAAAGTGCTTGAAGATGATTATGATGAACATGTAGGTTATTTTCTAGGTTAGGCCTCAAGACTCCATCATATTGAGTGATCCAGAGGCATCAACATCAAATGGACATGCCATGGACTCCATGATGAAGGTAAAATTTATGAATCCCCTCCTACTTCAAGATATAGGAGTACTAATGAGGTAGAATATGAGCTAGATGAAGCTAGTGACCAAGGTGAAGAGAATGAATTGGAAGAGGTATTTATTCCTATGGTAAAGCTCACAAGGCTCAAGAAGCATTATGCAAAGGGTAATGAAAGGGGATAAACCAAGAAGAAGAACGCCACTCAAAGTTTAAGTTATGACTCTTTCATGACAAAGAATTTTGCATACATTATGTAGGTTGTTGTAGATGAGGAGCCAACTAGTTACTTATGAGGAAGCTAAGGAGAAACTAGAATGGAGGGTTGCAATGTATTTGATGAAATCACTACACTAAAGGACAACCACACTCTGGAATTAGTACCCAAGATTAAAGGCATGAATATATGCCAAAATAGATGGGTATACAAAGTGAAAAGGAACTTAGATTGAACCTTAGCTAGACAGAAGGCTAGATTGGTGGCAAAGGGATTCAATCAAACTCAAGGTATGGATTATGATGGAGCTTTTGGCCCTCTTTCTAGGAAGCCTACCATTTGGTCTTTCATAGCCATATGTGTAGCTAAAGGATGTCCAATCTACCAAATGGACATCAAGAATGTTTTTCTAAATGGAGAGTTGAAGGAGGAAGTGTATATGGTCCAACCTCAAGCCTACGAGGATCCACATCACATAGATTATGTATGAAAGTTGAAGAAGGCCTTGTATGGACTTAAGGAAGCCACACGAGTGGAACTAGAGGTTGATAGATTACTTGAGTAGGTGTGGGTATTCTCCAAGTCATGCAGATCCATCCTTATACCTAAATAAGGTTGAATATAGGTTAGTATTCAATGACCTCATCATACTAGGGAGTGATTATGCAGGTGTCAAAGACATAAAGAGGAGGCTTGGTAGATAATTCAAGGATCTAAGTTGGTTGAGATAAAGCATTTCTTGGGCATTGAAGTTGTGTATGTAGGTGAGGGTCTCACATCCTCCCACATCATCTTGTTCCTGGGTCACTTCTCCTTGTATCATTTACATGTGCCTTTCTTACTCTTGGAGTCTTCAAAGAGGGCAATGCAAGCTCCTCATCAATGCTCTTTTCTAAACCACTTGAATCTCCATCAATGTCTTCAAAACCTATAGATGTTTTACTATGAGCAAAAAGCTTTTCTTTACCTTTCTTGGATGTATTTGATGAATTTTCGAGTCTAAAATTTCCACGAAAGCTTCCACTCCATGGATTTGCGTTGGAACTATTGCTTGCTGATGCATCTGGTCCACTCAAAACTTAAGATTCTTAACTCGATTTTCCACATTTTCTTTTTCATTTGAGTCAAGATTAAGTCCTTTTTTGGCATCTACATAGAAGCTTGAAATTTCATCAAACACCACATCTCTACTTACCTTCACCTATCATGTGAGTGGATTATAATATTTATGTCCCTTTTGATAAAGGGTGTATTCGATGAAGATGCATTTTTATGCTTTTGGACCAAGCTTCATCCTCAACTCATCTTGAACATGTACATATGCAATATAGCCAAAAACTTTGACATGTGATAAGTTTTGATTTTACTTGTGAACTTCTCTTCATGTGTAACTTGATGTCTAGCAGTAGTTGGAGTTCTGTTCATGATGTATACATCAGTGTGCACAACTTCACCTTAATAACAATGAGGCATATTCTTCTCAGCCATCAAGGCTCTTGCTATTTCTGCAATATGTCTATTCTTGCATTCAGCAATGCCATTTTGTTATGGTGTGTACCTGCATGAAAATTGACGGCAAATTCCATGACATTTTAGAAAGTTGCTGAACCCATTTGACATATATTCACCTCCATCATATCTTAATGTGAGAATATACTTCCCGGTCTACTTTTCCATGATAGCTTTGAAAGGTGAAGACCTCACTTTTGTAGGACCCCAAGCATCTGTATGTACTACTTCTAGCACATTCTCACTAACATGCTTGTAATGTGAAAGTGATGCTCTTGGCTGTTTACCAAATTGACATGTTGCACATACCTTTCGCCTTTCTACAACTTTGAAATTTGGTATTCCATTGACAATCTCCTTTGAATGCATCAATCTCACCCTCTACAAGTTTGCATGTCCAATTTGTTTGTGCCAAATCTCTATATTAGCAGTTCTTGCAACTTTTGCAAACATGGATGCATTCATTTTAGGAATTTTCACATTTAAGGTGAATACATTGAACCTGAATTGTAATCATTCATCAACCATTTGTCCAACATAAACTAGATTCTATGTTATTTGGAACATGCAGCATATCAACAAGATGTTTTACCTTTTCATCCTCCATAGAAAGTGCTATGTTTCATGTATGTTCGATAGGGTGTGATTTTTCATCACCTGTTTCAAAATCTGCTAAACCATTCTGCATGACTCTTCATGTGATTTGAAGCACTTGAATCAACATACCAGACATCTCTATTTGATTTTGAAACATGAGCAGACATTGTATTCATCATATGATGTTGAACCATGAATAATTTCTTAGAATAATCTTCACTTGTAGATGCATAGTTGTTTTGCTACCTTATGTTATTTTGATTCTTCAACCTGCAATCACGTTCAAAGTATCCATTTCTACCACAATTCCAACATCCTTACCTGAATCATTTTTTTTCAGAAATTTCCATGGCCTTTTTGGCTCCCCTTGCATCGGTGTCCTCTACCTCCTACATGATTATGATGTTGGACTTGGTCTTGGTTACTATTTCCTCTTCCACTTCCGAAGCCTCTACCTCTGTCTCTTGAAAGAACTTGGAGAAGCTTGTCGAAGGTAGAAAAGTGCGTTTCGAGGCGACGAAGTTTGGTCAAGCCAACCGGCACAAGACTAGCCCTTGAGCTTATGGAGACTCAAATAGATCTTATAGGCATGCAATAAGTGCAAAGAAACACACTATGTACTTTGGAGCATCACGGAGAATGAGTCGATACAAAACAGATAGGTTCGCGAGTCGACTACCTCAAAAAACCTACTATCTATGGAAGAGACAATGAACTTCAAATGCCCATAGCGACCACCGTGATTACAATTAGAAAAAATCCTTTTATGGGAGTGATACACATAGGGTAGAGTGTATGGAATGCACAAAAGTATAAGGAATAAGCAAAATATGCTATAGGAATGAATGCGACATTCACCGGTGGTACTTCCTATTTTTCAGGAATACACAGAGATTGACCCCGAGGCAGAAAAACTCATATTTCTCCAAATCTACTGAACCAAATGCTTTGAAAATTTAGAGGAATAAATTAGACACATATAACTTTCCAATGAATCATCTTGCACTCAATTTAGATCTCTGAAAAGAGAGCAGCAGCCTCTGCAAGATTACTCTTGGCGAAGAAGATGATGCAGATAATTGAAGGAGCAAGACAATGATGGTCACAAGTGTATGTATATTGCTTCCATGTAATGTACAAGTGATTTCAAGTCTTTATATAGACTCTAAGAGTGTTCCACGACTTTTACAAGTTGAATTTGAATTCAAATGAAGGTGGGAATGGTTGTTGGAGGGAATCAATTCACTTTCCTACAATCTAGGAAAAGTGAAGATCTTGATTGATCTACTTTTAGGTGATTGATTGCTTGATTGAATGCAATTTCAACCACAACAAATTCGTGGGATTAAGGCTCTATATTTGTACCTTTACATGTGTAAAGCTCAAGTCTTTTACAACGGTAAATGAGCCATACAAAATCTCTCAAAAAAAAAAAACAATAAATGAGCATAAGAAAAAAAAACTCTCCAACGGATATTCTTTTGACGCGATAGCCTTTGATGTAGATCAAATCCACCTCAAGGATAGTGTAAGCTTGATGTTCCAACAGCTCCCCCTCAAGCTAAAGTATGCTTGAGTCTTCATTCTCTGATAGGTTGAATACCTGCCATAGCTTTGAATCTACAAAGCTTTATTCCATCAAGTGCCTTCGTCATCATATCTGCTACTTGCTTTTCAGTTGGAACAAAAGAAATGTCAATCTCCTTTGCCATGAGCTTCTCCCTGATGAAGTGGTAATGGACTTCTATGTGCTTGGTTCTCACATGGAAAATAGGATTTGCCGCTAGATGCATGGAACTTACATTATCTCCAAATATGTGAGGTTTGGAACTCACAAGTTCCAAATCTGTATACAATGCTTTTAACCATATTACTTCTTGAGTTGCTATGGTCAAGCCTCTATACTCTGCTTCAGTTGAAGATAAAGCAACTATTGGTTGCTTCTTGGAACTCCATGACACTAGCTTCGAACCTGTAAATGCTAAGTAACTAGATGTACTTTTTCTATCATCGTTAGCTCCTTCCCAATCTGCATCTGAGTAGATTTTGATTCCAAATCTGAAGAGTAAGGATAGAATATACCTTCGTTGATTGTATCTTTGAGATACTTGAGTACTCTCTTAGCTGCATCCATGTGAGGTCTTCTCGGTGAGTGCATGAACTGACTAAGCACTCCCACACTATATGAGATGTCTGCCCTTGTATGAGTAGCATATATCAAGCTACCTACCAAGCTTTGATACTCTTTAATGTCTTCAATTTTCTAACCTTCATAAACACTTAGTCTATGATTCATCTCCAAAGGTGTACCTTCAGGTTTAGTGTTCTCCATTCTGAACTTGAGAAGAAGATCGTGAATGTATCTTCTTTGAGTCAAATACATTCCTTCATCTGTGTATATCACCAGCATTCCTAGGAAATATGTGAGCTCACCTAGGTCACTCATTTTGAACTCCACTTGCATGTGTCTCTTGATCCTTTGAATGCCATTTAGATCATCACCTGTCACAATAATATCATCTACATATACACATAGATAGATAACCTCATTGTCATCCCTTTTGATGAATAGAGAAGGATCTAAGCTTCTAGCTTTGAACCCTTGATCTTGAAGGTATGTAACCAACCTGTAATTCTAAGCTCTAGGAGCTTGTTTCAATCCATACAATGCTTTCTTAAGTCTGCAAACATAAGATGGATGATTAGGGTTTTCAAAACCTGGTGGTTGTGACATGTATACCTCTTCACTTATCCAGCCATAGAATGCATTTTTCACATCAAGTTCGAGGAGTCTCCAATTCCTTGCAGCAGCTACACTTATCAATGTCCTGATTGTAGTCATCTTTGCAACTAGTGAGAATGTTTCCTCATAGTCTACACCATGAATTTGTGAGCATCCATTGGCAACTAACCTTGCCTTGTACCTGCAAACTCATCCATCTGAATTTCTTTGCAACCAATTACCTTTTGATTTGGCGACATTGGAACTAAATCCCAAGTGTCCATCTCTTTCAATGCATCTATCTCTCCGTTCATGGCCTTTTCCCAATTAGGGTTTCCCTTTGCCTCTTCATAGGTTGAGGGTTCCTCTGAAATAGAGTCTTTTTCCAAGTAGATTGAATGCTTTGTAACAAATGTGGAATCATATCCATTCCTTTCTGGTTGTTTCTTCTCTCTTGATGATCTTCTAGGTGCTTGTTTGGAGCATTCTCCAACCTCTTGCATCTTTGATTTGCCTCTTGACTTCCATAGCTTGTAATCCCTTTCTCTTTCATCTTGGTCATCGTCTGTATCACTTCTTGGATCCTGGACCTGTGTATCATGCTTGCTTCCTAATTGATGAGAGTCAGAATCAAGATCATATGGTAGTGTTACCTTTTGTTTGTCTTCATCATACCAAGACCTCTGTTCTTCAAACACAACATCTCTACTTGTAGTGAATTTCTTGGTTGAAGGATTGAAGAACCTGTAACCCATCTGAGTTGAATCATATCCAATAAACACTGCCTTTGTTGCCCTTTCATCTAGCTTACCTCTTATTTGTGATGGTACATGAACATAAGCTAAACAACCAAAAACCTTGCAATGTCCAAGACTAGGTTTTCTTCCATGCCATGCTTCATAAGGAGTCATACCTTGAAGTGATTTGGATGGTAGTCGATTGACAAGGTACACTGCAGTTGAAATAGCTTTTGCCCATAGATAATGTGGCAACTTCTTCTCTTCAAGCATTGTTCGGGCTTATCCGACCAATGTCTTGTTTCTCCTCTCTGCAATTCCATTTAGTTGAGGAGAGTACCTAGTAGTTACTTCCCTTTTGATACCTTTGTCTTGCAAGAACTCATCAAAATTTGGAGAAGTATTCTCCCCCTCCATCAGATCTGAGCTTCTTTAGTGATCTACCTGTATGATTCTCCACATGTGCAAGATACTTCTTGAAGCAATCAAACACTTCATTCTTATTCTTGATAAAGTATAGAACAACCCATCTACTATGGTCATCAATAAATGAGACATAATACCTTGATCCTGCCAATGAAGGTTCTTGACTTGGTCCACATACATCTGTATGTACTAAGTCCAATAAGTTGTTGTGGATGTAGCCTTTGTGGTTGAATGGTTATCTTTGTGCCTTCCCAATCTGACATGCATCACAACTATTGATCATGTGTTGCTTTGATATGTTCGGCAGTCCTAGAACACTTTGATCCCTGCATATATCCTTCAAGGTTCTTTCATTCACATGAGCAAGTCTCTTATGCCACACTTCAAGCTCACTTAGGGTTTGAGACCCAAAGTTGAATAGAGCTATGTTGCTCGTTTCTCCTACTTCAAAAGTAAAGATCCTACCATGCTTCTCACCTCGGACTATCTTCTTGAAGCCTTGACATGGATCTTCCACAAAAGCTGCATGTTGGATGAACCTAACTTGCAAGCCTTTTTCAACTATTTGGCCTACACTTATTAGGTTTTTAGTGATAGTGGGTACAAAGAGAACCTTACTTAGAATGTTTGTCCTGCCATTGGAAGCTTTGACATTACCAATCTTCTCCACATTGTGCTTTGTGTCATCCCCTATTTGCACTTCATGTCTATGCTTTGGACTTTCCAAATCAGATAGAAGAGCAATGTTGCCTGCAACATGATTCGAACATCCTGAATCTATGTAGAACAAATGATCATCTTCTTTACCTTCTTTGTGGCTTAGATTCATGAGAAGTAATGAGTCTTCATGTGGTTGATCTTCTGAATAATTATTGTAGTCCCTTCTATTATAGCTTCTATTGTTATTGTTGAAGTTGTGTCCACCTCTGCCTCTATTGCTGCCATATCCACCTCTTCCACTTCCTTTCTGGGTCTTCCCATTGAACCAGCAATTTTGAGTGGTGTGGTTGGTCTTATCGCATATGGCACAAGGTTGAACATTTTGACCTTTGGCTTTGTCTTGCTTTGGTCCTTTCTTCTTCCCTTTCCACTTGCTCTTGCTTGCAAAGTTGGCTTGGGAAGTCTCTTCTTCAGCTTCTTCCTTCTTCTTGCCTTTCTCCTTCTTATCCTTCTTATCTGCATATAGAGCACTAGATGAATTTCCATGATAAGAGTTACCTTCCTTTATGCTATTGTTGGCTTCTTGATTGAAGAGTTGTCCAAGAAAGATCTTGAAGTCTGGAGTTTTCAGATCCATGATGAGATCATAAGCCGTCGTGAAGGATTGCCATTGCTTATCACTTCGAACGCCGTTGAGAATTTGCCTCATGATGACCTCTTCTTCAATCAGCTCTCCAATGGATGCTAACTGATCCGCAACCTCCTTGACCTTGGTAAAAAACTCGGTGATAGTTTGTTTAGGTGTCTTCTTCATTTGGTTGAACTCGTTCCAAAGATGATTCTTTTTTGCTTTGGTACTAGCAGAAAAGAAAGTCTCGAGGGCATCCCAAGTCTCTTGAGATGTCGTGCATCCTCTAATATGTGGTAATAGAAAGTCAGAGATAGAGTTCAGTATGTACGACCTTGCTTGAGCATCCCTTGCACACCAAAGTGTGAGCTTATCTGTCTGCTCTTGTGTAGGTCCTCCTTTGGATCTTGGAATAGGCATAACTTCATCACCTGCTACAATTCCATAAAGATTTCTACCTTGCAAATAGGCCTCCATTCTGATTTGCCAAGCCGCGTAGTTGTGTCGATCAAGCTTCTTGATCATTGAGGGAAAACCGTCACCCATCTTGATCTAGCTCTGATACCACTGAAAGAACTTGGAGAAGCTTGTCGAAGGTAGAAAAGCGCGTTTCGAGGCGACGAAGTTTGGTCAAGCCAACCGGCACAAGACCAGCCCTTGAGCTTATGGAGACTCAAATAGACCTTATAGGCATGCAATAAGTGCAAAGAAACACACTATGTACTTTGGAGCATCAAGGAGAATGAGTCGATACAGAACAGATAGGTTTGCGGGTCGGCTAGCTCAAAAAACTTACTATCTATGGAAGAGACAATGAACTTCAAATGCCCATAGCGACCATCGTGATTACAATTAGAAAAAATCCTTTTATGGGAGTGATACACATAGGGTTGCGTTTATGGAATGCACAAAATTATAAGGAATAAGCAAAATATGCTATAGGAATGAATGCGACATTCACCGGTGGTACTTCCTATTTTTCGGGAATACGTAGAGATTGACCCCGAGGCAGAAAAACTGAGATTTCTCCAAATATGCTGAACCAAATGATTTGAGCCTTTACAGACATAAAGTAGACACTTATGCCTTTCCAATGAGTCATCTTGCACTCAATTTGGAGCTCTGCAAAGAGAGCCGCAGCCTCTACAAGATTATTGTTGGCGAAGAAGATGATGCAGAAAATTGAAGGAGCAAGACAATGATGGTCACAAGTGTATGTATATTGATTCCATGTAATGTACAAGTGATTTCAAGTCTTTATATAGACTCTAGGAGTGTTCCACGACTTTTACTAGTTGAATTTGAATTCAAATGAAGGTGGGAATGGTTGTTGGAGGGAATCAATTCACTTTCCTACAATCTAGGAAAAGTGAAGATCTTGATTGATCTACTTTTAGGTGATTGATTGCTTGATTGAATGCAACTTCAACCACCACAAATTCGTGGGATTTGGGCTCTATATTTGTAACTTTACATGTGTAAATCTCAAGGCTTTTACAACGGTAAATGAGCCATCAAAAATATCTCAAAAAAAATGCAATAAAGAGCATAAGACAAAAGAACTCTCCAACGGATATTCTTTCGATGCGATAGCCTTTGATGTAACCTCAAGCATAGTGTAAGCTTGATGTTCCAACAACTCCCCCTCAAGCTAAAGTATGCTTGAGTCTTCATTCTCTGATAGGTTGAATACCTGCCATAGCTTTTGAATCTACAAAGCTTTATTCCATCAAGTGTCTTTGTCATCATATCTGCTACTTGCTTTTCAGTTGGAACAAAAGAAATGTCAATCTCCTTTGCCATGAGCTTCTCCCTGATGAAGTGGTAATGGACTTCTATGTGCTTGGTTCTCGCATGGAAAATAGGATTTTCCGCTAGATGCATGTCCAAAGGTGTACCTGCAGGTTTAGTGTTCTCCATTCTGAACTTGAGAAGAAGATCCTGAATGTATCTTCTTTGAGTTAAATACATTCCTTCATCTGTGTATATCACCTGCATACCTAGGAAATATGTGAGCTCCCCTAGGTCACTGATTTTGAACTCCTCTTGCATGTGTCTCTTGATCCTTTGAATGCCATTTAGATCATCACCTGCCACAATAATATCATCTACATATACACATAGATAGATAACCTCATTGTGATCCCTTTTGATGAATAGAGACAGATCTGAGCTGCTAGCTTTGAGCCGTTGATCTTAAAGGTATGTAACCAACCTGTAACTCCAAGCTCTAAGAGCTTGTTTCAATCCATACAATGCTTTCTTAAGTCTGCAAACATAAGATGGATGATTAGGGTTTTCAAAACCTGGTGGTTGTGACATGTATACCTCTTCACTTATCCAACCATTTAAGAATGCATTTTTCACATCAAGTTGGAGGAGTCTCCAATTCCTTGCACCAGCTACACTTATCAATGTCTTGATTGTAGTCATCTTTGCAAATGGTGAGAATGTTTCCTCATAGTCTACACCATGAGTTTGTGAGCATCCTTTGGCAACTAACCTTGCCTTGTACCTACAAACTGATCCATCTGAATTTTTTTTAACTTTATATACCCATCTGCAACCAATTACCTTTTGATTTGGCGACATTGGAACTAAATCCCAAGTGTCCATCTCTTTCAATGCATCTATCTTTCGTTCATGGCCTTTTCCCAATTAGGGCTTCCCTTTGCCTCTTCATAGGTTGAGGGTTCCTCTGAAATAGAGTCTTTTTCCAAGTAGATTGAATGCTTTGTAACAAATGTGGAATCATATCCATACCTTTCTGGTTGTTTCTTCTCTCTTGTTGATCTTCTATGTGCTTGTTTGGAGCATTCTCCACCCTCTTGCATCTTTGCTTTGCCTCTTGACTTCCATAGCTTGTAATCCCTTTCTCTTTCATCTTGGTCATCTTTCTGTATCACTTCTTGGATCCTGGACCTGTGTATCATGCTTGCTTCCTAATTGATGAGAGTCAGAATCAAGATCATATGGTAGTGTTACCTTTTGTTTGTCTTCATCATACCAAGACCTGTGTTCTTCAAACACAAAATCTCTACTTGTAGTGAATTGCTTGGTTGAAGGATTGAAGAACTTGTAACCCATCTGAGTTGAATCATATCCAATTAACACTGCCTTTGTTGCCCTTTCATCTAGCTTACCTCTTATTTGTGATGGTACATGAACATAAGATAAACAACCAAAAACCTTGCAATGTCCAAGACTAGGTTTTCTTCCATGCCATGCTTCCTAAGGAGTCATACCTTGAAGTGATTTGGATGGTAGTCAACTGACAAGGTACGCAGCAGTGGAAATAGCTTCTACCCATAGATAATGTGGCAACTTCTTCTCTTCAAGCATTGTTCGGGCTGATCCAACCAATGTCTTGTTTCTCCTCTCTGCAATTCCATTTAGTTGAGGAGAGTACCTAGTAGTCACTTCCCTTTTGATACCTTTGTCCTGCAAGAACTCATCAAACTCTTTGGAGAAGTGTTCTCCCCCTCCATCAGATCTGAGCTTCTTTAGTGATCTACCTGTATGATTCTCCACATGTGCAAGATACTTCTTGAAGCAATCAAACACTTCATTCTTACTCTTCATAAAGTATAGAACAGTCCATCTACTATGGTCGTCAATAAATGAGACATAATACCTTGATCCTGCCAATGAAGGTTCTTGACTTGGTCCCCATACATCTGTATGTACTAAGTCCAATAAGTTGTTGTGGATGTAGCATTTTTGGTTGAATGGTTGTCTTTGCACCTTCCCAATCTGACATGCATCACACCTATTTATCATGTGTTGCTTTGATATGTTCCGCAGTCCTAGAACACTTTGATCCCTGCATATATCCTTCAAGGTTCTTTCATTCACATTAGCAAGTCTCTTATGCCACACTTCAAGCTCACTCAGGGTTTGAGACGCAAAGTTGAATAGAGCTATGTTCCTGGTTTCTCCTACTTCAAAAGTAAAGAGCCTACCATGCTTCTCACCTCGGGCTATCTTCTTGAACCCTTGACATGGATTTTCCACAAAACTCCATGTTGGGTGAACCTAACTTGCAAGCCTTTTTCAACTATTTGGCCTACACTTATTAGGTTTTTAGTGATAGTGGGTACATAGAGAACCTTACTTAGAATGTTTGTCCTGCCATTGGAAGCTTTGACATTACCAATCTTCTCCACATTGTGCTTTGTGTCATCCCCTATTTGCACTTCATGTCTATGCTTTGGACTTTCCAAATCAGATAGAAGAGCAATGTTGCCTCCAACATGATTGAACATCCTGAATCTATGTAGAACAAATGATCATCTTCTTTACCTTCTTTGTGGCTTAGATTCATGAGAAGTAATGAGTCTTCATGTGGTTGATCTTTTGAATAATTGTTGTAGTCCCTTCTATTATAGCTTCTATTCTTATTGTTGAAGTTGTGTCCACCTCTGCCTCTATTGTTGCCATATCCACCTCTTCCACTTCCTTTCTGGGTCTTCCCATTGAACCAACAATTATGAGTGGTGTGGTTGGTCTTATCGCATATGGCACAAGGTTGAACATTCTGACCTTTGGCTTTGTCTTGCTTTGGTCCTTTCTTCTTCCCTTTCCACTTGCTCTTGCTTGAAAAGTTGGCTTGGGAAGTCTCTTCTTCATCTTCTTCCTTCTTCTTGCCTTTCTGCTTCTTATCCTTCTTATTTGCATATAGAGCACTAGATGAATTTCCATGATAAGAGTTACCTTCCTTTATTCTATTGTTGGCTTCTTGATTCAAGAGTTGTCCAAGAAAGATTTTGAAGTCTGGAGTTTGCACATCCATGATGAGATCATAAGCCTTCGTGAAGGATTGCCATTGCTTATCACTTCAAATGCCGTTGAGAATTCGCCTCATGATGACCTCTTCTTCAATCAGCTCTCCAATGGATGCTAACTGATCCGCAACCTCCTTGACCTTGGTAACAAACTCTATGATAGTTTGTTTAGGTGTCTTCTTCATTTGGTTGAAATCGTTCCAAAGATGATTCTTTCTTGCTTTGGTACTAGCAGAAAAGAAAGTCTCGAGGGCATCCCAAGTCTCTTGAGATGTCTTGCATCCTCTAATATGTGGTAATAGAAAGTCAGAGATAGAGTTCAGTATGTACGGCCTTGCTTGAGCATCCCTTGCACACCAAAGTGTGAGCTTATCTATCTCCTCTTGTGTAGGTCCTCCTTTGGATCTTGGAATAGGCATAACTTCATCACCTGCTACAATTCCATAAAGATTTCTACCTTGCAAATAGGCCTCCATTCTGATTTGCCAAGCCGCGTAGTTGTGTCGATCAAGCTTCTCGATCATTGAGGGAAAGCCGTCATCCATCTTGATCTAGCTCTGATACCACTGAAAGAACTTGGAGAAGCTTGTCGAAGGTAGAAAAGTGCATTTCGAGGCGACGAAGTTTGGTCAAGCCAACCGGCACAAGACTAGCCCTTGAGCTTATGGAGACTCAAATAGACCTTATAGGCATGCAATAAGTGCAAAGAAATAGACTATGTACTTTGGAGCATCAAGGAGAATGAGTCGATACAAAATAGATAGGTTCGCGGGTCGACTAGCTCAAAAAACTTACTATCTATGGAAGAGACAATGAACTTCAAATGCCCATAGTGACCAGCGTGATTACAATTAGAAAAAATACTTTTATGGGAGTGATACACATAGGGTTGAGTTTATGGAATGCACAAAATTATAAGGAATAAGCAAAATATGCTATAGGAATGAATGCGACATTCACCGGTGGTACTTCCTATTTTTCAGGAATACGTATAGATTGACCCCGAGGAAGAAAAACTCAGATTTCTCCAAATATGCTGAACCACATGCTTTGAAACTTTAGAGGCATAAACTAGACGCTTATAAATTTCCAATGAGTCATCTTGCACTCAATTTGGAGCTCTGGAAAGAGAGGAGCAGCCTCTACAAGATTATTATTGGTGAAGAACATGATGCAGAAAATTGAAGGAGCAAGACAATGATGGTCACAAGTGTATGTATATTGCTTCCATGTAATGTACAAGTGATTTCAAGTCTTTATATAGACTCTAGGAGTGTTCCACGACTTTTACAAGTTGAATTTGAATTCAAATGAAGGTGGGAATGGTTGTTGGAGGGAATCAATTCACTTTCCTACAATCTAGGAAAAGTGAAGATCTTGATTGATCTACTTTTAGGTGATTGATTGCTTGATTGAATGCAACTTCAACCACCATAAATTTGTGGGATCTGGGCTCTATATTTGTAACTTTACATGTGTAAAGCTCAAGGCTTTTACAATGGTAAATGAGCCATCAAAAATCTCTCAAAAAAAATACAATAAAGAGCATAAGACAAAAGAACTCTCCAATGGATATTCTTTCGACGCGATAGCCTTTGATGTAGATCAAATCCACCTCAAGCATAGTGTAAGCTTGATGTTCCAACAGCTCCCCCTCAAGCTAAAGTATGCTTGAGTCTTCATTCTCTGATAGGTTGAATACCTGCCATAGCTTTTGAATCTACAAAGCTTTATTCCATCAAGTGCCTTTGTCATCATATCTGCTACTTGCTTTTCAGTTGGAACAAAAGAAATGTCAATCTCCTTTGCCATGAGCTTCTCCCTGATGAAGTGGTAATGGACTTCTATGTGCTTGGTTCTCGCATGGAAAATAGGATTTGCCGCTAGATGCATGGAACTTACATTATCTCCAAATATGTGAGGTTTGGAACTCACAAGTCCCAAATCTGTATATAATGCTTTTAACCATATTGCTTCTTGAGTTGCTATGGTCAAGCCTCTATACTCTGCTTCAGTTGAAGATAAAGCAACTGTTGGTTTCTTCTCGGAACTCCATGACACTAGCTTCGAACCTGCAAATGCTAAGTAACTAGATGTACTTTTTCTATCATCCTTAGCTCTTGCCCAATCTGCATCTGAGTAGATTTTGATATCCAAATCTGAAGAGTAAGGATAGAATATACCTTCGTTGATTGTACCTTTGAGATACTTGAGTACTCTCTTAGCTGCATCCATGTGTGGTCTTCTCGGTGAGTGCATGAACTGACTAAGCACTCCCACACTATATGAGATGTCTGCCCTTGTATGAGTAGCATATATCAAGCTACCTACCAAGCTTTGATACTCTTTAATGTCTTCAATTTTCTCACCTTCATAAACACTTAGTTTATGATTCATCTCCAAAGGTGTACCTGCTGGTTTAGTGTTCTCTATTCTGAACTTAAGAAGAAGATCGTGAATGTATCTTCTTTGAGTCAAATACATTCCTTCATCTGTGTATATCGCCTGCATACCTAGGAAATATGTGAGCTCACCTAGGTCACTGATTTTGAACTCCCCTTGCATGTGTCTCTTGATCCTTTGAATGCCATTTAGATCATCACCTGCCACAATAATATCATCTACATATACACATAGATAGATAACCTCATTGTGATCCCTTTTGATGAATAGAGACGGATCTGAGCTGCTAGCTTTGAACCCTTGATCTTGAAGGTATGTAACCAACCTGTAATTCCAAGCTCTAGGAGCTTGTTTCAATCCAAATTATGCTTTCTTAAGTCAGCAAACATAAGATGGATGATTAGGGTTTTCAAAACCTGGTGGTTGTGATATGTATACCTCTTCACTTATCCAACCATTTAAGAATGCATTTTTCACATCAAGTTGGAGGAGTCTCCAATTCCTTGCAGCAGCTACACTTATTAATGTCCTGTTTGTAGTCATCTTTGCAACTGGTGAGAATGTTTCCTCATAGTCTGCACCATGAGTTTGTGAGCATCCTTTGGAAACTAACCTTGCCTTGTACCTACAAACTGATCCATCTGAATTTCTTTTAACTTTTTATACCCATCTGCAACCAATTACCTTTTGATTTGGTGACATTGGAACTAAATCCCAAGTGTCCATCTCTTTCAATGCATCTATCTCTTCATAATGGCCTTTTCCCAATTAGGGCTTCCCTTTGCCTCTTCATAGGTTGAGGGTTCCTCTGAAATAGAGTCTTTTTCCAAGTAGATTGAATGCTTTGTAACAAATGTGGAATCATATCCATACCTTTTTGGTTGTTTCTTCTCTCTTGCTGATCTTCTAGGTGCTTGTTTGGAGCATTCTCCAACCTCTTGCATGTTTGCTTTGCCTCTTGACTTCCATAGCTTGTAATCCCTTTCTCTTTCATCTTGGTCATCGTCTGTATCACTTCTTGGATCCTGGACCTGTGTATCATGCTTGCTTCCTAATTGATGAGAGTAAGAATCAAGATCATATGGTAGTGTAACCTTTTGTTTGTCTTCATCATACCAAGAAGTGTGTTCTTCAAACCCAAAATCTCTACTTTTAGTGAATTGCTTGGTTGAAGGATTGAAGAACCTGTAACCCATCTGAGTTGAAGCATATCCAATAAACACTGCCTTTGTTGCCCTTTCATCTAGCTTACCTCTTATTTGTGATGGTACATGAACATAAGCTAAACAACCAAAAACCTTGCAATGTTCAAGACTAGGTTTTCTTCCATGCCATGCTTCATAAGGAGTCATACCTTGAAGTGATTTGGATGGTAGTCGATTGACAAAGTACACAGTAGTTGAAATAGCTTCTGCCCATAGATAATGTGGCAACTTCTTTTCTTCAAGCATTGTTCGGGCTGATCCAACCAATTTCTTGTTTCTCCTCTCTGCAATTCCATTTAGTTGAGGAGAGTACCTAGTAGTCACTTCCCTTTTGATACCTTTCTCTTGCAAGAACTCATCAAACTCTTTGGAGAAGTATTCTCCACCTCCATCAGATCTGAGCTTCTTTAGTGATCTACCTGTATGATTCTTCACATGTGCAAGATACTTCTTGAAGCAATCAAACACTTCATTCTTACTCTTGATAAAGTATAGAACAGTGCATCTACTATGGTCGTCAATAAATGAGACATAATACCTTGATCCTGCCAATGAAGGTTCTTGACTTGGTCTCCATACATCTGTATGTACTAAGTCCAATAAGTTGTTGTGGATGTAGCATTTGTGGTTGAATGGTTGTCTCTGTGCCTTCCCAATCTAACATGCATCACACCTATTGATCATGTGTTGCTTCGATATGTTCAGCAGTCCCAGAACACTTTGATCCTTGCATATATCCTTCAAGGTTGTTTCATTCACATGAGCAAGTCTCTTATGCCACACTTCAAGCTCACTCAGGGTTTGAGATGCAAAGTTGAATAGAGCTATGTTCCTGGTTTCTCCTACTTCAAAAGTAAAGAGCCTACCATGCTTCTCACCTCGGGCTATCTTCTTGAAGCCTTGACATGGATCTTCCACAAAAGCTCCATGTTGGGTGAACCTAACTTGCAAGCCTTTTTCAACTATTTGGCCTACACTTATTAGGTTTTTAGTGATAGTGGGTACATAGGGAACCTTACTTAGAATGTTTGTCCTGCCATTGGAAGCTTTGACATTACCAATCTTCTCCACATTGTGCTTTGTGTCATCCCCTATTTGCACTTCATGTCTATGCTTTGGACTTTCCAAATCAGATAGAAGAGGCCTGCAACATGATTCGAACATCCTGAATCTATGTAGAACAAATGATCATCTTCTTTACCTTCTTTGTGGCTTAGATTCATGAGAAGTAATGAGTCTTCATGTGGTTGATCTTTTGAATAATTGTTGTAGTCCCTTCTTTTATAGCTTCTATTCTTATTGTTGAAGTTGTGTCCACATCTGCCTCTATTGCTGCCATATCCACCTCTTCCACTTCCTTTTTGGGTCTTCCCATTGAACCAACAATTCTGAGTGGTGTGGTTGGTCTTATCGCATATGGCACAAGGTTGAACATTCTGACCTTTGGCTTTGTCTTGCTTTGGTCCTTTCTTCTTCCCTTTCCACTTGCTCTTGCTTGCAAAGTTGGCTTGGGAAGT